>PVJL010000530.1:0-11662 GCA_004026885.1 Lyroderma lyra | reverse complement strand
TGCACATCTTTGGGATGTAGGAGGAAACCAGAGAGAAACCATGCAAACATAGGGAGAAGGTGCAAACTCTTTAGAGACAGTGGCCGTGGCCAGTAATAAATCAAGGTTATAACAAAATGACTTCTGCAAGGACATGGTGCAGATTATTTCAATGTACTTTACCCAACTTAGCAAAGTTTCTCAAGTGTGCATTTTCTGCTTTTGTAAGCTTCTACTTTTGCAAAATTTCTATTGTGTTCTAATTATTCATAATCCTTTTCTTCATTTCTTTTGTTAAAGTGGTTTAGCATCTCAATCATTTGAGGTTACACTTATTTCTTTAATTTTATACATCCCTAATTTATTAGTGAGCTTATTTTCTACTTCTTTTTTACTGATATGATTGTAAAACCTCCTCCTTTCTCCTCAATGCCTTTTTGCTTTTCTTATCACAGTCTCCTTCTTTTTTTAACTCTCTGCATCCTATTAACTTTCCTGAAAGCCTTATTCTATGAAATACAAGTATATTTTTTCTTAGTTCAAATTCCACTTGTCTGGTGGGAAATCTTTTAAACCGTGTGTGTGTGTGTGTGTGTGTGTGTGTGTACACATTTGTCCTTGTGGAAAGGAAATATTTGAGATATTTTAAGTTAACTCAGTTCACATGATATAATTACAGTAACTTCAACATAGCTTTTTATACCATAATATTCATTTTGTTTTTGCTCACATACTCTTTTAATATTAATATTATATTCCATCTCCTTAGATATTAAATAGTTAAATAGAGAAATAGATTGGACCCTAATTGTTTATTTATATACTTTGGGAAAACAAGAGCCAACAGTATAAAAATAATGAAGACCATAGCTTGTAAAAATTAATGGAAACTTTAAAATAGCACTCTTTCACAGAGAGTAATTTATATTTTGAAAATTTAAATACTCTGATTAGAAACTCAAATATAAGATAAAAAAATAAGTTGGTTGAGATCCTTTTTTTCCTCAAGTAACGTTTCATAGGAAGTGTTGGATGTGACATACCATTAAGACAAAAGGCCGTTTACGTCACTTCTGTGGGACAGTTCTCCACTCACAGTGACAGCTGAGGGACCACCACATGTAGACATATGAGTGCCTCCCCCATTCCTGAACACTGAACATGGGACCCAGGCACAGCCACATCCTAGCTTGGCTAATTACCTGTGGTCTGGTTTGAATATTTTGCCTAAAATTAACTGAGTTAATCAATCCTTATTCTTGAACCTAGAAATACAAAGAGAACCAGATACTGAGCTGTGAAATCTGTAATGCTAAGACGGCATTCAGAGGCAAGAGGAGTCAAACATCAAGAAAACCTTATGTAGAAACAAGAACAATGAAATATTGAAAGAGTATGCATTATAACAATGGTTTTCAGTGGGCAAGAGTGTGCACTGTACCTTCTGTAAAAGAGGATTCTCAGAAAAAAAGGTGGAAAAATTTGAAATATTTTGCAAGTGATTCAGAGTAGAAAAGTGGAAAAGCCTCAGAGATGCAGACACTGGGAAATTATTAAAAGCAGTAGTGGTGAGACACTGGAGTAAAAATTCATGAATTCCTGGTGCTGAAATTGCCAGAATGGTCTTAGATCTAGAACTTTCCTCTACCTCTGGTACCTCTAAGGCCACCTGCCAATGTATTTTGCAATCTAAGATGTTAAATAGCTTCTCTTTTTCTGTTACGTTTATCACTATAATAAGTTATCAACAACCTGAGCTGCCTTGAGTGAGTTTATTTTCCTTATAACCAATAGCAGGCCAGCAAAAGTATTTCTTTTGGTTTCATTTCATAAGTACTTTTTGATCACCTGAAATGTGCAGTGTACTGTGGTTTATGATACGGATATGGCTGGATTAATAATTACCTCTATTTTGCATTATTACATGGCTGGATACTTTCTGGACAGCCCTTTTGTTTGTGTGTGTGTGTGTGTGTGTGTGTGTGTATTCAACAATGAATTGTGCAGAAGTTCTATTTTCAAGAAGCTTGCCATCTAATAGAGAAAAAAAGCCTCAGAGAAATATTTGTAAACTTAATAGTAAATACATCATTAAAAGCCTGAAAAAGGAAAAATTGAGGCTCATAATAAAAGGTTTCTTATTTTGTCTGTATTATATTCTGTTGATTAAGTGTGTTCTCTGTTATACCTCACATATGATAGCTAAAGGTAGTGCTTGGTCCCAAACACTAAACTAACTAAAGAATATAGAAAAGTTATTAAGGAGAAAAAATTGGTTTTCCTCTCGTATCCAGTAGTTAATAATAGTAGGAAACTGACTAGACTTATAGCATGATTTTATTTTTCAGAAAATAAATATTATCACTGTCTCAATGCAATTAATGGCAATCCTATCTAAGTTTTACATATCAAAACTGTTATCTTTAATTGTTATATCATATTTTGCAAATCTTATCTCTTTAAAAACCATCCTTCACAAAAATCTCTTTAACAAAATGAGAAAAAGACTTTTGTTAAACATGGCAGTTGTTCAGAGCTTGATATCATGTATCTGAGGACACTGCAGGAATTATCTGAAGTCATCATAGTCATGAGTAATTATGAGTGAAGACTATTCTGATTGCACTGACAAGAGAAGGAGAACCAGCTTAAGAGAACAGCAGATGGGATTCAGATTAAAATATTAGAATGACATATCAGCTTGAACTGAAATATGCGTTTTTGGCAAGAAGAAAGAATCCCTTTTCCCCAGAAATTTTGGAGGACAATGAAGACTACAGTACAGTGCTTCTCAGAAGCAGAAAGAAGGATTAAGGTTTTCCATTTGAATTAACTTCTGATTCAGATTGAAAATGTGTATTTTTTTTTATAAAAGTCACTTGATACGCTTGAGCAAATAATAGAATACTTGGCAGCTATAAATTAAATATATGTGAATGGACACTTATAGATAAATATCCATAACTACTTATCTAGCTTTACAAGCAGCTTTACAATTATTTCTTAAAAGTATAGTATTTGTTTTCCATGTTTACTAATCCATTCATAAAATATTCATTGAATGCTTGTTACATGCTTTACACTGAGATGGACACTGTAAAGTTACAAAGGTAATCTGTGTGATATTATAGGAAAAGATTATCAACTAAACTTAGTGCCCTGAGATACTCTGTCTTTGTATATCACATCTGGCAGTGACTAAGGGACAAATTTTATTAAAGTAGCATGGCTTTTTTTTCTCATTTTTGTTTTTAAATTATGGCATTCAAACCAACAGTCCTATGTATGGAAATAAAAGGAAAAAACAATATACTCTTTATTGCACATATCTCAGGATGTTTCACAGTAAGGACCCCCTGTAAGGAAAACAAATTTACTCAAGCTAAGTTATGATATTGATTATATCCCTTTATTTTTATATAATCAACACGTCTTTAACTTTAGAGTCAAGCTATTGAAATGGCTAATTAAAATATTATTAAATTGGGTCAACAATGAAATGGTATATAGATTGAAATTGGCTTTTAATAATCTTGAAATTTTGTTTTATTTTATTGAGCAATAAAAAGTGAAAAAATGTGAACTAAATTAAGGATACACTGTACAGTGCAGAGAGTTGGGATTAGATAGTTTATGAGAGCAATCTAACTTTACATAAATAAAAACAATAGCGATGATGAGTTCTTTAAAAACAATGAATCAGACAGATCATCACAATTGAGTATTCAGAAACAGAAGCCATAAAAAGAATCAAATGGATAAAATTGTCTTCCTACTGAGCATCATATTTTGTATTATCTTGTATAGGAGATGGAATTTATGAAAGAAACATTTTGCCTTTAATGAACTCTAATTTTGATAATCGAGTTGCCAATTAACAGAGTAATTGCAAGGGTAGATTAATGTCACAATTCTCATTCAGTTATCTTACAGCTACTCTCTATGTGCGTAGTAAATATTCAGATCACATTTTTTTCTTTAGCATTTCCGCAACCCAGGTTTTACCTTAGCATAATTGACAAATTTGGAGGGCACATTTCACTACAAGAGCCTGAGGACCTGATCCTATCATTAAAAGCACCTTAGGAAGAAAAATTCAAATGCAAATTTCAACTGACCTTTGCGGAAACAACTCATATTATTTTGCATCAGTAGCCACTAGAGATTTGTCTGGTTATATATGGATTTCCACATCTGTCAGCTCTAAGTGCACTTCATCTGTCTGCTAAATCAGAGAGCCAGAAATAGATGTCAGTGATCAAGGCTTTGAGCTTCTCTTAAATTAGCCACATCATGAGGTAAAGTTAGTTTCTCTGCTGGGCTTTCACTCTAACGGTTTACTAACTAAGAAACTTAGCGGGGGAAAGAATAAAAGCAAACGGAGTCTTACTTTTTCCTTTCTGCGATTTTTTTTTCTTCTTCTTGGAATGGAGTGCTGACCAGACAGCCTGTCTGAGGAGAGGTCCTGCTGGGGGAACTGAGCATAAATTACCCTTGTTTATAGCTGCCTAAGCTCTACTACCAAAATACAAGACCAGCAAGAGAGTTATAATGAACTTCACCTGTGCCCAGGTTTCCTTACAGATCCCTGTTACTGACCCCCTACTGTTTTCCTTCCTCTGTGAACTGACTTAACAAAGTAAAACCTTACTCACCATTGGACTGGAGTCCAGGGTGATATGCACAGCAGCTGCTAGTGTGGAAAATGTATTGATTTCTTCCCCTTAATTTCTTTTCCTCTCCACTCTTCATTAAAGGGTCAATATGATGAGATAAGGAAGCACAACCACCTGTAAAAGAGAACACACTTCTGCCTAACATTTGGCTTTCTAGTTTCCTCATTACACTTCACAAAATATTTTCTAAGCTAAGGTCAAGGACACATAAGACATCTCTGTGTACTAGATGGGTATTATTTTGCACAAGGTCTATTTTGCATGCATAGAAAGAAAGAGGTGATAGGAAGAAATGTGTAGAGAAATACTTTTTCTGTAAAAAGTTGAGGAAAATGTTTTGCACTTAGCTTGATAATTAGAGTCTTCTTCTGTCCTTTATTATTAAGGTAAAGGTTCTATTATTGAACACAGAGAAGAGCAAAATAAGCTTAAAACCTGCATCTCTGATTCAGAACTCTATCTCCATCATTGTGTTCACTGCTGCTTAGCTATAGGAACCTGATCTCAGTGGTAAGACTGTGTACTGTGTGTCATGTGACACTTGGAGGTGCTCAGTTTATAACATTACTTGACCAATTACAGAGTTCCTTAGCAAGAACTATTTTGGCCTCGATGTATGAAAGTGAACAATTACAGAACATAAAATGGTTTGATCTTCACTTTTCCAAATATGTTCAACTTATTCCCAATGTCCTTGATTTTATGGTAGGTTTAGGAAGGTTCGAGGAGAATTATGGGTATGTAGCACATAGCCACTTACTAGAATTCACTGTGTGGGTGATAACCTTGCAGTTCTTGGCAATCCAGGAAATTATCGATGCATGCCAAGTGTCATTTTCTAGGCAAAAACTCTTAACTTAATATCACTACTTCCTCTACATTAAAGGTTAATAATTAAGCAGGGCTTCCAAATTCATGCTAATGTATTTAATATGATTAATAAAAGCAATTGAATATCAACTACAACTCAACATCTATTGCCCTCACAAAATTAGTATCTACATTAATATTATTTCTATACTTGTTCTAACTGTGAAGTAATCTAGTATTACTATTTCCTGTGTTATTAATAAAAATCTTCAAATGTCTACTTTTAAGGCTACATGAAATTTAACTTGAAAAATACAGAAGAAGGGAGAGGGGAAGAAAAAAATATCTAATGATAGAACAAATACCTTTGTGAAATACATTTATTTTTACTTACCAAGAGATATTTCTCTGACATCTTCTTTTATTTCTTTAATAGTTTCTCTCAGAAATAACTTTGAAGTTTCTAAGAAAATTCAATAGATACTCTTCACCTGGGTGTTCTAGAATAATCAGGAAAGATCTGGCTATCATATTTATTGATTATAAGAGTGAGAAAAGCAAGGATATACATCATAACCCTGTTAAACGCACATTTACATTTAAATTATATATGTTTTGTAACTTGGTTTTATATTTAACAAACTATATTTCCAAAATTAATGTTACCAAGTAGAATGAGTCAGGCCCACTATGGCACCACAGTACATAGTGGACACAGTTGTTACTCCAGATCATAGAAAGGAAATCAAGACAGCTCTGTCATCTTAGGCAAATTATTTAAATTGTATGTTCCTCACAAATCAAAAAGAGAAATTATATCCATTTCATAATATTATTGTAGAAATTGAATGAAATAGTGCCTGTAATACTAAGCATTTATTGCCAGGTAATATGAGCAAGTAGGTAAAAAATAAAGACAAAAGCCTATGAATGATCACTTGCCAGGTCATTAATTACCTCTCTTATTTCTTTTTCTAATCATTTACTTTAGTCTTCCTATCTAAAGATATTTTTAGTTCAGATCCTTTAGATACAGCCCCATCCTTTTCAATGTGTGTTGTTATTATCGGTACTGGTGTTATCTACTTTTTACATGACTTAGCTAAATGCCAAAAAGCACTTTGTAACAGCCTTATCCACAAATTGAGATCTCTCTCTTCTCCCCCCACAACTTTCCCTCTGCATTGCTCTCTATTTCTCCTCATGATTCTTATGTTCTGATACATCTCTTTATTTTTCTAAGATTATTCAGAATTTCCTTTGAAATTGGACTTAAACTCTCATTTTTAAATGGCATCTCTTTAGCAGGTTACAACACAGCATCTCCTAATTTTCCATGAAAAACAAAACGAAGCAACACACACACACACACACACACACACACACACACACACGAACCACAACCAAATTATGAGAACTCAGAAAAGAAGATAAATCCATATTACTTGTGTCATACCAATAGTTATGTTATGAAGAAGATGCATGGAAAACGTAATGTCAGAATCCAGAGCAAGTGTAGATGTGTATCTAAGCTTACCTTCATCATTTCAGAGTCTCTCCAAGTATGAGGCACCAAGGATTAAATTTAGGGCGAGAACTGACTGGGAGTCCCACAGCGCAGAACTCTCCTTGTGTATTACCTCTCCTCCATAGCGACCAGCAGTGAAGGAAGCAGAGCTGGCCTCATAGCAGACTGGGGCTGCATGGTGAGAGTGGTGCATTCTGGGGTAGACCAAGAGGTATGCACATCCCTCGCTATCCCAGCTCCTTATGCAAAAACATTTGACAACCACCCAAATTAATAAACCTGACAAGTATAAGCTGTATACCTTACCAAATTTAAATACCAAACCCACATAGAAATTCTTCATCTAAGAATTCATAAAGAGAAAAATAAAGCATCACAAAAAATTAACATAGAAGGAAAAATAAGTTTCATAATTACTCATGTAATTTTTAAAAAATAATTTCTTGAAAATAGAATCTAATCAAATAAGACATTAACTAAAATTAATAATTAGAATAAAGAACATATTCTCACTGATGGTGAGCACTGAAACTAAGTTTTAAGTTTTCATTCTCAATAGAAACTTGATTAGAAGAGCATATAAAAGAAGGAAAAGACAGATATGGAAAAGATACGTGTTCAAAATTAATCCCAACAATTAGGAAAATAAATATTATAGAATGTATTTGAAAAATGTAAAAGTAAGCAACCACATAGAGAATTTAAAATGAACCAAAAATTTCCAAAACATTAGAAAGTATGAAAGCAAAGAGAAAATAATATAGGTAAGAAAGGATAGAATTAAATAATAGGAATTAACAAACCAAAGCTAAACTGAGAAGGAAAGAACACTAAGCAAATGCAAACTAAAAGAAATCAGGAATTACTATTGAATAAAATACTACTAAGCAGGCAAAAAAAAAAAAAAGGATAAAGATAATTGCATACAAAAAAAATGGGACAATTATTAGCAGTTTCAACCTATCCAGTAACATTGCAGTGGAATACATTGGAAAAGCTATCAGGAGGGAGAAGACATGGACTAAAGATCAGAAGTAGAGTAAGAGTGGAGGGTTTTAATAAATGCTCCCAGTCTTAAACAGGTTAAGGTAGTAATAGTAAATAAGAATATATAGGTTTTAAAAAATACCATTACTAGATTTGATTGTAATAATTACAGCTTAAAATCTTTGCCCCCAAACCTAGAAAATACTTATTTAAAATACACAAACTATTTTTATTAAAGTATAAATTTATGAATGCGCAAAAGCAGTGTCAAACTCCATGACCTCCCCACGCTAGACCCCAATGTACCGTTACCGAGCTGAAAAGCAGGCGCTTCTCCGGACTCCGGAGCCCACCTCACAGTGTGTTGCAGTCTACTTCCTGCCTCCTCCCCAAGAAGAACTGTTACTACATGGCCTCTAATACTACAGATTTATTTTACGTGTTTTTCAATTTTATGTTAATGGCATCCTATAATAGATTCTTGTTTGTTTTCGTATAGGTTCTTTTGGGAAACTTTCAAAAAATGAGAATTATATACATTGCATAAAACTGTCCTTTGTTCACTCTCGTAGCTGTTACTTATTTATTTTTATTTCTGTGTAGGTTAAACCATATGAATGACCCAAAATTTTTATTTTCATTCCACTGTTGATGAATATGCAGATTATTTCATTATTTTTGGCATGTAATTGATTCCATTGCTCCCATCCTTGTCAATATTAACGTTGTCAGTCTTTTGATTTGAGCCATTCATGCAGGTGTATGATAGTAGCTCATTTAGTTTTAACATTTGTATTTCCTTCACAACTAATTTGAGATTGAATACCTTTCAACATGCTTATTTATCAAGTGCCTGTTTATGCCTTGTATCATGTTTTTTTGATCTTTACATATTGATATTTAAAGTTCTTTATATAATTTGTACACAAGCCTTTTGTCACTTGTACACATTACAAGTATCTTTCGCCACAGGGTGACTTTTTACTGTCTTAACTTTTCACAAAGATATGTTCTTAATTTTAATGTATTCCAACTGACAATCATTTTTTAAGGATGATAATTATTGTGTTCTGTGGCAGTAATCTATATTTATCCCAAGGTCATTTTAATATTGTCCCGTAGTTTCTTATATAAATTTTATTTAGATGTGCTTTTAGATTTAGATGTGCAATACACCAGAAATTGATTTCTTTATATCATGTAAGATAGTGGCCAAGTTTCAGTTTTTTCTACTGTGAGTATTGAACAAGTTCTATATTATTTATTCAAAAGACTGTCTTTCAGCTTTGCTGTGCAGTACAACCTATGTCATTACTCAAGTGTCTAAATGTAGTGTAGGTATATTTCTGAGCTGTCTATTTTATTCCATTGGTAAATTTCTCTCTTGTCTCAATATCATTTCTAATTATTTTAACTGTATAATGTCTTGATATTTAGTTGTGTCAATCCTTCACCTATTCCTTTCCTTCTTTCACAAGGGTCTTTCCTCTTCTTGGCTCATTTCAATTAATTTTGCATTTCTGTTTTTATAGTAATTTTACATGCCATACATACACAATTGTTGACATTTCTATTCTCTTTAAAGAGAATTAAATTTTTTCAATATTGAGTTTTATAGTCTGTGAACAAGATATATCTTTCCATTCATTTGAATATTTAAAAATTACTCTTAATATTTTATCATTCCCTTCAAAGAGTGGATGCACTATTTATTAGATTTATAAATTTTTGGTATTATTAAAAATGACAACATTTTAAGTTGTATTTTTTGTTACAGTGCAATAGAATAAAATTTTGTGTATTGAAGTATTGATCTTGCATCTGGCAATCTTCCTAAACTCACTTATTATTTCTATAATTTATCTATAAATTAATTTGGATTTGCCACATACACACACGTAGCATCAACAGACAATGCATATTTTATAATTGATTTTCCAATTCATACAACATTTTTTTTATAGTTTAATTGCACTGGGTAGAACATGTTTCTCAAGTGGAGGTGTTTACCCATTACTCTTAGGGGACAGTGGCAATAGCTAAGAACATTTCGGGTTGTAACAACTGGGTGAGGGCAGGCTGATACTGGCATCCAGTGAGTAGAGACCAGGGACAACATTAATATCCTAAAAATTAGAGGACAGCCCCCACAATAAAGAATTATCTGTCCCAAAATACTGATGAATTTGCAAAATGCTGGGTGAACCTTGATGAAATATTGAAATGAAGTTAAAAAAAACAAAAGTCCATGTTTTATTTCCATTCTCAAAAAACAGTTTTATTTCCCCATTAAATAGGACATTTGCCTTGTTTATGTAGATAACATTTATAAGATTTTCAAAAAATTCCTTCTATTTCTAGTTTGCAAAGTTATCAATCATGAATATTAAGACTTATCAAATGCTTTTAATGCATCTATTATGATGATCTTGTGATTTTTCTTCATTATTTTATTAATGCAGTATATTAAACGGATTCTTCAAATGTTAATCTTGCATTCCTAGAATAATAAGAATTCATCCCAGAGTCATCTGGACCTACTTTTTCTACTCTGGGGAAGGTTTCAGTAATACCTAGTAGATGTAATTTGTTTAATATTATGTGTGTGTGTACGTGTACGTGTGTATGTGTTACACACATACGCACATACACATATATACACTTATACTTCCTATTTTTCTTATGTCAGTTTTGGTCAACTTTATTATTTTAGCTACTTAATCATATAACCTATGTTTTCAATTCATCATCGTTGAGTTATTTATAATAACTTTTTATGATGTCTTTAATGTATATAAGACTTATTGTCAGAATTCCTATTTCATTGCATATAAGAGCTATCTGTACTCTTAACTGTTTTATTACAAAACAAAATCAATTTGTAAAGAAACAATAAAATAGAAAATTGAAATTGTTAAAGATAAAAGAAAAATCTAGAAAAACAATCTTCTGTGTTAGTAGAAATGATTTAGATCATTTCATCTCCAATATATATTAAATTATTTTAATTTAAATAGTAAAAATGTACCACAGCGAAAACAAATAAATAAAGAAAAACAAAAAACAAGGGAATATGATACAATCTTATGCCATAATTCATAATGTGTTAACAAAAGTGAGAAAACAAAATCCTGGTAGTCAAGGTTTAGCGAAGTGCAGCAGGTGTTTGTGTGTAAGAGATGCACAGATGATGGGGCACAGGAAAATCCCAACAAACTTGTTTTCTCTCTTCCCCTCCTCACTCTGTCCTACAAAGCTACAGAAAGTGGATTTAAAGCTCTACCAGCCCCTTCCAAACAATGTTCTTAAGTGATGGGTGTCAAAGAAAATCCATAAATATTTATATGAACAGTTAAGCACTTAACACTTCTGCCCATTAATCAAAACAAGGAATTAAAAAAAACAGTATTGCAAAAACAGTATAATATGGTATTTAAAAATCTTAAAAAGTACAATACAAATAACAGAAAAATAAGCCTAACCTTCATGCTTAAAAGAGTTTAATAAAATATAATGAATTCAATGAAGCAAGGAGATTACAAAGTAACATATTTAGATGAAAAATTAGAATGAAACATAGTGATTATAAAACTGATTAATAATCAGACATTTGTATTGACAAGGCCAAAAACAGATGCAATTAAAAACCAAATTATACACATAGGTAAAAGGCTTGAGGTAA
>PVJL010000529.1:68771-396110 GCA_004026885.1 Lyroderma lyra | reverse complement strand
AGGGGAGAAAGGGGAGGGGGTGGGAGAGGAGGGGGGGAAGCTAAATATAAGGTGATGGAAAGAGAAGTCACATTAGGTGGTGAACTTATTATACATCAAGTTGACAATGCACTGTAGAATTGTATGCCTGAAACCTATGTAATCCTTGCTAACAGATGTCACCCCAATAAGTCTAACAATAAAAATGAATTAAAATAAACAAATAAATTAATTAATTAAAAAAAAAACTACTACATATTGAGTGTCTATGATATCCAGAAAAAAGGAGAAACAGAATTCCTAAATAACTAAGTTGATCCTTCATTTCTTTCCCTAATACGTTTCTTATTTCTAAGCTCCTAGATTCAATATAAGAGGGCTGTCCAGAAAAAATCCTAGTCATTGTCAATATAACATTGTCGTATTACATAGCTGGATACTTTCCAGACAGCCTTCCTATATCCTTATTTATCCTCTCCCCACACTAGTTCCATTGTTTCTGGGCATGAGTTACTGGTGACAGCAGAGTAATGAAATTAATAAAGACAACATTCATTATGGATATTTTATTCATATCCTTTTTTATCTTCAGTCATTCTCTTCTCAGCCGTGTTTACAATCTTTTGGCAGGCAGACTCTTGAGATTGCCACCAATGATCCACACTTCCTCCTGTTACACCCTGTGTAATTCCCTTTCCTTGGCATGGACTGGACGTGTGACATGGCTTCCGAATAGTAGCATGCTAGCAGACTCTTTTTAGAGGCTCTCCCTGACGAGATGCATGTTGCAAGATGCTTTCCTGGAGAGGCGCGCATGGGCAAAAAGTTGAAGGATGCCTCCACCCAACAGCCAGGAAGGAACCAAGGCCTTCAGTCCAACTTGCTAGCAGATCTTTCCCTAGCTGGACCTCAAATATGGCCCTATCCCTGGCCAATACTTTGCAGCTTTGTGAGAGACTAAGTAGCAGAGACCCAGTTAAGCTATTCCGTAACTTCTAAAACAAAGAAATGGTGAGATAATAAATGTGTGTTGTTTTAAGAAAACAAGTTTACAGTTAAATGTTATCCAGAATAGATAATACAATGTTTTTGTCGTTTTTTAATTTGTACTTCTTAATCCTTTTCATCCTTCTCTCCCACTCATCCTTAACACAGTGTTTTGAATTCTTAACTTAATGGTGCTTTTTAGTTTCAAATTTATATTTGTTCTTTTGCAAACCTGCAGTGAAATTTTCATTGTTTCCAATTCCATAATGAAATTTTCAACTTTTTATTTTATCCCCTTGAACACAGTAAACATTAAAGTCTAGCTCACAATCCAAATATTCAGTGCCCCTTTGGGTCAGTGTGTATTATCTGTTGTTTCTATTGCTTTTCAGTCCTGCTGTCTTTCTCTGCTGTGCTCACTTATTAAACAGTTATTGTATTAGAATAAGTGTCTGTAGAAACAATGTGAGGCCTCAAAAATGCCCTTTCTCCAGACTTGCATCTTTCAGAGTCCTAGTGCATTAGAAATCTTATGTCAGGTTAACCCACTTTTAAAATTTGACCTTATTCTGAGCTCTTTAGATGACTCATTTCTAACCTACATTCTATGTGTTTTACTACTAGTACACTCTTACCCCAAGGATGTCATCTTCAAGGTCTCAAACTGTTACTCTACAGAAGTTCCCACATTGGAGGTATTATATTCTAACTTGTGTCCTTGTAGTTCCACAAGGCTGTTAAAATGCTACTTATTCTCTCTGCCTCCTCCTAGTTAACAAATCCCTCCTCCAGAGCAAAAGAAAGCCCAATATTAGGCTCATCTTTCTTGATTTACATTTTCTTCCAGGTATCAGTCTGGTAATTACTCACTACTATGTTAATTCTCTAATGCCTTCACGAGAATGGTTCCAAACAATCCAGTCTCCCATTCAGAAAAGCAGAAGTTACAGGTAACCTTTAAACACACACACACACACACACCTACAACTGGGGAGTGTGGTACTGTAGACAACCTGACTTCGGGTAGAAAGGAAAACTAAATTACCAAATGTAGTGTCCAAATATTCTCTGGTTGTCAATTTTGGTTCTATGAAAATGGACAAAATTTCTCCCAACCTCCTAAGAAACTGTCAAAATGAAACAAATCAGGATTCACTTTGCCCTTCATGTAGAAGGAAAAATAAGTTCACCTATTTTTTTCCAGATAACTGTACACATAATCCTCTAATTCCAAAAACAAGTTTTATTTAATTATCTCAAGTGAAATTGAATTCTTCTGAATTTATCATTACTACAATGTTTATTGATGAAAAACTGGGATTTTGAAAGCCTAAAAAGTAATTATAATGGTTGAGTCTTGCCACCAATAATACAAGTTCTTAATATTGTTTTGGACCTCAGGGGTCATAAACTCAATGCCTCAAGAACAAAATATTTAACGGAAATTAGTGAGGTACACCTGATGACATTTACCAAGAGAGGAGAAATAAGGAGTGGGGGATTATAATGAACTGTGGGAATATGTCCCCTCCAAAAGGACCCAGAACAATTCCCAGTTTCTATCTATCGTTAAAAACCAAGAATGTAAACCTGGATTTACCAGATCTTATCATTTTTCAAGAGAATCTGAAACGTGAATTTTTTTTAACTCTTCCCCCTTTTAAAGTTGACAATTAAAACAAAACTCCATATTGTATGGGGTTAAAAATGAAAGGCATAAACAAAGCTCACTGCTAAACTAAATTATTCCTGATGCCCATTCCAGATTTAAATCCTGCCACCTTTATTAATACTACTAATGATTAAGAGAGAAAACTTCTTGAAAGACTTCAGAAGATGCTAATAAAGTACTTATAGCATAAATATATTTTAGTTTGCAAATTAAAGTCAAGTTCCATGTGAACTGAAAACTCAAAGAAATACTTCCCAAGTGGCTATAAACATCATACATGCCTTCCTTCTAAGATCAGGAAGGTATTTAGTCATTCACACATAAAATTAAAATAATCAAAAAGTACAGTTTGCTCATTTATAAAGCTATTTGGGGTACATATTACTGCATTATATATCTCTATAATATGAAGAGGTCATAAGGGCATAGCGAAATAGAATATGAGTCCCATTTACTTATATATCACATTTAAAAAATGCTAAATTTGTAACTGTATCAAAACAATTTTCATAAAAATATTCTGAGGACATGTTTGAATAAAAATATTAACACATCAAGTTTATAACCAACCATTTACACACCGATTCAAGAATACCTGTTTTCAGTATTCCATATGTCACCAAGCAAGCCCTGAGGTAAAATTTCACATCTTTCATCCAAAACTAAAAGGGTCAAAATTAAAAAAAAAGGTCCTATTTACATTTATCAAGTTGGATTTCCCATCAAATTCATTTCTAAAGAACATGACACTTGCATGTTAACTCCAATGGCAGTCCCTTTACATTAATTAAAAAAAAAAATCATCTTATAAAAATACAAAGTGAAAATCCCAATCCACACATTACAGCTCAGATTTATTATGTATAAATTATAAACCATTAATCCATGATTGAATTTCCATGATTAACTCTACCCTAATAGGGTGGATTACTTTTATAACTACTGAATTTTGTATGTTGGCATTTTATTTGGGATTTCTGCATTTATTTTGAAATGTATATTAAACTTATAACTTTTTTAGGGACTTTTTTAAAAGTTGGGATGAGCTAATTAAATGAAATGAATAGCATCCCAAACT
Organism: Lyroderma lyra; assembly: GCA_004026885.1. Classification (NCBI taxonomy): domain Eukaryota; kingdom Metazoa; phylum Chordata; class Mammalia; order Chiroptera; family Megadermatidae; genus Lyroderma; species Lyroderma lyra. The sequence goes on along the minus strand of PVJL010000529.1, from coordinate 392,394 downwards.
TTAAATTTGTTTCAAGGAAATTTTAAAGAATTTCTGGATAAACTGAATTGCTCTGGACCCTTATGAGGAGTGTCTTAGAGACATTTTCAGTTTCTGCCATGGTCCATTTAAGTTGTTTATCTTGATGAGTTAGAAGTAATTAGCTTATGGAAAGCAATGGCATTTGAACTGAATCCTAAATATTTTTATTACACAGCATTTTAAGCACTTTGACATGTACTAGCTCACTTAATACTTACAACTTTATTAGATTATTTTGTTTTTTAAAAGCCAAAATCAAGGATAGTAACTCAAATTGCTTGAGGTTTATTAGAAAGTGAGAACCAACATTAAGAGACATCATGTCACAACACTTGGAACTTGGTAAGGTTGGGCTACATGCATCATTTTTCCATTGAAGATGAAAGGGAATGCAGCAGGTTAGAACAGACAGGACCAATAGTAGAGAACAGTATTTCAAGTGTTGTAAACGGTTTAAATAAAAGAATGGTGGAGTGAAATTACTACATGGTAGGCGTTCTGGTTAAGTGGAAGTAGTGTGCTAAGGATGGCACACAGCACAATCCCTTGTAAACACTCGGCTAAATTAAACTACATCTTTTAAATGATATTCCTTCAGTTTAGCAATCATTTGTGGCAAATAATTCCTAGGTTTCTACCTGAGACATCTAACAATGTTAACTGTGATCTCTGTGTTGAAAGAGATCAAGGGAGGGAAGGAGGGAGGAAAGAAGAAAGGTCAGCCAGCTGGGAGGCAGGCAGGCAAATTATTTGTCATGTGACTATAATACATAATGGGGTATTTTAGATATTCATAATAGGGTATATAAAATAAGAAATGTGAGCATGATTATATAAAGGTAATTCTTTTTTCTCACTAAAAATATTTTGAATAACCTTAATTCTCAGCGAGAGTAACAATTTTACCAACTGACAATTGTTTGGGAAACATAGCAACCCTAGGTTCCTAATCTTTGGGATACAGCAAATAACACTAACTGAAATATGTCCACATTACTTCTAAGTGTGAACATGCTAAGTTGCACATAATTCATCAGTTATATTATTTAATCATCAGTTAACCTTAGAAAAGTCACTTAACTCCTCTGGGTCTGTTTCTTATACTTGCAAAATACTGTTCATGTTTTAAAGGAGTTTGAACAGACCTCTAAAAATTCTATTATCATGTTATTAACAAAAATATTAAAAACAAAAAGGAAAATTAACATCTACAATTCTCAAACTTTTAAATTACTGCTTTTATATTACTTTTAAAATCATGTACAATACCAAGTATTGAAGACAGTTCACTTAGTCTAATCAGTTAGTCATACACAAATCAAATTACTTTCAAATCAACCTATGTACTATATTATCAAATCCTTCAGTGTGTATTTTGAGCTGAATGAAAGGTCTAATCACAATTTAATGTAAGAAATATTTGTCTCAAACCTAAGGCATTTAGTATTTGACAGTCACAATTCTCATCCTTAAAATTCTTTTCATTGTTCCTTCAGTGAAATTCAAGAATTCCCAAAGTCCCAAATCACATGTTTCTTCTTAGTTTTTCAATAGCTGTGATTTGTCTTCTTTTGGTCTATTCAGTAGAAAATGAACTATCTGAAGTAGAACATCATCGTTAAAACCTTTCACATCATTGTCTTCTATTGTTTCAAAAAGAGGCTTACTTTGTGTCCCCCAACATATATTTTTACGAGTGTTATTTTGATCAGCTTGTACAGTCAGTGCCAAAGTATTTAACTGGTAGCAGAAAAAGGAAAAGTATTTTCCATCTGTTATCACGCCCTGAGAGACAAAAGGTCGAGTAACATCTGCTTCACTCCAGAATCCTAGAGAAGAAAGTTATACTGAAATTTACACATAAAATATATTTTACCAAAACAAAACATGCACATTAAATGTTACTGAGTATCTCCTAAAACCCAGATAGTGTACCTACCAAATTCCTGAAGATCTGTTTTCCCTCTCCGTTCTAATCCTGTATGTCATTTCTGCATCAAGAATTATTTCCTCCTGTCTAGTATCCCCAAACTCATGATGCATCTTTTCAACAATTTCTGCATTTAACAGCTTTCAACCCTAACTCATCTCATCTAAGAGCAGCAAGTTGTATCTATGCCTATCTCTCCTACATCCGGTATTAACTACATCTTTACTCACTGACTTCAAATATGTTCAAATTTCCCCTGTACCAGTAGCATCTGCCACCCAATACTCATTATGGCCATTTATTTCACCAAATCTACAAAAAAAATATATACCTTCAGAGAATAAAAAAAAATTTTCTAAGGACTTCAACCATGTCCTTAGACAAATTCCATGTCTCCCTTTATATACTTCAAAATTGTTTTTATGAGTCACAGTCATTTTGCTTACCATGTCTTACGTGACAAGGTTTCAGCATGCCTTAATACCATATTACTCCAATTTTCTGACTGCTTCTTTTTCCCAGGTGAATGGCTTCAATATCTTTAAACCCTACTGCCAGGGCCAAGCAATAACTTTATTTACCCTAACATAGCTTATATCAGCCTTAATGAAGACAGCTAATGAATAATACTGTTATATGGAATTAACTATACCATAAAAAGTATTTTATCTTTCATGAATAAACAGTGCCATTCTAACACCTTCAAGAAAGACTCCTCACTTTTTCTGATTCTGTCTACTCTTATCCCTACTCTGTACATTTACTTCCATTATAGAAACATAAGTCAACAATTGTTGAGTGTAAGGTTAAAACATATACATAAAGGAAAAAGGTAAGCCTGGCAATAATTCAATCTGTATTAAAATACCTCCTGGGTACTCATCCTGGTAACTAGGATTAAGCTAGCTACCCATTACATGACTTCAGGTTTTGTAATAAAATCCAAATGCCTCACAATGGGCTCTACAAGTCCTATGTGATATGGCCTCTGGTCTCATGCCTAACTATTCTTCCCCTGCCTTTCTTCATGAGCCCTCTTGCTGTTCCTTAAACACTTCAAGTCTGTTCCCTCCTCAGAGACTTACTTGCCATTCCTTTTGCCTGGAAGTGCCTTTCCCCAAAGTTTAAGCATACGTAGACATCACCATTCAGGTTTTTGTTCAAATCTCATTTTTCTAGAGACCGCTTCTGAATTATGATGTTTAAACAGACTCTGCCTCACATCTCATTTACACCTGCACCCCATAAATCATTCTAACCTTTACCTGGTATATTTTCTTCATAGTATTACCACTACCTAAAATACCAAGTTTATTACCCTTTACTCTCCTAACTATAAGGTCCATGATATAGGATCTGCCCATCTCATTGAACCCTGTATCTCCAAGGGTGCTTGGTACACAAAAAGCATTCACTATTTGCTGAATGAACAATCTCCTAATCCACATCCTGGATATGGCTTTCAAGGAAATTATAAAGGATAGCTGTGATTTAATCTAAAGCATTTCCTACTCTAGCTTCAAAAAGCTGCTATCATCTACAGAGGTGACTTGGTTGGCTATACAGTCTTTGAAATACTTGAGAACATCATCACAAAAAAATACACTCAAACAAAAGTGTTCAACATAAAAGATCAAAATAACTAGCTACGTGCCACTTGCCAACTGCAAACGTAAAATATTTCATTATTGATTTTAAAACAACTATATTTTGTGCCAATACAAAAAATTTCAAAATGTTAACATTCAACCTATACCAAGAGAAAATATTTGAATGATTAAATTCTTAAAAATGTTCTATATCTTCCAAGAACAATAATGCCATAGTTTTACCTTGATACACAGCCTGTGCTCCAGTCCAAGCAAAAAGGCTTGCAATAGCATTAGCTCTAAAAACAACTTCTATCTGATCAGCACAGTTCTGTTTCAATAGCCTTTCTCTTTTTAATTTGTCAGGTAACAGATGAAACTGGGTGTGACCATAACAGTATGGGTCTGCTGTCCTTGAGCCTGAAGAACAAAATAAAAACATGAAATGTACATACAGAACATCTAGAGCACATGTTCTTAGCATTTGCTTCAAGCCCATCTTTCTCCGCCACACGTCATATGATCAATATTCAAAATACACAAATGGCAAAGTTAATTTACTTATTCATTGTATTGATTATAATAATGTCAAATTTTATATGAAAATACAGTCTGGTAGCAATCATCAAACCCATTATAACATCAGGATAAATCAAAAGAACGTATGTAAAATAGATTCAAAACTGTATATACAGTAATTTCAGTTTTTTCAAACCCATTAGTCATCATAAGGAGCTCCGTTATTCTCTCTGTCATATTCAAAGGACACAAATACTTCAAGACTTTAAAAACAAATTTATTATTTTAGTAACTACATAACTTGTTCCCAATTTTTAAAATACTTAATTTTTATACTACATTTCTAAGTAAAGAAAATAGGGCTAATATTTTATAAAATACTGACATTCTTGACTTAGGTGGTAAAGTCAGAAGTTCCCCATAATCCACTCATAAGACCACAGTGATGGAGAAGGGGCTGATAAAATATATCTGGAGTTCTAGTATAAAGCTGCTTTCTTAAAATCTTCTGCCAGTTGACTAGGAATTAATACTCGGACATGAAGAAAAACTAGCAAAAGAATAAACTGCACAAGGGCAGACATCAGGCCTTATTAATTTTTATATTTCTGATGGTATTGTAGTGTGTGACACATGGGAGGCTTTTGTAAAAAAAGCCAATTACTGCCTCAAGTCCAGTTCTATACTTGTTTATTTCTGAAAAAAACACAAATTACTTTTTCTTATATAATAAATCAACAAAGCCTAACAACATAACTATTTTTTAAAGCTAAATACTGCTAATTTAAGTAGAAACAAGTAAAATTATAAACAGTGAGCTGAAGGAATACTTTCTTTCAAAATTTTCATACATATTGCTGTGACCGAGTGATTAATTCATAGTGCCTTGTGCTTATATTGACATAGTGCTTTGTCATCAAGACTTTGCAGATTTTCACAAGGCACTTTGACACATTTATGGCACAAAACATCAAAAGAGAAACTTACCAATAAATATGGTATTTTCATACTGTCTTTTGAATAATGGAAGTTTGTCTGGCTTACAATTCATAACAGGGATTTCTACAGGTACAGAATAATCCAGCGGCACAAACTTAAAGAAAAAGTTACAAGTGAATTCACAGGAGCACTAGTATATATTTTATTCATAATAGATTTTTAAATCATAAAATAAGAGGTTTTTACACAATGATTTCATAACACTACCATCTAATGACAGACCAAATCCACCTAGCCTCCGGCTTTTACAAATAAAGTTTTACTGGAACACATCCATGCACATCCATTTTACACATGATGGATGGATGATGGCTGCTTTTATACTATAAAAACTGAGATGAATAGTTGCAAGAGAAACTTATATCCCCCAAAGCCTGAAATATTTACGATCTAGATTTTTACAGAAAAAATGTGCCAACCTCTGACATGGAAACACAGATGACACCCAAAATATACTTGTTTTCTCCAAAAGAACTGTAGGTAAATAAAATGACCAACTTGTAAGTATAAAAAATACCTTAACTTATGAATAGATAGGGTAGGTATTCTAAATTACAATCATAAACTATTATCAGTTTCTTATGTGTTTATATTAAGAAAAAGAAAAGATTCATATGTTCCTAAAACCTGATGCCTTATTAACCCCACTTAAAATGATTATGTGAACTCTGGGGAATACTGACTGTATTTTGCCATGTACAATGTGCACCCAAGTTTTTGGCCCAAACTTTCAGAGAAAAAAAATCTTTTGTCTTATTTCAAATTTCTGTTCGCTATATTTAGGTGTTTGTTTTTTGTATTATAAAGGAATTTTAGCATTTATTTTTTAACATGGTACAAGAAATTTTATGTAACAAATAATTATAAAACACAAGAACAGACACAATGTCCAAGAAATTTTATGTATAAAAATTTTTATATGAAAAGGTTATCATATTGATTTCTAGAGTTACATCTTCAACTCATAAATAAAAGAATTAAAAACATTTAATAGATACAGAATTAGTACTATCCATGTACAAGGCACACCCTTATTTTCCCCTCAAAATTTGGGCAAAAAAGTGTGTGTTATACCCAGCAAAATACGGTAATGTATACTGTACCAGGTTAAAAAGCTAAAAAACAATTTCAGAGAGATATATTTGAAAGAAACACAACAGGCAAGGGATCCATCCAAAACTTCTTATCCTACCAAGCCCATTAGCTAGCCTGCCTATATTTCCTCACTAGGTATCAGTAGGTATACCTAGGCAATAAATCCTTACCTCTGGAAGTTGTTTGGAGATTCGAATCTGGTTGTGCGGTTTATCATTTATTTGGTATCGCAAAGCATCAACTCTACCTTTCCGATGACCACGAGGAATAATTTCTTCACCACGCACCCAGAAAAAATGAACTGGGCGTTTACAATCTACCAAAAAAGATAGTCAAAATTTTCTTATCTGATCATTTAGATAAATTTTATTATTATTCTAAGACGACACTAAGCAATTCTGAACTCAAGAATGATTCTGCTAATTAAAAATATATCAAAAATTATTCTTTGATGTAAGACAGAGTCTGGGTTAAATGATAATTTAACTTAAATGATCATGACTTAAATACAACACTCAAACATTTATTGTCTACTGGTGCCATCACTAAACTAAACATTGTATCCAGTTTTCTCAGTTAAGAGAACAGGAATATTACTCACCAGAAATAAAACTGAATAGAATCAGAGATGCCTTATGAATTACTAATTCAATCTTCACAATAACTCTGAAAGGTATGAATAATTGCCATCATCTCCTTTTTAGAGAAGAGGAACCTGAGTCTTGACAAGGTTAACTAAGTTTTCCTAGGCCATCAATAAGGAGTAGTCAATGTTCCACGAGGCAGCCCTCAAGACCACTTACTTTCCCACTGGAAAGGAAGTAATAGGCTCACTACAAGACTCAGGTAAGCACACATCTAGTTATAATAAGGTCATTAATTCAATAAATATTTATTAAGACACCTACTGTGTGGTAGATATAAAATGATGAACACATCATAAACACTAATTTTTAAAACTATCCATTAATTATTTTTCATGTCTGACTGAACAGTTAAACAGAAGTTGCTGACTGTTTCCTGGGAACCCAGGATGGCTGCGTTTGAATCCTGACAGTCAAATCTACCAGCTATAGGCTCTTCTAACTACATGCTTTAGGTTTCTGTGCCTCAGGTTTTCTTTATTTATGAAACAATGCTACCCATCGCAAACAGTTTTGTGAGGATTGATTAGCTGGCACATACAAAATTTAGAACAGGGCCAGGCACAGAGTTAAGTACTGAATAAACGTTAGGTATTGTAATCAACGTTGCCTTTAATCTTTCCAATTGCATGAAGTTCTATTATCGTAATTCTCGTCTTGAAGATGAGAAAGACTGGGCTAAAAGAAGTTAATGAACAGACATACAGTCATTTAACTTTCTGGCGGAAAAGCCAAAAGGCAACCCAGGTCTACCCCACTCTCTAAGAGCGCCTTCTTTAACCAACACTGCTCTTCCATTTGGCTGGGTCTTCACTAAGCAGAGTCAAGGACTGAAGTCCCGGAGATCTTGGGCTACTAGTACAGTTAGTGAGCTGCAGCACGGGTACGAGAACCCAGTCTCCAGATTCCTCGCGCAGTGACTGCTACTAAACCGCGCTGTCCTCAGGAGTCAAGGACTAAGAAAAAAACTGACAAAACGGAGAATGAAGTGGGGCTCAATCTGCGACAGAGTGGACCCCTTCAATCCCCACCTACGCGTGTCAGGCCCGAGGCTTACCCAGGGCGGATGCAGCCAGGATCGGGTTCTGTGCGCTGAGCAAGCCCATGAGGGTGGCCACCAGCTGATCCAGAAAGGGCGAGGCGACGAACTCACGGTCCTGGCAGGTGGGAGCACGCTGCTTGCGCCGCAGGTAGAAGTGTTCCTGCAGGAGGCAATCACACGCGGCGGCCCGCAGAGCCGCTAGGTCTAGAGCCCGCGCGGGCTCTGGCTCTGCGGGCGGCGGCGGCAGGCCCGACAGGAACACGGTCTTGGTGAAGCCCTGATACCAGCGGTCCGCGTTCAGGGAGAAGGTCTGTGGGTAAACAACGTATTTCATGAACTGCATCTTGGTGAGGATTCGTATCTTCTCGTCCACAGACTCGGCCGCGTGCACAGTCGCCTGCCACCGCTCCACTCGCCGCTGCCGTGCCGCCTTGCTTTTGGCAGTCAGGGAGGCCACAATCGGCGGGTAGCGCGCTACGCGGGCCGCCGCGACATCTGCTTCTGGAGCCCTGACGGCGGCCTTGGCCGCGGTGTGCAACGACTGTCTTGGACCGCGGAGCACAGGACTCCAACACCTAGCCGCCGCCATCTTTTGCCCGAGGTTCCGGACCCAGAAGCAACTTCAGCAATGGTCCCTGCCTCTTGCCTTGAGGGCCAATCGGAAAGCGGAATCTGAGCCAATCTTCCGGAGGCCGATTCTCAGTGCACTTGAGAAACCTTGCGTCATCGATTTCTTAGCCAATCACATCGCTTAGTCCAACTTAGATTGCAAAGGAAAGGAAGAACTCGTGAGCCAATAGATTTTCAGTGGATCTGGAGGGTAGTAGTGGAACTTTTAAGCAGACGGTGCTGCCACGTGAGGTTGCTTTTCGGATCCTGTCAACCTTCATTCCGGAAATAGAAACATAGTGCACGGGAGCTTCTAGCGCTTGGCTAACTTGTTTTCGTTTGTGTGTGGCACTTATATCTTTTCTATTTTAGTTCTTGAGGTTGAAACTTATAATTGGAAATACTGTTCCTAGCATTTTTTGATAATACATGCTTACTTTTAAAATAATACAAGCATCACTCAGATAACCACCGCTAATATTTGGGAAAATAATGCCATCTGCTTCTCTGTGCTAATTGATATATAGATATTTGTATAATGATAGAATTTACAAAAAGGAATATACTTTTACTTGGATCTAACTGAAAAAGGAGGAAGAAAAAACTACAAAGCATTGGGTTTAAATTTTTCTGTGTTAAAATCTATTATTATTTCAATGTGAGTTGATACCTTGAAGTAGAAATGGCTTTATTTTTTAATCCTCAACTCAGTACTTGTGCAATGATTTTTGAGAGCATATTCATTTATTAATACTACAGTTGCATGTATTTTAACAATAATGTGGCATTTTGACACATTACTAGTCTTATTTTCGGTTAAAAAGATTTAATACAGAAGGAAAATAAGAGAAAGGATATCATTTTGATATGGTAAGATGTTTGTCCAAAAATCTGCTCCCAACCTCTGGTTTCCAAGAGCAACTGCACTGATCACAACTCTGCACTCTAAGAAAACAGGAATTTCCTAGGACTGAGAGATAGCTGGGGCAGGTCTCCTGCAAAGGATGACCACTTTTCTGTTAGTGCTTCAATGTGACACAAAGCTCCAGATCCTAAAGTTGTCTCATTCCTTTTCGCTAGGCTTGAAATTCTCCAGTGAGAAATTTCTTGCTTTTCTGTCTCTGGAAATTCTGATTGAAATGCAAATGTCGCTAGAATAAAAGTGCAAACATCTTTGGAACAGAAGTACCTTTACAACTATTGGTATTAGTAATGGCTATTTGTTTTTAAGATAGTTACATAAATAACTTAGAAGTATCCTAAACCATAAATAAAAATTATAGAAACTTCTGCCAGTTTTTCATATAGTAGTTCCCTATTAATACGAATTTTCTGATTGGGATGCCCAGATGTTTTTAGTATTATTTTTGTGTGTACGTAAACCACATCCATAATACAATTTATGATTTACATTTTTGCTTTATTTAATGTGGAGCTAAGTATACACTTAAATATAGAATCTCTCTAGACCATCAGTTCCCAAGCAGTGGTACGTACAAAGTAGTTACACGGATGTTTGAACTTAGATATGAAATCCAGGTACTTTTGAAGACCATCATTTCCCTCTTGCTCTAACGTTTCAGTAATTGGCTTCAAAGTCTTGCATGTTTATCGTATAGTTTTTCTAGAAGTAAAAAAACTCAATTTGGGACTTCAAAACAGCTCAATCACCACACTCAAAAGTAACCAACAAAATTGAGCCAGTGATTGAAAAACTGGACTTTTGGAAAACGTGTATTGAAAGAAGTCAGCCTGAAGTGTTTGAAACTGCACAACTTAACTGAGAATGTCTTCAAGCTATTCCAAAACGTGAAAGAGAATATTTTAAGTCACTTGGAAGGTCCTAAAGTGTCCTTTCATAAGTACTTCTCTCAAATATGGAAAAGGAAACAACTGGATTGTAGGTCCCTTTAAAGAAGAATTCTTCAAAGAAGCTAAACTATCAATCAGTGAAAAAGGGCAGTTAATTGAACTTTCAACCAATTCTTTAAATTCTGGGTAGATGTCAGTGAGAAATACAAACAGCTCAGTGAGAAGGCATTCAAATACCTCTTGCCATTAACTAATATGGAACTAGTGGAGAGAGATTTTTCTTCTCACACCTTCATAAAAAATAAGTACCGCAACAAGCTTAATGCAAATCGGATTTAAGACTGTATCTTGCATCTTTTCAGCTTAATTTCAAAAATCTAAGTGCATCAAAGCAAGCTCAACTATCTCACTATGTTCAATTGGCTAGTGATCTACATAACGATTATTACAGACAACACAAATAAATATTATTATTAATAAACTAAAAGTTTGTTAATTAATCATCATCAATATTTAACTGTTATAAATATTATAAAATTAAATCTGTGGTTTGTACTGTTAGTGTAGTGATTTTTCTTTATAACTTATTCCTTCATTTCCACTATTTTACATTAAGATAGACACTGAACAAAAGTCTCAGTATTGAAAAACAGCTGTTTTAAAAACAAGGGGTACAATCTATAGAAATGAGTTTAAAAGGGGTACACAAGTGGGAAAAGGTTGGGAATCATTGTTCTAGACTTTTATGTTTCCCTTACCTCCTTCCCCCATGTTTCACCACTGTTGTAGAAGCATCTAATTCAACAGTTAATTGTTTGGGGGCAGCTCACACCAAGATTATTTAAAAGTGTAATTTACATCATTTTAAAGCTCGATTTTCTCTTTTTTCATACTCATTCTTTATGATTTTAAGTGATTTTAGTTAAGTTACATAGCTACAATAATAAAACATATGAACAGGTTTGGAAACAAATTGCTAGGCACAACTGGGCACTGGAAGCAGAGGTGTTTTGAGTTTGTTCTATGTAATGCTATATGTCTACAGCATAACAGAGTATGAGCTATTCTGTTAAGAGTATATATTGCATTTTAGTAGAGAAGATTTTTGAAAGGTTCTTATGTCTTAAATACTTACCTATTAAAAGTAGAGTGAGACTTCCAAGGTTTAGAAGTACATCTTACTGGTTTGGGGATATGGGGTAAAGAAGTGGATATGAAAAGTGATCAGTACTGTGACGTGTAGTGGTTCAGGATGTGAACTCTGGAGTCAGGTTACCTAGTTTATATTCTCAGCTCCAGCACTTTAATAAGTTGTGTGACTTCGGTAAGCCTCACCTTCATTATCTGTAATATGAAAATTATTTCTTCGTCGCGGTCTGGGTTCGATTCCCAGCCAGGGAGCTACCTCCCCCTCAAAAAAATATTTTTTACCTTTTCGGATTTTTCACAGGATCATTATAAGATAAAAATCAAATAAGATCCACTTTAAGCATTATGTTTTGGTTAATATTATATGGAAGAGAGGAGGCACATTATTATCACTAGAAACAAATTGGTTCTCATGATATAGGAACTTCATTTTTAAAATACCCACATTGAAATAGTATGTGAAGTTCATTTTGTATCAGCATCTGTTTATTATGTGACTCCTCTCTTGAGCAGTTGTTATTAAGTGAATGATGAAGAATCACTAACTGCCAGAGTATCCCTATTTGTTCTTTGGACTACTCTGTTCATTCATGTATCTTCTCATCAAAGATTTATTGAAGGTACTATATGTTAAAGGTCAGGCATACAAATAAATGAATATCACTTGTCCCTGTTCTTGAGGAGCTCAAAGCACTGTGAAACAAGTTCACAAAGAAATGATTAGAATACATGCAAAATAGTGTGTACAATAGTGTTTTTAATTATGCTTAATTGAGATTAATATTCATGTAACTTCTCATCTATGCAATTTTGATTCCTTGGAAGAACATGGATTGATGTGTCAAACACTCTTGGATGCCATTGTTCATCCCCCACTTCCTCTTCTTCCTAAATGGAAGAGCCTTAATTGTGTCTATGGATTTACCCTTCAATACGATCTGCAGAGATGACTCTCCCCTCCATCCCTGGGTATGGATTTGCCTGAGCCAATTGTAATTCTAGTCACTGCTCAATGATGGCTCAGAAATGGCGCTGACCCAATCCTAGTCAACAAAAGCTGAAGGAAAATTGTCCCTGGGGCTTCAGGAAAAGATTGTTTCTTTAATAAAAGGAGACACCATTTTAGCCAAAAGTTACTGTGCCTCCAGGTGAAGCTTGAAATTGCTTTAGCCATTTACAATCACGGGTGTAGACAACACAGAAATGCTAGAACAGAATGGGAAGATAGTCCTGGTTCCTTGAAGATATTTTCTTGTTGAATTAAAGAATTGTAATAAAGGGTTACACACTGAACATTATGCCCTGAACATTCCAAATGAAGAACTGGCCCTGAGGTTCTGGGATATTAACCTGTAAGCCCTTGGAACATTCTGCTTGAAGAATATGTTTTTGTAGCACTGGGGTATTGGGCCATGCAGTGTCACCTCGACCTCTGGAGAGGCTAGAGACTGAGTGACTGAGGTCAGTCAAACAGGCACTCTGTGCCTATGCAACTGACATCCAAAACAACCCGAGACACCAAGGCTCAGTGAGCTCCCCTTGTTGGCAACACTTTATCACATATCATTGCTGGAAGAATTAAGCATTATCTGTACAACTTTATTGGGAGAGGACAACTGGAAGCCTATGCTTGTTTTCTCCTGGACTCTAGTGTATGTACTTTTTCCTTTTCTGATGTTAGTCTCTGTCCTTTTACTATTAAAAACAAACAAACAAACAAACAAACAAAACCCATAAGCGTGAGTACGACTGCTTTCTGAGTTCTTTGAGTCCTAGCAAACCATCAAACCTAAGGGTGGTCTTGGAATGCCCAGGACTACAACCCTGGAAACATCCACCTTCACATTACTTACCTGAATTAGGGGTGGAGCCAGGGAGACTTGGCAGGTAGTTCAAACTGTCAGTTCATATTGAATTTCTGTCAAGCTAACTAATGTCTTCTCACAGGAACTACAACTAAGCTACAGCCCCTGCCCTAGCCACTGTCACTAGAACACAAACTCGATACTCGACGTTTCTCCTTCAATGCCATCTTAGTCACGTCAGACAACTCCATGTTTTCAAGATCTGTTTTAGGTCCTGATTCTGTTACCAGAATTTTTGCTATTAATCCTTCCTCACTATTTGCCAGAACATATGAAATGTCACCATTCCTGATCATATCTTTATACATCTGCATAATGAAAAATTTTGTCTATTCACAGCCTTTTCCCTAACACTAGAATACATATTTCTGTAGTAAATGAATGAGAAGAGATTTTTGTCTCTAGATGAATTCTTATTAAACATAAACCCTAGTGATATTAATAATGTAATTAGTCTTCAATATTCATGTGCATATAGAGTATCTATTATCTTGTTTATAGCTAGCAAGGAAAAAAACACCTGGGAATAGAATTACTTAAGACTTATTTTTGGTGGTGGTGAGGTAAGAAGAGGGAATTCTTTTCCAGCATGAAAAACAGTCCATGGAGGAAAGGTCTGGTTGTATCAATAGAATACAGTAGAAATTTCTGTGCACCCCCACCTCTACCCCGCACAGGACTGTGGAGCACTCCTGAGCAGAAAAAGAGAGAAAAGACTTCCGGGGGCTAGCACACTGAACCAGGAGTAAGGTGAATGTTTCCCTCACTCCAGTGCACACTTCAAGCAGTGCCAAAAAATTCAATAATCAACATAAGTAATACTTTAATAAACATGTTAAAAATCAAAATCAGGCAAGAAGTCCATGATGAACAGAATACCAAAATTAGATAAAGACAGGATCAGCAGAAGCTCTGATCTACTCACTATCTACTCACAGTTCAGAAGTGAGCACCCCAGAGGCCAGGCATGTGATTCTTCCTTAAATATTAAACTGGTGCATTTATTCCCACCCGCTTCTCTCTCTGTACTTGTTTCTGGTCTTTCCTCCCCAACAAGGACTTCTTAGGGGGGTCTCAGTGAATCTGAATCTACCTTTTGGATATAGGACCTGATTTCAATATGTGTTAGTGTCCTTCCAAACAGAACTATATATATTTTTCTATTTCTCTCTCATTGAAATATGAACATATCTGCAATACCAATTATCTGAAATTCAGACATATATTTCAAATGTTCTTTCAACTTACACAACACAGTGTTCCTTAACTCATACACATGGCAGCAATCTGTTATATTTAGAACATATGGCTGGCTGCACGTGATATTTCAAATGTCTTTTGCAAATGAAGTTGTCATGCCAGTTTTATGGAAACTTGTCTTCAATATGACATAGGAGTAAAACAACAATTTTCCTCTCACTATTCATTGGATTTTCTTCAAATTCACATCAATATAACTTGGCCTAAAATTAATTTTTCCTAAAATAAGTTGTTAAAATAACCTCAAATGACTTACTTATAAATAGACATCAAAGTATCATATTCACAATGAGAAAGTAGATTGTTACCACTTTTCTGGAGAGCACATTACTTCTATCCCTGAGGACGTAACTCACAGTTCAGTCAAAGAAAGTGACTCAATAGAATTTTAGAAATTAGAAAATACATGTACAACTTGTAACTCTGACAATGGGTCAACTGCTACCCCACTTCCAGGAAAAAGTTTAGTTTTGACCAGGTCAACATGAGAGGCTCACCTTTCATGACATGAGCACCCCACCCTGCTGCCCAGCAGAGCTAAGTCCCACTCTCTAACCAGGGATGTTTGCAGCCCCCAGGCCTGCGGACTGCATGTGGGCCAGTCCTCCCTGCAGGACGGCTCGCTCGTGAATCCTTCCGCCAACTCCCTGGTCCCCTGTCAGGAACAAAGGAAAAATAGACCCATAGAAACAGAGATGAACGGGGTGGTAACCAGAAGGGAGGGGATGAAGAGGTGAGGGAAAATGGGGAGGGAATACAGTTAATGACAGCGTGATAGGTTTACATGGCGAAAGATGATCACTAGAATTAGCAGAGTGATCATATTGTAGGATACAGAAAAGCCAAATCAGGAGGTTCCCTGGTGGTGTAGTAGCTAAGCTTTGGCGCTCTCAAGGCTGCGGCCTGGGTTCAATCCCCAGCCAGGGAACTACCCGCCCCCCCAAAAAAAGAAATGTCGAATCACTATATCGTACACCTCAAACTAATATAACCAATATAGTATACCAACTCTACTTAAATTACAAAATTTTCCAAAAGAAGCGTTTTCCCTTTCTCTTCCCCATCAGCGCACCCTCTGTCCTCGTAGACTGCCTTTCTCCTTGCATTTCAGTTGCCCCTTTGTCTCTTCTTTCCCTTCCTCTAGGCTAAATTTTACATAGTCGTGTGAGAGGGAGAACAGCCCTGAAAACATTTTCGGGGTTATATGAATCACTGTTGACCCTTCCGTGTAGTTTGAGGTAGATAAAAATGGAATCAGGGTAAAAGTGAGATATGGAAATAGGGAAAGACATGGAGAATAACTGGCTCGACACTTGGCGATACAATCTTGCTCCATTTGTAATAGAAAATTTGTAACCGTAAATTGCAAACATTTGAAATAGCAAATAGTTGTAACAGCAAATAGCATACGGACAAAATATCTAATAATAGGGGACTGTGTAAATAAATTATAGTACATTTAAATTAAAATAAATTTAAAATCAAATATTAAAATGAAATCATTAAGACTCAATTTAGAAAATAGTAAAACATTTTTAAAATAAAGATAAGCCTAATCACCAAGATTTAAAATAGCCTGTATACACTGCATAATCTATTAAGAAATATATGCACAGAAAAATCCAGAAAAATCCAGAAAAGAGTCCAATAAAATGTTATCTGAAGTTGAAAGCAGGTAATGGAATTACTGTTTTTTTCTCCTTATAATTTTTCATTTGTCTTTCTGGATACAGATTGTTTTCTTCTTTTACAAATTAACAAAACTTAGCAGTAAAAAGGAAGAAAAGTCACATATCGCCAAAATCTGAACAGACACATCACGTATTATTCATCAGACGCCCCTGAATATATCAATCACGTATAATTCTAACTCAGAGTAGACTTCTGGGTTAGATTGTATTCATCTTCTCTGCCAAAATCTTACAGTCAGCTCACACGAATTCAAATTTGGAGAGGATGAAATTGAAAATGGAGTGCTAAGAATTGCAAGAAACTATCAGATACTAAAGAAATTTAAAGATCAACAGAGAATAAGCTGGAAGAAGCCGCGTGGAATCAGAGCAGTGAACTTGGAAGCAGCACACTGCAGGTTCTATGGGCTACAACGTGAGTTGACAGAAAAACAAAAACAAACAAACCAACAAAACACAGTTGCAGAGGCCTCCCCAGGAAGATGGATGGCAAGAAGAGAACCAGGGTAAAAGGCACGGCATCGTGTCCAGCCAGTCTGCTCTACACTGATGGGAAAGTAAACACAATCTTAGACCTGTGCCCAAGCCATGTCATTTTGAACTAAAGAGAAACTGATGTCCTTGACAGAGAAGCTTCTTCATTAATACCCATACCTCCATGATCCCCTAAGCCCAGCAAGTAGGGCTGCTACGTTTCCAGTGATCAGAACATAATCTTTGATGTGGGCTGAATATTTTGCACCTGAGTTTATATTGTCCCGACTGTATCTCTGTGGAGAGCCCTGTACGCCATATAAATGTAGCATATGACCCTTTAGGGGGTGGGTAACCATGGTGCAACTGTGTGAGCAGAAAAATTATTGCATATGGGAAAGACAACTCTGATGGCAGCAAAGAATAAACGTGATGGGCCGGGATGGAGGTACACAAAGCATTAATAAAGCTATTGCAATTGTCAAAAGAAAAGTTATGAGCGTCTGAACAAAGAAACTGTTTCCACTTACTAGGAACTAACTTATCAACAGAACACTTGGTATTGTCAGGCTTAAATTTTTGCTCATTTGTTACGTATCAGATGATATATTTTGTAGTCCTAATTCACATTTTCCTGACTACTAATATGAATTTGAGCACGCTTTAGCATTTTTATTGGTCGTTTGTTATTTCCTTTGCTATAAAATGCCTGTTCAGGAGTTGTTCATCATTTTTTAATGATTTGCAAACAAATTTTCCAGTTTGTGGATTGACGTTTTACTTCACTGTAGCATTTGATAAACATAATTTCTTAACTTCCATGTGGTCATATTTATGTTTGGCTCATATTTAAATCTGGTTTAAGGGAGTTCCCTAGTGGTGTAGTGGCTAAGGCTTCGGTGCTCTCAACGCCGCGGCCTGGGTTCGATTCCCAGCCAGGGAGCTACCCCCCAAAAAAACAAACAAACAAAAACAAACAAATAAATCTGGTTTAAGATGTAATCCTCAAGTGTGGTGTGATATACTCATATATTATGTTCCAAAAATTGTATTGATTTTTTCCACATTTTAGTCTTTAATTCATTCATCTGTAATGATTTTTGTGTGTAGTATGAGATAAGAGTCCATTTTTACATCTTTCTCTATGACTGATAATCATTTCTTTTGTCCTACAGGCAGCTGAGACTAATGGTGGTGACAGTTCTTATATAACTACATTTCTGGTTTTCCTGAAAGCAATCTCCCTGCCTTTAATTTCTTGCATTAAAACTGGGCTCTAAATTTCTAGGCTGAATTCTGATGTTGCAACTTTGTTGAGAGAAAAGCCAAGTGTAGCAACTTTAATTTGCTGGCAGCAATCAAGACAATTCTAATTTTTTTTTCCAGCAATGGAATAGAACAGACAACTGGGGATTGCACAGCAAGGTATGCAAAAAGTCAAGAGGAGATGGGACATTAAGGTTTATAGATCAATTAGAATAATGCACCATGGGGCCCAGGATGAATGGAAGAAAGGTCTATGTTCACACATGTTGGTTTTTGTACATTATTTGATACACAGTAAAATTAACATCACCCAAATTGCTTCTCATATAATGAATTTGAAATGTAGTGCACCGCAAAAGAGAATTCAATCTCTAGTTCACAAAGAATTTATAGCACTTAAATTATCTATGATAATCAGTCTTTTTCATTCAAGGATTTAAATTATTTATATACTAAGTTCATTAGAAAAATCTCTACAGTGAGATTATATAAAAAGAAAGGTAGAAATTTTATGACCATGATCTTCAGGTTATTAGAAAACATTAGGAATAAAACTTCTGGTGATGATTCCTCCAACAATGTCAGTTAGGTAGCTGACAATGATTCCTGAGCTCTGATTCCAGAGAATTTCTTTTTTGGATTAGCAGAAAAGTATATCCATGGGGGTCAGATTGCCTAGGTAAAAGTCTAATAATTTTTACCTTTGCCATTTTGGACAAATAATTTAACTTTTCTGTGTTCCCTTCATCTATCTTTAAAATGGGCATGATGACATAGCTACTAATAAGTCTGATACTACTTCAAAGTGCTTAAAAAAGTGACAGGCACATTGTGAGTGTTTAACACATTTTAGCTGTTATTATGATTGTCAAGCCTTCTGTAATATTCATAACAGGGGCCAGGAAGATGAAGTAGTTCACACATCCTAATGAGATAACAGATATATTTTCCCTGATTCTGCTCTCAGCCCCTGCTCCTCCAACAGTCACACAGTATCTATTTCATATTTGTGGGAAGTTTTTGTTTATAACATCCCCCCAACATGTACCACTTAGGATCATAGAAAAAGTGTGCTGTAGGTCAGTGATGAGCATTGCGTGGTCTTCAGACTAGCAGGATCAGCATCACTTGGGAAGTTGTGAGGAATGTAAGTTTGGGGGCCTTACCCTGGATTTAGTAAAATCAGAAATTCTAGGGGTTCCCTGGTGGTATAGTGGCTAGGCTTTGGCACTCACTACACCACAGCCTGGGTTCGATCCCCAGCCAGGGAACTACCAAAAAAAAAAAAAAAAAAAAAAATTCTGGATGGGGGGTGGTGGCCAGCAATCCATATTTTAACAAGTCCCGTAGGTCATCCTGATGCATGCCAAAGTTTGAGAACCACTGCTCTAGAATATCATTCCAGACGAGGGCTGGAAAAAAGAATCCATCCCATATGGTACAAATGGAGATATTTTAATTCACAGGCTACTTACAAAGGTATGGACAGGGTTAAGAGAGCAAACGAGGGCTGGTGGGGCAAAAGAGGAGAGCACATCACCAGAACCAGAGCAACAGGTATCGTCAGAGAAAAACCACCTGATGGGAGCTGTCACCATTGAAAATCCAAGTACAAAACAGGGAGGACAGAGGGAAGAAGCACTCCAGGTTCTCTGTTCTGATGCCCTTTATCAAACCCAGTTAGAAACCAGTCAGCAAGGGAGCCCAAGGAGGCCGTCCTCATGGCTCAGCGGCCCAGTGCACCGAGCGAGGCGGCAAAGGGCCAGGAGCGGATTTGGGGGCTGGGGCACGTGGCCAATAACCAGTACATGCAGTGCGGAGCCTGGGCGAACAGGAAGACACAAATGGGAGCTGAGAAGCCGCTAATGTAGGCTGTAATACAGAGGACGGATCATTTTTCTCCTCTTTGTATTAATACATCTAGTTAGAAGGACCAAAATTGTGGACACATCGTTTAGAATGAGAAGATTTTTGCTTCATAAAACAAATATCATTGGGTGCAAATCATGCACTTGACATTGTGGGAGGCATTGGTGATTCAGCTTGAACAAAACAAATAAAACTCCCATGAAGTTTATATGCTGACCTAGGAAGATAGAAAATAAGCAAACATGTAATAGTAGACGTGGGGGACAAACATTCTGGAGGATCGTATAATAGGGCAACAGGACAAACTGATAGCAGAGGTTGCTTTTTTATGAAAGAGGATCAGGAAAGACCTCTCTGATGAGGGACACTTGAACAGAGAACTGAAGGGAATGCACGTGTGAGCCATGAAGATATCTGAGGAAAAGAGTTCAGGCCCCTAGAACAGCAAGTATGAAAGTTCTCAGGTGAGGAGGAGGAGAAGGAGGAAGTAAAAAGGAGGAGAAGGATGGATGAGGAAACACAAGCAGGAACTCGGGGATGTGGTGTCTTGGGTTAAGCCCTAAGAGTTTTCTATAAAAAACAATAAGGTCATTCATTGTCTCTGGCAGCAATGTACGTTCACTACATAAGATCTGAAACACTTAGACACTGCAAAATCTTTTTTTTAATTTATTTTTTTGGTTTCTTGTTTTCGGCAAGTGCACTATGTCCTACTTTATAAATCCAATGATAGTTCGTAATTTGGAAGTATTTTTTCATTTAAATAAACTTTAAACATTTTTATAATCATTTTAGATTT
Source organism: Lyroderma lyra (assembly GCA_004026885.1). NCBI lineage: Eukaryota > Metazoa > Chordata > Mammalia > Chiroptera > Megadermatidae > Lyroderma > Lyroderma lyra. The sequence continues at coordinate 371,761 of PVJL010000529.1, read as the reverse complement.
GCAAAACCGTTGCGAAGATATTATAAAATTCTATTTCCATATACCTTTCAACTAGTTGCTCCTATTTTTAATATTTGACATTACCACGGTGCACGTATCACAACTAAGAGATGCAGTTCTATTAAAAAAAACTTCACTCTTTATTTGGATTTCACTGGTTTTTCCACAATGCCTTTTTTCTGTTGCATCCTAAGAGTCCATTCAAGATACACAGTACATGTAGCTATCCTGTCTCCTTATCTTCCCCTGACCTGCAATTTTCCTTGTTTTTGGTGAGGTTGACATTTTAAAGAGTACTGGTCAGGTTATTTGGAAACTGCCTCTCAAGTTGGCTTTGTTTGATATTTTCCTCATAGCTATTTTGGGCTTATGGGTTTTAGAGAGGAAGACCACAGAGCTAAAGTGCCATTCTCCACACATGGTGTCAAGCACACGTGACTTACATTTTTGTGATTTTAATCATCTAATTTTACCACATTTAAAGACTTTTGTAATCAGCACCATAAAAATATTTGGAAGTGTAAGGAGAAGTTAGATATTTTTGCAGTAAAACATAAGGATATGTTTGTGTAGATAGATAGATGGATAGATAGATGCATTGTTTTAAAGTAAACACTGACCACAAGATGTCACTGTTAACTTATGTATGAGCAGGAAGGCTGCCTGGAAAAGCTGTTGGGCATTTGTGTTTAGAAATCATTATTTTTAAAAACCTTGGCAATCATTAACCCCTAAAATCTTTCGTTTTACAAAGCCACTAGAATGCTTTGAGTTTAGAATGTTAATTTTTTTCCTTGAGTTTTGCAAAATGTTTTCCCTCGCATTCACACCCAAGCATATTTATTTGGAAATTTAATTTAAAACAATATGGGTTGCTAATGAAGTTAAATGCTTAATTAAATAGAAAACAAATCCACAAAAGTCACTCAGAGTTTATATAATTCTTTTCACCAGTAACAATAGCTTTATTTGAACTAATGAACACTTCCTCCAGAAAAGATTTAATAGAAGATGAAACAAAAGAGCATCACACAAGATGTATTACGTGACTAGAATTGATCTTACCGCAAACAATAGCTTACAAATGGAAGGATTAAATTTGTACCTCTTATTTTTTTACTAAATAATTTAAAAAATTACTCACCAGGCAAAGTAGAAAGAAATCTATTTTTAACCCCCTACTGTCCAGCATATCTATATTTAAACCTTCCTGGATGTAACAATTTTGATTTCCAAAGCGGATTCCATAACTTTAACTCTGCTATGGTTTTGCTGTTTTACTCACTCTGCTTCCTCAAGAGTCCTTCTCTTTCCCCTCATTTTTTCTTCTACTGCCCCAAACAGTACCTTTCATTACACACACACACACACACACACACACACACACCTTGTTCTTTGTACATTTAGGGCAGCCTCTTCTGTTTGATGGTATAGTAATAATGACTAGAAAGTTCTTTGTAGTTGAACCAGCTATTTCTCTATAGCTTTTACCCATTGGTTCTAATTCTGTCCTTAGGAGCCACACAGAGCTAATAAGTCCTTTCCTAATTCTCCATAACAGCTTTTCAAATATTGGAGACAACTGTAATTTAATTCCCTAACTGCTCTTTCATTTTTCTAAACTTGCCCAGACTTTTTGGCCATTTTAATATTAGTACTCTATTAGATTTCTGCCATCTTTCTACTCTTCATTGATATTATACACTTGCAATAGTCCTCATAAAATGTGATGTCTAGAACTGAAATTTAATATATTGGACATAGTTGGAAGAACCAAGAATACACTGAGACCATTGGTTTCTAAAATTATTTTGGTTGCCTATTGACATTACTTCTCGCTTTGTTAATTAATCAACCCTTCGTAAACCCTTCGCCCACGAAATACTGCCACCACGTTTCCTACTGGTGAGAAGGAATGTGTGTGTGTGTGTGTGAGAGAGAGAGAGAGAGAGAGAGAGAGAGAGACAGAGAGACAGAGAGACAGAGAGAGACAGAGAGAGAGAGAGAGAGAGAGAGAGGGAAAGAGAGAGACCCCTACCTACCCTTCCAGCCTTATCTGAATCTTAGTGTTTCTGACATCTAGGCTATGGCTGATCAAGCAGAGAAAGAGGTTTGCCCTCTCAAATTCATCTCTTCTTTTAGTAATGCAGACTGCATGTGTATGTTTGAGATACAGTTTTATGTACATATACTATTTACCCAATGAGTTCTTATCCATGTGGAATCTGTCCATCTGATTATCAATCACACAGAAACAGGCAAAGTCATATTTGCTGGATTTCTCCTAAGAATGCAGCCAAAGAAGACCAGCTATAACTGGACTTTAAATCCCAGATATTTGAATTATCATCTCAGTTTAAAATCTACAACCTAAATTAACCTACGAATTAACAAACTCTTTTGGAATGTGTCATCTAGTCTTGAATGGCTATAGCGAAACAGAAAACAATGGGATAGCAGTATGATGAAGTTGCTTGGCATGTAAGAATAAGAAATAGCTAGACTGGTTCTAATCTTCTATCCCCCACTTACTAGCTATGATACTCTGGGCACCTCACAAATTTGGTTTGATACCTACTCCCAGCATTAGTGTAAAGGTTAATTGAAATGAGGTATATAGGCTCTTCGCATAGCACCTGGTCTATAGAGCACACTCAGTAAAATATAGCTATTACGATTAATAACAAACAGTTCTCAAATGCATTTGTACTTTCTGTGTATACAGAACTGACACATATTTAGAGCAGCACATTGATGAATTTACAGTGATACCAGAATACCTGGCCCTTTCTGTGATCCAGTCAGTGCTTATGAGAAAGCTGTCAAGAATTAGAGAATTGGCTCCTTGTGACAGAAAAGAATTACCCCACACAGCATTAATGTTTAATAGACGCTTGATCAGCAATCTAACCGACTGATCTTCCTCCTCTCCTGAGTGTGGCAGGTAGTATTTAGCTCTAAGTTGACCATCAAATTTTAGTTTGCATAAGATTGTGAGGGAGAGGGCAGCTAAGTCCCCGTTCGTTTCTCTTCTCACTACTGTTTTGAACTAAACTCTGTATTTTCTTTTTCGCTTGGGCTCTCCAAAACGGAGACTTTTGGAGGAAAATAAACACCTCCATATGATATACCACGCTTCACTCCCTCAGAATTTTAGAAAATGGTCATGTTGAAATTAGGGCCTCTGCATTTGTTCCTCTAAGTGAGGAAATTTGGTTCTCTAAATTTGGGGGATTTCGAAAGGTTTTTCACCACGACCTCATTTCCATCTCATGTGTGCATTTAAGTAGCCAGTTGCGCAGGAAATCAGATGACAAATTTCTCATTCCTATGTTTTAAACTGAAGAGTCATTAACTTTCCTCCCATCTTTCCACAAAATGTCATCACCTGGGGCCAGATCTTACAGCGTGTTGCCCCAACAGGATTTGGCTTTGACAAAGTGACAATTTCCTCTTCATTGAGAATCTAGTGGTTTGTTCCCTCTGATCTCTGTGATATGATGATACTAGAGTATGTCATAATGACTATTAACACATACAGAAGCTATTATAAGCTGTGTACATTATTGAGTTATCAGGAAAGCCGATCGAGCCGTGTTTACTCACGGGCTCTATGACACTACCGATTTTAAATTAGGCAATTTCAGAAAATTCATGGATTCTTCCAGCACTTCCCTAAATAAGTTCTATCTTCACAAGTCTCCTGTTGGGGAATTTCGAACTTGGATTCATAGTCTCTTTCTTCTCTGGTCTGTGACAACAATTTTTCCCTCTCAAAGCAATCTGTACATTATCTTGAGAAGTAATACTTAGAGTGCATTTATAAGTAACAAGCACAATCTTATTACATTTTCTGTAATTTAATTTCAATGATATTGATTTTATCTGAAAGACACATTATTCTTTATTATTCAGATCCACACGGCAGAACACGAATTACTATAAACCCTCACTCATTGGCCTTTTCCCTGAGAGAATAGTTAAGGTCAGCAATGATGCATTTTCTAGGACGTCGTCAGGAAGGAGAGTGAAAGGTCCTCTAAAAGCTTTCGCCTTCACATGTCTTCTCATATCTTGGAGATGCAGAGGGAACTATCGGCCAGCGCGGTTGCTGGCTCTGAATCCATGTGTCTTCTCCCTGGAGCTCAGCACAATCTGGGCACTGGGACAGAATCTCTGTGGGGGCTGGTGGAAGTTCACCACTCAACAGTGTGCTCACAGACCATAAAAGTTCCAGGAAAACATCACAGAGCACTGGGCTTATTGACTAAACGGCCCCAGACTCTCAATCAGTCCTCATTGACATAAATGAAATAATATGGGTTCTAAAACATGATGCCTTTGCAATCCGATAAATCACTAAACAATTTATATTATGATGTTAACTCAGTTTCTAAACTTGGGTAATGAATACCAGGAGTGGTGTGCTGACTTAGGATGGAGAGTCAGATCTAGTTTTCCTTCATGTTTGCTCTGTATAAGATAGCTAAACAAAGGAACCACAAAGTTTGATATATGAATATGAAATGAGTATTTATATCACAATTTAATTATAAATGACAAATTTGCAGGAAGGTGAAGGGTTATGATGATTAATTTCCTCTTGTGCATATGCCTCTATAATGTTAAAAAAAAAAAAAGCCATGATTTTCCAAAGAAAAGTACATTTTTCTTCCTGTTGAGCAGAGTCCTCAGACTCTACTTATTTACTTGTATGCACTATGGACACCTGTGGGGGATTGGACTGAAGGAATCTGCTCCAGCCTTTACCTTACTCTCCTAATATTGATTTCGGATCAGGATATTTCCTTGAAATTGATATTAAACTGGGAATGCAATCTTCAGCTGATTTCGTGAGTTTAGATGACTCACTGAATTTATAATGGCTAATAGTTTTAATTCTCAGTTCTAGATGATTTCCATGGATCATCATCAAGAACTGTGTATTAAAACTCTGCTATACCTAATGCTACCTGTCACCTTATATGAATTAGAAGCCCCTTTAGTGAGGCAGAATGGATTGGCTGTGGACCTGCTATTTCTATGTCAAAACTTAAGCACTGAACTACGACGATGCCAGCAAGCGGCCAGTCGCCACCTTCAGTGATTACAGAGACAAATGTCCTCTCCTTATTTCAGTCCACATACTCACCTTTCACCAGCACTTAATTCTCTATCAAAATATTTTTCCAGGATGAGAAAAGAATCAACTTCCAGGCAAGAAACAAAAAAAAAAAAAGAGAATGAGTGATTCTAGTTAATGACTTCCAGATAAGAATTTGCTTATTTTCCTAATGGCCTCCTGGGTCCCGCTAAGCTATCACATAACAAACAGAATAGATAACTTCAATGGGAGAACTGTCTAAGGCTCTCAGACATAGCCACAGCACCTTTGTCTATATAAAATATTTTTTAAAAATAAATAAACCAATGAAAGCTGCAAATAAGTAAAAAAACTAAACATAATTTAATCAAATTGTAGGTAAAATAGAGTCAAAATATGTGACATGAATAAAATCGCTAAAAACTGTATAATTTTTTTTTGTCTACCATGAAAAAATATTTCTGTACTTTTGAGTTAGTGCAAAGAAAGATGTGAATGTAGTAAAAACATATTCGTTCCCTTGAAGGCAAGATTGAGAATTTCAGCCTAAGATTGTATTCAGACTTCCCCCTACTGTTTTTCTGCCACAATTACCTGAGCTACATCTCCAGAGTAGCCACTCATGTGAAACCCTTGCTAAATAAGATACAAGCAGAAATGATGGTCTTCAGTTCACCCTAGTGGTCTGATCACATCAAACATGAATGAGTAGTGGTTTCCAAAATACTGTCAAGTGACACAAAACAGTCTGTTGCTGCAAATAACATGGAGTGGTGGAAAAGACACCTTCAAATTATTTTATCCTCATAATAACAAATGAAACAAGTAGTAAAACCAATACTAGACCAGGGCTATGACTTAAGGAAACATTTGAGTATGTTTTATTATAATGAACAGTTACAGGGGCATTATGGTTACCATTTTCATAGCAGCTCTGGCTTGGAAGGGGCCTTACCTGCCTCTACAAAAGCATTTACTTCTTGCCGTGTTTTTGTCAATCTGTAAACAATGCCTAGGGAGGGGGTGGGGTGTAGGGGAGTGTCGGGGTGGGGGAAGAGTCCTGTTTTAAAGAGATAGTGTGTTTAATGTTCATAAAGTGGTTTGGTTGCTTTCAAATTGAAAAAAAAAAGTAAAGTAAAAAGTATTATTATAGCATTTGTGGCATTTAAGCCTATAATTAAGGTGACCAAATATTTTCCATAACCCCTCTTAGATTCAGTCCTTTAAAATTTTTTGCAAGTTTATAATTTGAAGCTAAAACTTTCCATGTCTTATATGTCAGTAAATATGTGTTGCCTGGAATTACTGCAAATTTATTCAAACAAGTTTGATTTTGGCAATTTGTCTTTTCTTGGATAATTTGAAAGTCACTGATGTTTCTACAGAAAGCAAAAAGAAATGTTATTTTTCATTTTGGTTTAGACTTTAAAATCAACTGTAGCATTCAGAGAACCAAAAGGGACTGATGTAAAGTTGGAAAGTCATAGTTTAATGATAATAATGTCATTCACAGACTAAAAATGTGATCTAAACACGCTCTGTTGCAAATTTTACATTGAAAATGCATTTCTGCTACTTGAGTAAGTTCCTTCTCTTTCATTTAACTATAATTATTTCACCAAGTGGTTAGTCAAATGTTGTACAAAAAAGATGAAAGTGGAATAATTTTTATATATTGAAAAGGATGTATTTCTAGAAGCAGCGCATATTCCAAAAGTTTTCATTATATTATACTTACCTTCATTATTTAAGAGAAACAGTATGTAAATGCCTGAGATGGATTACAATCTTAGAAATAACCTTCTATATCAAAATTCAATCATAAATTAATTGCAACATTATAGTTTTAGCTCTTTAACACTTAGCCATTAGATTTATGAGGCAAGAGGTATAGGATGAGGATGGAGAGGAAGAAGGGAAGCCTTGGTAAGTTTTTCTGTTTTACATATTATGTATATATTTCTTTCATATTTGTTTAAAATCCAGTAACCAGAAGTGCAATTGGCTAGCCTGTTCACTCCACATTATAAACAAAAGAAAACAAGCTAAAGTTTTTATTTTGTTTTGTTTTGTTTTTGTTTTCGTTTTTTACTTACAACTCTCAGAGTTTTGGTAAAGATATCAGCGTATTTTGTACAGCTATCGAGAGCACAAGTCATTCATCATATATTTATTGAGAATATTTTATGTCTCACTTGATCAGGCAAGGGCACTACCAAAAGAATTAGACACAAATAGAGAGTTGTTTCAAGTTATTGAGGGGAACAGAAAGTAGTATCAGTACAGGGCAATAAACATTACTTTGAAAGAACATTGGCAGGAGTTTGGGATCACAGGGGAAGAGAGTCGTAACAGCTCTAGACATTTGGCTGTTCAGAGGATGGAAAGCTATCCCCAGTGTTTTCCTCTACGTAAACTCTACCATTTAATCTGTCTCCAAATTCTCTGGAATTTAATGAGATCCTTGTTCCTCATAGTGTGTTCCATGGCCTGGTATTATTGGCATCACCTGGAAGCTAGTTCAAACACAGAATTTTGGGACCCCAACCCAGACCTACTAATTAAGGATCTGCATTTTAAAGAGATTGCTTGGTGATTCTTACGTACATTAAAGTTTGAGAAGCCTTACTCCGGGTTCTACTCCTCCAGCTGTGCAATGTATTTAAGCAGAGAGAATGGGCCCAACGTAACTGTTAACTCTAGCTCCCCGTGGCTTACATGTAAATGAAAAAGGTTCAGCAGTTCCTGGTTGTCAAGGGCATGTAAAGGTGATAATAAAAGGCTTGGGGATCTGAACACATATAGGAATGGAAATGGGTAAGCATTCAGTACATGGGCTTTTTGACTGGGGACTGTGCGATGACCTTGGGCAGTACCAATATATGATATGGCCAGAAAGAAATGAATACAACAGTGCAGACTGTTAAGACTGAGAAGACAATTCATGGAACACAGATCCACTCCCATCCTACTCATATAAGTTTTTCCTTATGCCCATATAGCTCCCAGAGAGAGGTGCAAAGGAAGGGTGGTGTGGGAATGGGAGGAATAGGGAACGGGGGAGAGTCTTTCATTGAACTGGTTAAATTTCAAGGCTAAAGCCTAAACTGGAAGAAACTGAGCTGCATGACAGGGCCAAGTTTATGGTTTTTTCATCCATTAGCAGATATGGGGCTATAACCAAAAATATCTGATTGATAATGTGAAAAATTTAAACCACAACTGATTGATAAGGTGAAAACTTTAAACCACAGTATAAACATGAGATACCTTTGCTTAAAATCCTCCAGTGGCATCTTATGGCTACTATATTATAAGTTGGCACATACCATTTTATTTGGTCTTTGCCTATCCCACTAGCATCATTTCTTGAAACCAGCAATGGAAACTAGAAAAAAAGTCAAAGAAATAGAAGGAAATTTCAGTGCCAGGTCTAAGCCAGCAGACCTACATTGGGGTGTGTGTGCGCGCACACGTGCGTGCACACATGTGTGTGATATATAACAACATTGTCTCCTTTTCAGTCATTTCTGACCAAAATAATGTTACATTAAAAACCACCCCAAACTGAAATAGGGGACCAGTGTATCACATATGAAAATCATGTGAACATTTTGTTAAAAATTCAAATTCTTGAAACAAAAGTGGCTTAAAACACTGAATCACTTATGCTCACACATCTGCATGTTGGCTGAAGGTTGTATAAACTGGGCCTTTCGGGATGATTCTATTGGTTATAACCCTACTTAACTCTTGCTTCTGCAGGCAGCTGGGTTCAATTAGGGGTGGTTTTGCCCCTTACGTTTTATAACCTCCTCGTGGGAACAGAGGTGGTCCTAAGCATGTCCTTATTGTGCTGACACATTCAAAAAGAACAAGGCCAATCACATTACAGTCTTACAAACTTCTGTTCATGTCACATAAGTTAGTAGCCCACTGACCAAAGATAGTCACATGAAAATTGCCTGTGGTAAGGGGTGAGAAAAATCCACTCTGCCAACAATAGGAAAGTACTTACTGATGGTTACATGCCAGAGTAGGGATTTATAATCCAATTACTGTGGATGAGGAAAGAATGGAAGAGTATCCACTCCGCCACAAATCCCCTTTTAAAAATAGCTGTCACCATATCATAAAGACCTAGTAATTAGTAATAATTAGAGTTGCAAAATCTGACCCAGTAGTGGTGAATTTCTTCATAATATGACCCCTCAGACAAGTCCTGTTTTCATTTTTTATCTTGTAGAAAATCTTGTTTACAATTTTAAAATTGATTGCTGAATTATGTTTCACAAATTACACATTTATAAATTTAATTGTGTTACTTTTATGTTGAATAGAGGGGTGAGTAATCTATAGCCCACAGGCCAAACCTGGCCCACCACCTGATGTTATAAATAAAGTTTTATTGAAACACATTCATTTTTATTTGCTTACTTATTGCCTATGGCTGCTGTTATGCTACAACAGTAGTTGTGACAGAGACCATATTGCCCACTGAAATACTCAATGAAAAGCTGAAAATGTTTACAATCTCACCTTCTTACCATATTTAAGACATGTACACAAGTTATAGCCTCTTAGATGTGACCAAAGATCTATCTCCTTTCAAAAACAAGAAAGTTTTAATAAGTAACAGAACCAGGATCTGAATGCACATCTGGCTAACTCCAAAGACAGTGCTCTTTCCAATATGTCATTCTGTTTCCAAAGTGCGAGGTCTTATAATTAAGTTTGCAAACTTGCAACCGTGCACTTACATTGGCAGCACTGTACAAACAACTCAGTAAGGTTTCATAACCTTGGCATATCTGTGTCTCACAACTGTGTCTGTGTCGATGTGTAGCGGTGTCTTGGTGAGTGGCATTCATTATTATTGTTGCGTGTTTTTGTGTGCCACTGCAAGAATGTTGGAGCTTGAATTAGAGCAATGAACAAACATTCAATTTCTTGTTGAACTTGGTTAGAGTGGAAGTGAAATCAGGGACATGTTTGTCCAAGTTAATGGGGATAATGCCATGAAGAAAACAGCAGGGTACAAATGAATTAAACGTTTTTCTGAGGGGAGAGAAAGCGTCACTGATGAAGAGAGGTCAAAGTGGCCAGTAATGAGCAGAACTTGCAAAAATTCATCGAATTGTGCATCAAAAGTGTCACCTAACTGTGAGGAGCATATCAGATCAAGTAAACATCTATAGAGAAACAGTTAGGAAAATCTTAACTGAAAATCTTGGCATAAAAAAGGTGTGTGCAAAAATGGTCCTGAAGGAGCTCACCGATGAACAAAAGCAAAGAAGAGTCAAAATTTGCCAAGGTCTTTTGGAGAAGCAAGACAATGTTTTGGGCCATGTTATCACTGGTGATGAAACATGGGTGTGCCAAGGCAATCCTGGATCAAAGTGCACAATGGAAGTCAGCCGGTTCTCCACAATTAAAAATGTTCTATCAGTCCAAATCAAGAGTCAAAACAATGTTGCTAACCTTTTTTGATATCAGAAGGATTGTTCATTATGAATTTGTACCAACTGGACAGTCAACTGAATTTACTATTTGCAAGTGCTGAAAAAGCTGTGTGAAAAAGTTAGACAAAAATGACCTAAGGTTTTTGCCAACAGCTCATGGCTCTTGCATCATGACAGTGCACCACAACTCACACGGCACTGTCTGTGAGGGAGTTTTTAGCCAGTAAACAAATAACTGTATTGAAACACCCTCTCTACTCACCTGATTTGGCCCCTAATGACTTTTTTCTTTACCGAAAGATAAAATGTTGAAAGAAAGACATTTTGATGACATTCAGAACATTAAGGCTCATACCATGGCAGCTCTGATGACCATTCTAGAAAAAGAGGTCCAAAATTGCTTTGAAGAGTGGACTAGGCACTGGCGTTGGTGCATAGCTTCTCAAGGGGAGTACTTTAAAGGTGACTGTAGTGATATTCAGCAATGAGGTATGTAGCACTTTTTCTAGCATGAGTTTGCAAACTTAACTGTCAAACCTCGTATTTGCACTGTTTTGAAGAATGCCAGTTACTTTGATATGAGAAGAAAAATAGAGGACCCAATATATCACATACATCATGATCATACGAACATTTTGTCAAAAATTCAAATTCTTGAAATGAAATCGCTGAGTTTGAGACCTAGAAATCTAAATTAAAAAAATAAATCATATGTGATGCTTATTCACACTAAAAATAAAGAAAAAGACATATAGATAAAGAAAAAACCTGTGATTGATGTTGAATTTCAGTTGATGAATTTGAGGAGAGTGGAAAAAGCTTGATATCATTATGGTAATAAATTGAGTAGAGAATCAACGAGGCATGGGGAAATGTAGGACTACTAAGGAGAACTGAGAACTTCACTTGAAGTTATCTAAAATATATCTGGAATACATTACATTTGAGCCCTTCCTCAGTTTCCTACCTAGGCTCTACTTTTGTTCATTATGATTCTCGTGTAAATGTCCAATCCAGAAGCATTTCAGATAAATAGAAAACTTGGGAGAACAGAGGTAATGTCTCTATGCCATATACACAGATAGATCTCTGTTTTGTGAGTGAAAGTATAAATCACTTTTTGAAAAAGTATTTGGGGCAAAGTGTAACACTATCAACATAAATAGGACACAACATTAACACAGTAGAAATAATCTTCACGTATTTGTATATTGTAAGTTTTCTTTCCATTCAAGTTGTTGAGCATGATTTTTCTTTTTGTTTAGAGATTGTAGTGTAGGAATACATCTGAAAATGTATTCCTACACTACAAATCAAATTGTTACAAGCACTCCATTTCCCAAGTTCAGAAAGGTGTCTCCCCGGTGCCTAGAGTGGGCTCCACACACTGGGCTTGCGAAGAGGGTCAGAAGCAGTGGTACGACTCCCCCTGAGTGGGTGCAGATGGGAGCAGTGCTGCTTTTCCTTCTGTAAAGCCAAGTTAGGCAGAGAGCAAAATGTTCCTACAGGCTGAAGAGCGCCTACCAAAGGAGAGGCACAGCATCTTGTCTTACCCAATTAGAGACTTTCTCAGATTCGGAGACTAAAAGCTCAACTCAAGCCACCACTAAAGAAGACTTCAGTGAGACAATTCTCAGGAGAACATTCTGAAGACCTCAGAGAATGTTACCCTATTCTCTCTTCAGCTGCTTTTCTTTAAGTATGAGGAAGAATTAGGGATACTGACATATACATCCTCTGAGATTTGAACACAGAAACTAATTCTCTCCTTGGGTAGAGAGATTTCTGAAGCCTGGAGATTAAGTGGAATGGGCTATGCTTTTAGTTCTTCAAAGGGCCATGTTGAAATATTTCAGGGAAGAAGATGGTGCAAACATTCCCAGCCAAGTACTCTGCAGTTCTTTAAAGGTACAAAAGAGGATAGCAATGGTTCTTGATGCTACATGTTAAGGAGAATGAAGGTGGGCATGAGCTGCAGAACTGCCGAAGAGGTGGGAGAAGTCAATGATTAGATGTTCTTAACAGAGAAATGACCTGTGATTTTGTACCTTTGTCTTGGAAAAGGAATTCAGGGTCCAGGCTAGCCTTTGAAAAAGGAAAGAGTCTAGAGCAAAGCAAAAAATAAAATATAGCCATATATTACCTAAGCATCATATCAACAGAAGATACCAGAAGATGAAACCAATCAATACCAACACCTAAGTCCCCTATTCTTCCACCTTGCTCTCAACAGTGGGTAGTAAGTGCCTAGAAAGTGAAGAAGATGAAGTTTCTCTGAGCCAGAACCCATCCCCTTATCCAACAGGTGAGGAGGCAAGATTGAACCTATGGTGGATCAGGGAAGGAGATGATCTTTGAAATGAATTTACTTTAAAGTTTTAACAACGTTTGTTTGTACTAAAATATACCAAATTTAGAGAAACAAATCGGGGTATCATATTGAAAAGAAAAGTATTTAAGGATGCTCCAATTCTCCTGGAGAAGAGAAAACACAGAAGGGAAAGTTTCTTATCAGGACAAGCTTTGAATTTTGAGAGCTCTTGGCCATAACAATGGGGATTCAGGGTGTATTAGATTCCTATTGCTATCATAACGAATTACCACAAACTTAGTGACTTAAAACACCATAAATTTATTCTATTACAGTTCTGGAGGTCAAAAGTCCAAAATCAGTTTTGCCCAACTCTTGAGGATCTAAGGGAAGAATCAGTTTTCTTGCCCTTTTCAACCTGTGGTATTCCTCGACTTTGATTTGTGTTCCCTTCCCTCCATTCTCAAAGTACATTACTCTGATATCTGTTATCATTAGCACATCCCCTTCTCCTCTTCCGATGGGATTCCTCCTGGTCGTTCATATAAGAACCTTTGTGATTACATCAGAGCCACCTGGATAATCTCTCTCAAGATCCTTAACTTAATCACATCTGCAAAATGCCTTTTGCCTTATAAGGTAACGTTCACAGCTTCTGGGGATTAGGGTTTGGACATATATGGGTGTCGTTTGTCATCCTACCTCACTGAAGTACTACATTATACATACTACACTAAAATTATATATAGTATTCTAAATTATACAAATTTTCCTCCCTCCTGCGCTTGATTTTAAGATTTTTAATGTGAACAACTCAAGGAATGGTAGCAGGGACAGAAAACAGAAATATACTGCAGGTAGTTCTAACTTCTATTTTCTGAAATTCTAAATCTGAAGTGAGTTTAAAGATGTGCAGATCAAGACAAGATGCCTTGGAGAACTATATGAATAGGGGTGTCCATAGAGGGTGGGAAAACTTCCCTCAAGAATAGCAATCCTATGAGGGAGACAAGAAAGAGGTCTTGTGTTTTCTGGCCTCATCCAAGAAGCTGCAAGATGCCAGATGAGAATGCAAGGTGGGTGCAAAGACAAGTCAGACCCAGCATAGAAGCAACAGGCCTGCAGTGACTGAATTGTACATGATGGTGGATGTCGCCCAAAGCCTTGGCTCTGAAAAAGAACCCGGTGATCAAGGTAAGGTGGACACTCAAGAATGATGACAATTGAATTTTTTTTTTTTAACCACATAGATAAAATGGAATCTCAGAGTCAGAAATTAAGTGGTAAAAAATTTAAAAATAAATAGATATTTCTTGCATCTTTCAGTTTGAGGACTAAGGTTCACCCCTGTTCTCTCTCTCCTGCATGTGTGTATATGTGACCATTTTTTCACATTGTTTCAAATATATAGCAAAAAAAAAAATTGCTTTTATGCTATATATAAAAAAGAATACTATAATTTTGGTGTCTAAAGTTTTCTTGAAACAAGAGCATAAATATACCCCTAGAAAAACATTTGTCACCTAATCTTTGACTGTATTACTCTTTATTGGTCATGTCAATTAGGTTATTTCTTGTTTTCACTCCTATAAATAGTGATGTGTTTATTATGTTCCAAAGACAAATGTAAAATTTTCTCACTAGACTTTAAGTATCTTATTTCCATAATTTCCTGTTAAGGATATCTATCAAAAATGTTACACTGGCTTTTTCCAAGTTGTTACTCAGTGGGGAAAAATGCGTGTTATATGTTCTTAGTTTGACTTAATGTTTATTAAGACTTACCAAGCAAAGTAGCCAAGAGTTCTTTCCAGTGGGAATAGTAACTTCAATTTTCATTTTTTTTAAAATATAACTTGCCCTCGTTGACATTCACAAGATTAGATAGAACACAGCAGGCATTTCTGTGTAAATTTCACTAACTGAATTCTTTCAGAAACTCATTTGGGCTATTGAGGAGGTGGGATTGGAAATAGAAATAAGAAGGATCTAACACATTCTAATTGTTCAATAAACAGTAGTCCCCATCGCTATTATTTTCTGCTTGTGAGACATGAGCTTCAAAGTGCTTCTGGCTAGTCCCAGGTCTACTGACTCATAGTCCAAACTTTCATCCTCAGGGCCTCCCACAGAGTCCCAGTTAATGTTTCCCTTCAAAGAATGGGGATTAATTTAACAATAGAAAAACAACAGGAATAATCCTGCAGATTATATTCCACCTGCAGGACTTCAGGTTTTTAGGTGCACTGGTTACTTTTGAACAAAAAGACTGTCAAATCCCTGATTCTCTCAACCTCCCACACTCCTGGTGTTTATCTTTAGAAGAGAAAAAAGGAATCCCTTAGAAAAGGTCTTAGTCCTTTTCTTTTAAAGGTGGGGAAAAACACCTTTTGAAATTACTCTTGATGTCAAAGTTCAGGCCTTGATTTGTGAAGCCGGGTCTTGCAAAAGCACTAAATCAAAGTAAAATGGATTTACATTTGTAAACTTTGTTTCCACTTAATGGGATTAGAAAGACCACTCACATTAAACAAACAAAAACATCGGTTCAGCATCAAGAGAGATAGAATAGTAAATTAACTGTACAGAAACTCAGAAACTCAGTGTGAACCTGGGCCTAGGACTTAAGACAGTCTGAAGAGTCAAAAAACTTGCAAGCCTATTTATACGTTTTTACACCTACTCTACCTGAGCCACATGCACTGTTGGGAAAAGAGGAAAGCCACAAACAGAGTGATACACAGTGTACAGTGTGGTTGGTTGGAAAGTAGTTAAAGGACAGGCCTTCTAAACCTAAACTTCTCCAGGTCTCCAGACGTGATTTACGTGAGAAGATTTAAACTCAGACGTCGGCAGCAACACACTTTTTGAAAAACTCCTCAATCTAAAGAGAAGACGTGCACAACATCTTCCAGAGTGTGTAGCAATAAAAAGTTTTCTTATGTAAAAAGAAAACCATCTTAAGTACTCCAAAATAAATTAGCTTTGACTATTTCAGGCAATAGGAGAACCTGATAATAATTATTAATGTGACCCATTGCCTGCTTACACTTCTGACAAAATTTTTGCAATCTTTTAATTACATCTGTTTACATTTTTATCTGCCCCCAAAGGGGGCTCAGTGCTGTCTTCACATTCTGGCCTTGGTTCCCATTAACATCAGATTTGTCCATGTGGAAATCAGGCAAGCGCACCAAATAAAAACTGCAAAGTGTATGATGTTTAGCAATTTGTTTTGTCTTTGTGGCTTTGCCTATATGATGTCTCAACTAAATTTGCAAATTTAAGCAATAGTCTCATTTGAATTGAGAGACAAAACAGATCATGTTATGGCCCGAGTAGCCACAGGTCAAGTGAGGAGACAGAGTTGATAAAATAGAGAAAGAGGCTAACGTGGGTTCAAAGTCTGCTCCAAAAGTTGAACCACTATAGCAAAGTCTGGCAGACACTCTAGGACAAGGTCAGCAAGGAGAATGGGCAACTAGATTTAAGAACTAAGGGACCCAAAGACACAGGGACCCAAATCAATGGATCTGAGCAATAAGAAAGTATCTGGGCATAAAGTCTTCAGGGACCATGAAAAAATATAAGTTGCTACAGAGCAAAGTCTCCGTGAGTTTCTCACAAAAGCTTCCTTTTCAAGGGATGGCTATAAAACAGTAAAAGGAATTTTAGGTGCATCACTTTTAGCAAACATCTTAACATGTATACAGTAGACTCTCGGTTAACTGGGACTAAAGCCACCGGCACTCTCAAGCAACTGGTGAAATTGTTGCTTGAGATTTTTGCCGATTGCTTGAGAGTGCCGGTGGCTTCTCGGATGTCTCAATTCTATTGATTGGACTGCCACTGACCTTCTGCCACTGTATTTGCAAACTGGCAAAATCCTTTCCCAGGACTAGGAACCAAAAGCAGGTGGATGCACCACATTCTTATCCCAGTATGTATTGACTAAGTGCCTGCGAGGTGCTGCCGATCTGAGACAGGCTGTCCTGTACCTCTATGCCTAATTTTTAGCACTCTGAATAAAGTGCTTTCAAAACTTACAGTACTCATTGTTCTCAGTTCTCTCTATCAATATATTTTATAACACTTCATTTGTAGGTATTGTATCTTCTAGGATGTTGTACATCACTAGACAACCTCTCCCCAACACAAATACGTACATACACACACACATTCCTGACCACTTGTTCTCTATTTTTCATCATCTCTAAATAGAGTTCCAAACAGAGAGAGTCATACTAGTAATAAGCATTGGGTTGTGGGGAGGGGAGAGGAATCTCAGATGATAACGATTTATTTCTCAAGCAGGTAATATCGTATCTTCTTTTAATTGGGCAAAGTAAGGTTGGAATGCCTATTGCAATTTTTGCTCCAATTCTGTTGGCTTTGTAGTTTATGAAAATTTCTCATAGATACTGGCAATGGATTTAGTTGTCAATTCTGGTGTGTAGTGTTCTGACTTCTGTGATTTTTCCTTTGCCTTCACAGATATTTTTGTGCAGAGTTGAGACCAGCTGGATCTTGAGCTGCAAACCACATGTCATTTTACACCAGAAAAAAAATTTCCCCTCTGAACTGCTTGCAATTACTCCCATCTTCTAATCCCCTGGATTTTTGGCCCCTCCGTTCAGCTTCTACATCTGCTTCTTACCCATTTGGTTTGATGAACATCCCTTTCCAAACCTCTTGAACTCAGGTTCTACACATACTTCTGGGTTCTGTTCACTCCTACGGTTTTGATGACATCTGTCTCCATCACCCAACCCTCTAGCATTCTAACTCTTGTACTGATAGTCACTCAATGGACTTGCCCAAACCCCCTACCCCAGAAAAAAAGGAACGGCCAAACACAGGATAGTAACAATTGTTCTGTAACAACACAGTCCATCTACAGTCTTTGAACCAGGTGAGTTTGTCTTTCTAGAGTATGAGTATTATATCATTATTATGTATTCATGCTTTTGTGTGTAGTCTCTGGCCTTTTGCCATTAAAGACAGTTTCCCCATGGTGTGCACTATATAAATATATAGAAAATATATTTATTATTTAGGCAAGAGACTCGTGAGGTCTGATTTGCCAGAAAATATGTTATGTTTAGAAAACAAATACAAAATTATGCACGAGAAAATTATATGAAGAGCAAAACTTTAAAGTATGGTAACTGGACATTACTGGGTTAAGATCTGGAATTCTTATGCTTACTACATAAACTGATTCAGAGGATGAATATTATGTTAGTCATGCTGAATTGTATTCATACTCATCTTTCTTAATCTTTTTTTGGAGTTAGAGATGGGAAGAAACAGGAATTTTGATATGCTTGGTGTCCTTGCCCAAGCATTGAAGCCGTTTACAAGTGAGCAAGTGTTTGTGCTTTTGAAATGATTGGAAATAACTTCACAGTGGATCTTAGAATATGCCAGTTAACTATTATTCCAAAATGCAGTTATCTAGTTATCAAAATGAAGCATAGTAAGTTAGATGCTACTGTTGCCAGCTGAAAGAATAATGCAAATGTTTTGAATAACTATGAGTATTCTTTAGATAGCCACCAAAAATCAGAAAGTCAGCTCCATGAACAATGACATCATTCTCTTTAAAATGAATATTCTAGTAATATGTTATCTGTTTATGTCCTGTCTCTCTTTCAACTTTTATTGTCATATAGTTAAAACATCTGCATTATTTATGTGTTTCTATGGAACAGTATAAATTTCTTTATTCATCTGATTTTTAAATCCCTTTTGGGTTATAAAAGGCATGAGATAAACAAATAACATACGTTGGGGTTATTTAATTTCTTCTGTAGTTTTTACATATTTTTCTCTTTGTGAAGAAACTTGACATTTTTATTTCTTCTTTCTTTAAATGTCTCCTTCATGTTCTTTGGAATATGAGGTCAGTATGCTTTAAGATACTACATCTTTGAATCTAAAGTCCTAATGTGATGTGACCTAGTTTCCCCTTATATTTCCAGATACCTAACTTGTAAAATTGATTTTGTATGCCGCTGTATATATTAACTTATCCTACTAATCAACAAATATAATGAAGCTTTTTAAAGTTTGTTTTTATTATTTTTCTGTTTCTTTTTTTTAATGGCAATGTTTTTGTTTTCTGGAAGAGTCTATATTTCAGAATATACAGTCTGCCAACTTTGATCCATTTTATTGCTGCATTGATACTTCATTGTGATGGTGTGTGTATTTGAGAAGTTCATGTTTATTGAAGAGAGACTTCCCAGAGCATGCAAGATAAGCAGACTCCGATAGCAGATAAGCTATAATGAATTAGAGAAACTAGAGCAAAAGTAGAACTGATGAAAGTAGAAATAAGATTAAAATGCAAAATCATATGTGAAAAACTAGTTCTAATTCAGCAGGACTATAGTTTGGTTTTTATAAAGTGGCTGCTGGATACTGATCAACTTCTAAGTTTGCTTTCTATAATAAATAGTATTATATGCATTGGAAAAACATCTTAATTCATCACAATTAATTAATTATCAACAAACTGTAACTTCCTTGATGGCAGAATCTAAGTTTATTTATCCTTCAAATAAATAAAACATTGAATTATGTATAAAAAATTGATGAATTTCTCAAATGTAGTAACTTCTAGCATCGGAGAGCTAATGCTCCAGGAGAAAAGGGAGACAGTATACAGGGAGCCGCTGTACAGTTAATTATGCCCTGATCTCCAAACATCTGCACTTACATAGTTTATCAGTAAAAGAACTTTAAGGCATGCATCCCAATACATGTATTTTTATTCATAAATGTTTTATGAATAATAATATGCCCATATTAATGGTTAATATCTCAAGAAAAAGTTGATTGTAAATGACTTTTTTATAAATCCACAGATAATTTTTTTAATTATTTCAACTTTTTGTCTGATTTCCTTAGATAATTTTACTATCTAGCTTTTTCAAAGTTAGATAATGGAGTTCTGCCATGTTTTGCTCACATGTGCTTGCATTATTGGCATTATGTTTAATCCATCGTTTCTTTGCAGAAAATTTTTTAAATATAATCCCTCTGCTTATTGAAAGATGCCATTAAGTAAGTGAAAAGGCAAACCACAGACGAATACTTATACTGACAAAGAACTTGCTCCAGAATAGGTAAAAACTTCCTATAAATGCACAAGTACAGAATAGTCAACACACTAGGATGAAAGGGAGAATTTTCTTTTTTTATAGTTAATAATATTTATTACGTATTTGAAAGGTACTAAGAGTAGATCTTAAAAGTCCTAATCACAAGAAAAAAATATCGTATAACTATACATGGGGATAGATGTTAACTAGACTTAGTGTTGTGATCACTTTACAATGTAAACAAATATTGGATCACTACACTATATACTTGAAACAAACACAATATTCTACATCAATTATGCTTCAATTAAAATTTTTTTTTAATTTGCTGAAGTGATGTTCTTCAAATCATAATTTGCAGAAATATTTAAAGGATACTCTTTAAAGATTACTTCAGCAGTTTAACTTGATAACATAATATATACATCTAATTATTTGGGCTCATGCAAATTGTCCATCAGTTCTGCAGTACAGTTCCTGAGATGTGACCACTCGAAGCAAGCATTCCTATGAAACAACAGGTACAGATCCGTGTTGCAGAAACCTCCTAAGGATACTCTTGTTTCGTGTTTTCTCTCAAACTCAAGTTCAATTATACTCCATGTAACACTACTGTTCACTAACAAACCAAATAAAAGATCAGAGCTGCATTTTTAATTTGAAAACTTAAAAGAAAAAAGCCAATTAACCATTTGATAAAAGTCAAATTTAAGGTAAAAACCATTAAGAAAACACGGAGTTTGAATATGGAAAAAGCTAAAATTTGTCCACATAGGAAGAAATAACCAGTCCACCAAAATGTAGAATATAGACACAGATAATAGTAGACAAATAACAAGAAAAGAAAGACATTGAAAAATGACAATAAGGTTAATGCAAGATTTGTGAATCTTTTGTTTTTAAATTTCGAATCTTTATGAGTTTTTGTTTATTTTATTTGTTGAAACATTTAAGTTGTACTCTTAGCAAATTTCAATTATATAATAGTGTTATTGACTCTAGTCAACATGTTTTCTTTAGATCCTCAGGCTTTATTCATCAAAAGTTTGTACTATTCCATGAACCTCTCCCTATTTCTTCTAGTCCCCAGTCCATGGCAACCACTTTTCTACTCTCTATTTCTGTAAATTTAAGCTTTTATTTTTAGATATTTTTATATTCCCCAAATAAAGTGATGCCATGCAGTAGTTGTCTTTCTCAGTCTGTCTTGTTTGATTTAGCATAATGCCTTGAAGGTCCACCCATGCTGTCACAAATGACAGTATTTCCTTCTCTCTCAAAGCTGAACAATATTCCATCACACATACTCGTGTACCATGTCTTCTTCACCCACACGTCTGTTGATGAACACTTAGCTTGTTTCTGCATCTTGGTTATTGTGAATAATGCTACAAGGGACATGGGAGTGCAAATATATCTTTGAAATCCTAGTTTCACTTCCTTTGGCTGTATACCTAGAAGTGGGGTTCTTAAATCACAAGGCAGTTCTCTTTTTAATTTTTTGAGGAAACTCCATACTGTTTTCCATAGTGGCTGTACCAGTTTACAATCCCACCAACAGTGCACCAGAGTTCCCTTTTCTCCACATCCTCATCAACACTTGTCTTTTAGGCGATAGCCTTTCTAACTTGCGTGAAGTAGTATCTCATCGTGTTTTTGATTTGCATTCCCCTGATAATTAGCGATGTTGAGCATCTTTTCATGTACTTGCTGCATTTGTTTTTTTTTTAAATGTCTATTCAGTTCCTCTGCCCATTTTTAATTCAGATTATTTGGGGTTTTTTGCAATTGAGATGTATGAGGGGTTTTTTTTCATATTTTAGATATTAATCTTTTATCAGATATATAATTTGCAAATAGATGCTCCTGTTCTATAAGTTACCTTTTTATTTTGTTGATGGTTTCTTTTGCTATATAGAAGCTTTTGAATTTGATTCAGTTCCACTTGTTTATCTTTGCTTTTGTTGCCTTCGCTTTTGATGTTAAATCCAAAAATCATTGCCAAGACTGATGTCAAGGAGCTTTTTACTGTACAGTTTCTATAGAGTTGTTGCTTTATTTTATTACCACACTGTAAATCCTTAAACTCTAAACAATAATTTTGCAAAGGGGTTGATTCTTAAAGCCAAATTTGTCTACGATTTGAAATAAGTAAACATGTATATTTATTTAAAATCTATTAATGATAATGGAATTTAAAATTATTTTTCCCTTTGTGAAGAAACTTGACATTTTTATTTCTTCTTCCTTTAAATGTCTCCTTCATGTTCTTTGGAATATGAGGTCAGCAGACCCCTTTTTGAAACACATGTTCAGATGAATTAAGATACTGAAACACACAAACAGTTATTAATTATTGATATACAAATGTTAAAAAATAGTTTGTTATGAAAAGTCATCCAAGAAATGCAGATTCATACTGTTCCCTAGAAATTTTTTAACATAGAATTGGAAAAATGAAGAAATTTAACATGATCATAAGTTTGTATCTTTTAGCTGTTCAAAGAATGAAAAATATTTTAAAATTCACAGACGATATGGATTTAATTTATGGTTTGCGGTCTTGCTAAATTAAGTATAGATAATATGCAGAATATACTTTTTTAATGATAAAATGCCACTGATGCTATCTGTAATGGTTAATTTTATTCAAACTGAAAGGTAAAGGTATTCATGGGAATCCTCCAGCCAGCACTATTTTGATGTGACAAAAAGAAATAATTGTTAAAATGTAGCTCCTTAAGTAAGTGCCTGATTTCACACTTTTAGAAAAAGTGCTATCTTTCTGGTCAAGCCAACAAGAATTGAGAAAGATTAAGAAAGTGTTTAAAAATGTTCATTATAAAGTAGTTATGAAAATGTGAAAGAGACAGCACTGAGGATGCCAAATAGAGTAAAACTGTCATCAAAATGATTCAACAACTATGAAAATAGTTCTTCAAAATATGCCATGTTTTTTTCTAGATAACAAAATCTATCAATTCCAAATGTCCACATTAGTCATGCATAAAAGCACCAATTATTCACAGAAAACAAACAAACCTATCACAAGGAATCCTTGCTTTTTCTCACATCCTCCAAAGTCTAGAAAAAGTCTGTTTCTTGAGAGTTTATTTCTTAGTGAATGAACTTTTAGTTCTCAGTAAAGTTTTTATGTTTTGCCAAGCATGATATCGACTTTATTTTGAAGTGCCAATTGCCATTTTTCTATTGGGTTGGGTTTTTTTGTTGTTGTTGAATTATAGTCATCCTTTAAATATTTAGAGATGAGCTCTTGATTTTAATAATGTTCAATATATCATGTGTTTCCATTATGATTATAGTGTTTTTGGTACTATGTTTAAGAATTACTTCTCTACTCCATGGATATGATGATATCTCTTCTATTATAACCTATGTGGAATTAATGGCATGGTTTACGGTATGAGATGAGCATAAAGATTTTTTTTCTCATATGATTATCCAAATTATCCATTTACTAAAAGACCACTCTGTTTCTCCTACCTGCAGAGAAGCCCCTAAGGATGAATCTATTTTAAGTCTCTGCATTGGTCTATTTGTCCGTCCTGAGCTATTACCACATCATTTTAATAACTGTAGATTTTACCTATTACTCTTAACAACAGGTAGAATAAATTTTCCTTCTTCTTGTTCCTTAACACTGTCTTCACTATTATGGGAATTTTGCATAACCTATTTACTTTAGAATTAGTTTCTGAGTTTCCATACAACACACAAAAAGCTAAGATTTTGAGTAAAATTGAATTAAAATATAAATGTGAAGAAATTACACTATCCAAAAGTATGGTATAACTGTCAATTTATTTCTGTACTCTTTAATTTCTCTCAATTTCCACATAAATAATTTTTTGCTATGGTAAAATCGAGTTTTAGAAATTTTATTTTCATTTGTTTCTGGTATATAGAAGTATAATTGATTTTTTTAATACTGACATTGCATCCAGCAATGTTATTAAACTCATGTTTTAGTCCTATTAAATCATCTTTGGATTTTATGAGGATTTTCTACATGCAATTTTTTGCATTTCCCTCACTTGTTTTGCACTAAGCCGGGCCTGGGCAGAATTTTTCAGGGCTACTTCTAATTTTCTCCAAGTGTCATGGTCCATTAGCTATTTATTTTCGCTTGCTCAAGTATAGCCGCTTTGATTGTGAAAAGCAGATTCTCTCCTCTAGCAGCTGTACGTGTGCGTGGGAAAAATTTGTTTATTTTACATTTAGCTGCCTAGCTGCTATAGGACCTGGCATAATGTGGTGTCTGCTACCACACTTGTTTCTTAATTCAGGCAGTCACTCCAAAATTGCTTGGTGGTCCACGGGTGGACCGCGATCGACGTTTTCGCCCAGCCCTGATCTAAGCTCTCTGGTCAATGTTGAAGAGAAGGCAATATTTTTTGCGTTCTCCATCTCCCTGATAGATGCCTTTTATCAGTTTAAAAGTTATACTTCTTATTGCTTTATGAAGTGCCATTCTATATCTAGTTTACAAAGTTTTGTGTTTTTTTTCAATCATACATGGATGTTGAACTCTCTTAAGTGCATTTTTTGAATTAGCAGAGATAATTATATGTTATTTTTCCTTTATTGTATTACTATGATGAATACTACTAAATGTGATGGTAAATATAATGAATTATTGTCTAATGACAGAGATCTGGTTGTATCTATACAAAATACATTTACTTATTCTTTTGAAGGACTGGAGAGGGCCTTGTCTGTTGTCCCAGAACTGTGGACTAAGTACCAGCCCCAGCCCAACCTAGGCAGGGAAGATACCCTAAGCAAAGTAGGATCAGGGATGCCAAATGCATTTCTTGCCTGTCTTCCCCAGAGAACTCCAAGCTCTTTGAATACATTAAATCATACTCATGAATCTTTATGCCCTGAAGTTATATTATTGCCTAGAATAAAATTAAGGGCCCAGTCAGTACTTCTTTTCTAAATAAATGAGTGAATGACTATCTGCTGTTCCAATATCTTATTACTGTTGTCTACCCAGATGATGTGTTCACAGCTTGCTTTCAGCTAATCAAGATTTTAGCTGATAAAAGTTACCTAGTTTTTCTTTTGAATTTTCCTTGGGAAACATTAGAGTTCAAAGAAATTCTGATACTTTCAGGGATTGTAATAAAAAAGGAGGGCGGTGTTTATATCATATTATGTAGGCAGCCCAAGTCACCACTTTATAAGGTTAGCCTAGCCTTGATGTTATTTAGAGATGTACAGACATGTGTATCTGCAGAGAGATCCACTGGGTCTGATGAATGCTAAGAAACACGGAACTGTAATGCTGTAATTGAATCTGACTAGATTAAACTTCCTTGTGGCTTGCTTGGCCATGCCTCTGATATGAGGGGAAGTGAAAGAAAAGGGGGAATGTGCTGTCTTGTCAGAGTACTACAGTTGCTAGCAGCACCCTTAGTAACCATGCATCTAATGGTTGCTGAGACATTCAGTTTTTGCTGTTTTGCTTCTCACCTGGTATTGATTCTGAATGCACGACATTTGAAAAATACATAAATCATTAGTTCCCAGTTAGAAGAGCAATTTGAAACCAAGCAATGTGTTCGGCATTTTCAGAAATGCTTTATTGGAATGATCAATGGGTTGAAAGGCCGGAGTTCGGCATAATGACCATTTCCTTCAAACGGGAGAAGGTCATGATGAAAGTTGCTTTTTATCAGTAATTAGAGTTCTATAGCAGCAACATGTCCTAATTATGATATTTAGACCATTAGTAAATGAACAATGTTATTTAGATTCTGCTGCGGAAAATTACCCCAGGCCATGTGGCATCTCAGGGAGCGATTGGGTATCATGCTATTTGTGGTCTGCATCTCACACACTTATCCAACCTGTCTCACATACACACTCCATCTGGACTTATTTATTAAGGGCACTTTAGTGTTCAACACAAAACTTGAGAAGTGGCACCTTAATGGGCTTAGACATGAAAATGGTGATCCCTGTATCTTATTAGATTTTACAGAATATAGAAATGTTGTAGAAAGTGAGATACAGGAAAACTTTAATATCTAATGAGCAATAAATATTTATAAATGATCACAATCCCTTTGAATCATTCTTTCAGAAACATCAGGAATGAAATCAGGATTTAGAATCAGAATTTAGAAAATATCTAGAGGTTACTTTAAAATTATTTTCCTTAGCTTATTTTTAGGCTACTTAATTGGACGTATTAATTCATCAATCACACTCACAGTGTCAGGCACTATACCAGACATTTAGGATAGGAAGAATCCTGCCACATCGATGCTTTGGTCTAGATGAGTCTGAAATGCAAATAAAAAATAAAAAAATATACCTACTGGACTATATTGATTTTTGGTATAGTTACCTGGACTATTTTGCACTTTTCAAGGATGCAAAAGAAATAACACTGATTTAATGTTTCTACAGACCTGACTGTGTGTTAAGCAGCAAGGGAATTTCCCCAGTCTGACGTAAGTTTTAAGTGTACTGAGCTTGCCATTAGGCTGGCCATCTAGTTACCTATCCCAAGTGGTGGCTCAATCACTTTGGTCACAGAACAACAGTACTAGCGTTTAAGGGCTCTTTTGTTTCAGGAAATTTTGCAATTATTCAATCTAAGGTTTCATTTGCTTAATGACTTCCTTGTTTTACCATCTAATGTGCTTCCTCATCCTTTATCATTTTGTCTTATTTCTTTCAGGTATTCTTTGGTCTAGCTATGGTTAATTTAATCTTTCCTCCTAAATCAATGCCTCTAACCCCTGAAGGTACAAGGTCAAAGGCCAAATGACTTTAACTGCCAATGTATGAAAACTCTCAAAGCTTGTTGAGATGGGTGTCAATACTGGGGGCACATAAATGGAAGGGGAATGTCTATATTGCCAGTCACAGTGAAGTGTCAACTCTGAGCTGCAATCATTCAAAATAAAGTCCTTTTATTGGAGGTAGGAGGGCTTTTAAAGGCCTTCCCTTTCTTGTTTATTTAGGCATTTTGTCCCATTAATTGGGTGGGAGGGATTGAGGAGTTCACAGGAACAATTTCAATAAACACCAAGGGCAGTAACCAACCTTGGTGAGGTGATATGTGGCCACTTGGAGCTGTCACAGGGAAGTGAGTTTTGTGCCAAGTTCTTAAACACACTTCTGTAAAATGTTTAAGAGAATGTGTGCATAATGGAATAATATTTTAAAACTTTTTCTAAGCAGAATACTTCCTGATTTGTAGTATGACAAACAAATAAAGTGATGGAAGAAATCTTAGCGACTTCAAACATAGCAATATGTGTCCATTGCTTCTTTGTCAAATCTGTGATTTTCTGTTGGTCAAAATCAATACCAGATGCATAACAGTACTTTTAAAAAGTTAGTTAAATGGATCATTTTTACT
This sequence comes from Lyroderma lyra, assembly GCA_004026885.1. Lineage (NCBI taxonomy): Eukaryota > Metazoa > Chordata > Mammalia > Chiroptera > Megadermatidae > Lyroderma > Lyroderma lyra. The sequence goes on along the minus strand of PVJL010000529.1, from coordinate 344,373 downwards.
TATAGTCATCACAATTTTCTTCTTTTAATTATTTGTGGTTTTGTGTTCCATGAATTCTAATCTGATTTTGTCAGTCTTTCTTTTAAGTTTTAATATTAAGCTTCCTTTTCATTTCTTCCCAATATCTTCAGGTTTTGTTGCAGGAATTTACACTTCAGACTCTTTTTGTCACTTATTCAATTGTGTCTGTTTCATTTTGGACATTTATTTATTTATTTATTTGCTATTCCTTGCCAGAGTTTGTGGCCTTTGTAAGTGAGCATAAACTAATTTTTCTTTTAAACGGTTTAAAATTTTCCACAAAATTATTTGTTTTAAAATTTGTTTCATAAGATGACTTTTACAGAAATTAGAGATTAAAAAACATGTGGTATTGAGATATTGTGTCATTTTCCATACAATGAGTATACAAGTATTTTGAAAATCCTAGCTCTTACTTTTAAAACAATTTTTAAAGTCAGTATTTCATTAGTTGGAAAGTTATTATCATTACTTTATGCCAGACACTATATTCTATCTGGCACATAGTACCCATTTCTTAAATAAAAGTTGCTTTCTGTTATCTGATATGCTTTGGATTCTTGTTAATCATTTTACATAGAAATAGTTCTTCAATATGAGGTAAAATATTACATTTGGATCAAATTGTTATGGAAATAAGGTGAATCTTTACCTACTCTTGTGGGTCATTTTGTCTATCTTATAGGCTAAGAATTAAGTTCAGGTATTTAGAGGTATTTATTGGTCCATTTGATATAGCTAAATGAACATTTCCCAGTAAGTGCAAGAAAATTCTTCCAATGATTCTTATCAGGTTTAACCATTTCAGATATTATCCATAGAAAACACCGTATGTGCTATTTCTAAATAACAATTTTCTAAATTGCTATTAAGTAATATTTCCAAACATCACAGATTGAACCAGGTTATCAGATGCTTTCAGATGTCTTAACAATTGATCTGAAATATCACATATTCCATTTGGTGGTAGCAGCCATCAAAATAGCCAAAATTACTGTACTGGCATGCTAGGTCCAGTCTGGAGGTAACATATAAACATGATTAACATTAGCAAATATGGGCCAGATGTTCATCTGTAAGAATCTTTGGAAATGATTACTTGTGTTATGGTGTATAGTCAGTTTTGACATGAAAAAAACAAACTTAATTTAGCATAGATGAAAGTGCAATAACCCTACTACACCTCTGGAAAAAAACTGTGAGATTTTCTTAAATATATTTGATATTTTTGGATATTGATACTTGTTACATTGTTCAAAAAGAGTAATCTTCCCATCTGTTCCTAACTTTGGTTCCCTTAATGTATCATCTAATCTACCTCCTTAAAATGGCCTAATTTAAATGGGTAAGAACTTTTTTTTAACTTGGACATTCTTCTTTTCTTTCATTTATTCTGGTTTTACCATGTACTAACTTTACTAAAGGGAGACAAGCCAATGGGGATTTATTTATTAACAAACCTTTCTTGTTTAAAAAAAAAATTACTGTTTTTGTCCACCTGACTATACTATATCACATCAACTATCCTCAAGACAAAACTTCATTCAGAGAATGTGTTCTTTGTAGTATTTTGGTCTATTTCGTTTTCTCATTAACATGAAAGCTAAAGAAAATTGTCAGCTCCCTGTTATCTTGCACTGAAGTAGAAACAAAAACTCAGTACTAGAGCTTAAAATATGGCTGCACGAGTAAAGGAATATAGAAACTTCTGGTGCAGAGAGAAAAAATTTTCAAACACTGTGCTTGATATCTGACTATACTGAAATAATACGTGTTACAGTGAGGTATTCCATTGAGTCACAACTGTACTACTATAAAATATTATTGTGGAGGCCTTAAATTAGTTAAAATTTACTGTAAGGGCATGCAGCCAATGTTTGATACATTTCAATTCTTTCAACCAGAAAAATTGATAGATAATTTAGAGTTTGGACTCTGTTACAATGTCATAAGTATACTCATATACTTTGACTCTCCCTCTTAATGTTTTCCCCAAAAGATTTGTGTCTATGTATCTAGAATAACTAGAATGACTGTGTTTCGCAGGAGGCAGTGATCTATAACTTTCAGAGGTTTTTGGACACTGAGTGCCGGGTAGATCATGGAAAGCCAGAATATCACTGTATTTGCTATAAAGGGGCTTATGGGAGTCAGGAGCTAACTGGGAATTTTACCTGTGTTCACGTTATGTTAAGCTCAGTGAAGCCCCCAACCTAATTTATGATTTTTGTCTATTTTTTAAATTTTCATTAAATTTATTGGGATGACGTCAGTTAGCAAAATTATATAGACTTCAAGTGTACAATTCTATAATACATCATCTATATGTTACATTGTGTGCTCACCACCCAGAGTCAGTTCTCCTGTCACCATATATTTGACCCCCTTTACCCTCTTTATCACCTCCTCTACCCTTACCTTCTGGTAACCACTAAACTGGTGTCTGTGTCTATGACTTTTTATTTGTTTGTTTATCTTGTTTGCTGCTTTCAGTTTTATATCCCACATATGAGTGAAGTCAAATGGTTCTCAACTTTTTCTAACTGATTTTGGTTAGTATGATAATCTCAAGATCCATCCATGTTGTCACAAATGACAGTATTTTATCTTTTCTTATGGCCTAGTAATATTCCATTTATATATGTCCTTTTGGCTAAGATCAAGTATAGTATCTGTTCTTATCAGTTTAATTTATGTTTTAATTCCCAGTATCCAAATGAAATTAGTATTCTAAGCAAGTGGCAGAATCCCCACCCTTACTCACAGAATAAGGATCATAGTGATGGGAAGTACTAAAAAGAAACCAGAACTTCCCCCATCTGGATTTAGAGGCAACAGACAAACTTTTAAACTGTATGAGCCAAAGGCTAACAGCTTTGAGTGGGGCCCAAAGAAACGAACTCCTGTCATGTGGCCCTTAAGATCCAGTGGAACTAGTGCTTCATGAAATGTTTGTGGGATTCTGTATGGAGCCAGCAGTAAGCCCTGATAAGGGGGCTGCAGTGAAAACCCCCTAATGGAGACATGTTCTAACTGCTGCCAAAGATGCCACAGCTTGGAATCTGATGTTAATGACACACAAAATCAGGAATGTTGCAGACTTCATTCTGAAGATGAGGGTAGATATAATGATGGGAATTCTGCCCCATCTCCATAGACAGTAATCAAGCAGCATTATTCAGGGCCAAGTGTCTGATGTCACTATTTTGGGTAGGGCCAACTCCAATCCATGCTGGCAGCAACAACAGAGGAGATTTTCCCAGATATGTTTTGCAGCATTCTCTTGGAATTATCCTGGCTGTGTGGCCCCTCTTTGGTCATCCTGGAGTGTCTGTGAACTGTCCAGTGCTTTTATAACGTGTAGTTTTCTGTATAGTATGTTCAGAGTTGGTTTCTTTTGCATGCGACTTAGAATACCCAGTGATCACTTACTATGTCATTAAAGGATTTCTTATTGAGAATATACTGGAAGAAAATGGTGGCTTATAGCATCCTAGAATGCACATTAAAAAAGAACTCTGAAAAAATGGGAACTATTGAAAAGGCTGATAAATTTGAAACTATGGAGTTCAAGAAACTCTAAACTAGGGATTTCTCCTAAGATTATGAACAATTAGTTTTATAAGGTAAAATCAACAGTGGTAAACTGCTAATTACTGAAATATAATCTAAGGCCTTCTGTATACACGCAAAGCAGAAATTTGACTTCCATTTTTCATGTTTCTAAATCATGTGGCTTCCCTGCTCAGAAACATGCAATGGCTCCCTAATGAAAGATTTACAATTTATTAGAAGTTTCAACACCTCATTGTTTTTTGTTTGGTTTCAGGACATTTTTGCACACATTTTAAAAGTACTCAATAAAAACACTTGCTTTCAAAATTTTCCAACACTTTTTAAAATTAAAAATAAGAACTAGAAAAACAAAAACAAAAATGGGGCTTCAATCAATTGTTTATTCATCCCTTAAACACTTAATTCTTAGTAAGTCAACTCAGGTTAGACCTTAGCCAATCAAATATGTCTACTACCCTGACTTACTGATACACATTTTTCTATTACCTTGTTACAAGCCATTGCACCCATATAAAATTCCTTTCTTTTCCACTCTTTAAAATATATTATTAATTGATTTTAAAAACATAAATCAAGAAATCATTTCTAAATCCTAAACTTTGTGTGGAACCACAAAAGACTCCAAATAGCCAAAGCAATTCTGAGAAAAAAGGAACAAAGTTGGAGGTATTACACTTCCTGATTTCAAACTATAGTAAAAATCCATAATAATAAAAACAGTAGGGCTCTGGCACAGAAATAGACACATAAACAAATGGAACAGAAAAAGACAGCCCAGAATTATTAAATCCCAGCATATGCGATTAACTGATATTTGATAAGGGATTCAAGAACACCCAATAGTGAAAGGATAGTTTCTTCAAAAAATAATTTTGGGAAAACTGGAGAAACTTATGCAGAACAATGAAATCAGACCCCTGTCTCACATCGCTCACAAAATTAACTCAAAATGGATCAAAGACTTAAACATAAAATGTGATACCGTGAAGCTAGAAGAAAACATAGGAAAGAAGCTTATCAATATTGGACTTGGCAATTATTTTTTGGACATGATGCCAGAGGTACAAATAATAGCAAAAAGTCAACAAGTGGAACCATATTAAATGCAGAAGCTTCTGCACAGCAAAAGAAACATTGAACAAAATGAAGACAGCCTCAGGATGAAAGAAAATTTTTGTAAACCATATTTTCGGATAAGGGGTTAATATACAAAACACATAGAGAACTTACACAACTTCATAATACACAAACAAAAACCTCAATTAAAAAAATGGGCAGAAGAACTAAATATACCTGCATCCAAAGAGGACATCAAAATAGTCAACAGGTATTTGAGAAGGGGCTCAATATTTCTGAACATCTGGAAAATGCATATAAAAACAACAAAGAGATACCACCTTACATCTGTTAGAATGTCTGTCATTAAGAAGACAAGAGACAACAGGTGTTAGCAAAGATGTGATGAAAAAGGAATCCTTATATATTGTTACTATGAACATAAATTGGTCCAAACACTCTGAAAAACAATATGAAGTTTTCCTCAAAATATTAAAAATAGACTTAGTATATAATCTAGCAATTCCACTTCCAGTTATATACCCAAAGGAAATGAAAACAGAAGTTTGACAAGATACACGCACTGTCTTGTTTATAACAGCATTATTCACAATAGCCGAGATATGGAAATAACCCAAATGACCATCAATAGATGAATGAATAAGAAAGATGTTGTATGTACAGTAGATCTTCAAGTAACGTCATTTCATTCAACTTCATTTAACTATAACATTGGTGAAATGCTACTTAACTCTTGTTTATGTCAATTAGCCCATGATAAATCTGGTTTCATTACACATTGTTTTACTTAAAGTCAAAGAACTTATTTACAGTGATAAACGAGAATATATTTTATATACAATACAATTATTCAGCCATGGGAAAGGAGGATATCCTGCCATATGCAAAAACATGGATGGACCCTAAACACATTATGCTAAGTGAGATTAGTAAGACAAACACAAACACTTAATGCTGTCACTTACATGTGGAACTTAAAAAGTCAAACCTATAAAAATAATTACAACCACACAGTAAAATGGTAGTTACCACGGGATGGGGATGAGGGAATAAGATAGATGGTATTTAAGGGTACAAACTTATAATGAGTAGTAAATAATCCATAGAGATTTAATGTATAGTATATTGAATACAGACAATATTGTACTGTAAGTATGTAATATAAAAAATGCTGTCACAACGACAACCATATTACAATATTTAAACATATGGAAGTAACATGCTGTATAGCTTAAAGTTGCACAGTATTATGTCACATTTATCCAAAAACATACTTTAATGTTAAATACACACACACACACACACACACACACACACACACACAAATAACAAAGAAATGTTTTCTAGATAAACAGCATGTTATCAGGGATACTTCTTCCTCTCAGGACTATAACCATCATGGAGTCAACTGTGGTATAAAGAAAATATCATTGAATTAAGAATCAAGTACTCTTGATTTTATTCATTATTCATCCATTCATCTAACCAATATTGTTGAGGACACTGACTAAACACTTTCCCAGATACTGAGGTTGTATAGATGAGTACCTGACTTCAAGGTGATGATCCCATACACGCACAAGTTTTCTCTTTTCCAGGTATTTACTATGAAATCTGAGAACAGCCATTTTGATTTTCTAAATCTTATTTGATTTTTCTGTAAAAAAAATAGGTGGGGGGAATTTACGGGCTTATCACTGAGCCCAAAGGCCTGAGAACCAGGAAAATTCATAGTGCAAGTTCTAATCTGTATCTGAACTATCACGTCTTTTTTGTCTAAGTCCCAACTTGAGGACAGGGGAAGACTGACGTTCCAGCTTCGTCAGTCAGGCAGAGAGAGCAAATTACCTTCTTCCATCTTTTTTACTATTCAGGCCCTCAATTGTTTGGATGATGCCCACCCACACAGGAAAGGGCAATCTGCTTTGCTCTGTCTACCTATCTGAATGCTAGGGACATCTGGAAGCATCCTTACATACACGCCCAGAAATGTTTGACTGAATATCTGTGACTCTGTCAGTGGACACATAAAATCAACCATCACAGGCAGATTGGGAGGCTTGGAAGAAATCGTTGTTTATACAGATATCCCAGGTTTCACAAGAAACACCTTCATAAGGGTAAATACTGCCATTCTTTTGAGAAACTGTGAGTAGCAGTTGTTGAGGAATAGGAGCCTGAACAGAAGAGGAAGAACATAGATACGTGTCACATGGTGACCAGGTGACAGTCTCAGTTGAGGGTGAGGCACCCTTTGGGGAACTCTTCAAAATAGTTGGAGTGTACATTGTCAATGGAATTAAGGTGTCATATGTGTAGATGAGCACAAGATGAGGAACATGGAGTTTTGAGAATTAATAAGAATAAGATTTAATTTGTACCACAGGTAAGGCCTTATGATGCTGTTTATACCAAAGAAGGAGCATTTATACTATGAAGTATTACATTGTTATATGTTATAGTAGTTATAATATTTGCTCATTTCTATCTTACCTTTAACACATTTGTATTTAAATTTTACATGCATTCTTAACTATTTTGTAAACCTATTAGCTAGCTGCCTTTTGAGAGAAAGAAAAAATAAAACAGTGTGTTTTAAGTTCCTGCTAGTGTAATTAACACTGTTCAATTTATAATACTTAATAAATATTAACTGATTTATTTCAGAAAAAATTTAAGGCAATTTATAAAGATACTGTGGTACCACGAGATTTAAAACAATGAATGAAAACATTCAAGGTAAAAAGCAAAACACAGGTAAGAAAACTAAATTGAAATTTGGATAAAAATATTACTCAAAATATCTTGTATATTTCCTAGAGGTATATTATAAATCTCCTTTTATGCTTCATAGTAGCTAAGATAAAATTGAAATTTTGATCAATTATGTTTCAACATAAGTAAAAACTAATTTCCCTGAAGACATATAGTTAATCCTTCCACTGAAACCTAAGGGACATTTTCTCTGTAAAAATTAGACCATGTTATATATAGAGAGCATCAACCATATCGTAAATACGATGATGAGGTTCCTAGAGATGTTTATTCTGAGTTTAAATTTAGCCTGAGGTAATAGGGAAGCCAAAATTAGTAAATTCTAATCTTTGAGGGACCAAGCAAAGTGCTGTCTGTGTCTCAACTCCCTGCAGGCCTGGCTTCATCCCAGGATGACATTTAGAATATCTATAGCAATCAGGCAATCTTTAGGAATGTCATCGTTTACAACCATGATTATTAAATGTTGTCTGAAAAAGTTTCAGGTTATACCCCCCTGCAATGCCCTGGAGATTTGAAGTAATTGCTAAGTAGACTCCAGTAAAAGAACAACAGTAACATCAACAACAATGTGAGTGCTTTCTATTATTATTATTATTATTATTATTATTATTATTATTATTGTTGTTGTTGGTGTTCTTAAATTTATTGGGTTGACATTGGTTAGTAAAAATTACATAGGTTCCAGGTGTACAATTCTACAGTGCATCATCTATGTGTTGCATTATGTGTTCACCATCCTGTATCAGTTCCCTTTCTATCACCATATATTTGACTCAACCTCCCTCCTCTCCCACCCGCTTTTCTCTTACCTCTCAGGTAACCACTAAACTACTGTGTCCATGAGTTTTTGTTTCTTTGTTGGTTTCAGTTTTATATTCCACATATGAGTGAAGTCATATCGTTCTTAGTTTTTTCTGTCTGGCTTATTTCACTTAGCATGATGATCTCCAGGTCCATCCAGCTTGTTGCAAATGACAGTATTTTATTTTTTCTTATAGCTGAGTAATATTCTATTGTATATATGTACCACAGCTTCTTCAGTCAGTCATCTATCAAAGGGAACTTTGATTGTTTCCATGATTCGGCCACTGTGAACAGCGCTGCAATGAACATTGGGGTACATAAGTCTTTACAGATTAAGGTTTTCAATTTTGAGGAATAGATACCCAGAAGGGTGAATTGCCAGGTCATATGGTAACTCCATTCCCAATTTTCTGAAGAAGCTCCACACTGTCCTCCATGACAGTTGTACCAATTTGCACTCCCACCAGCAGTGTACCAGAGTTCCTTTTTCTCCACACCCTCTCCAGCACTTGTTATTCCTTGTCTTGTTGACAACAGCCATTCTAACAGGTGTGAAGTGGTAGCTCACTGTGGTTTTGATTTGCATTTCCCTAATAGCTAATGAACTTGAGCATTTTTTTCATTTATCTGTTGGCCATTTCTATGTCTTCATGGGTGAAGTGCCTGTTCAGGTCCTCTGCTCTCTTTTTAATTGGATTGTTTGTTTTTTGTTGTTGTTGAGTCATGAGTTCTTTATTTATTTTAGATATTAGTCCCTTATCAGAAGCCTTGCTTGCAAATATTTTCTCCCATTTAGTTGGTTCTCTCTTTGCTTTGTTGATGTTTTCTTTTGCTGTTCAGAAACTTTTTAGTTTGATATAGTCCAGTTCATTTATTTTTGCTTTTACTTCATTTGCCTTTGAGTTCAGGTTTATAAAGTCCTGTCTGAATCCAAGGTCTATAAATTTAGTACTGATGTTTTCTTATACGAAGTTGATTGTTTCAGGTCTTATGTGGAGGTCTTTAATCCATTTTGAGTTAATTTTGGTATATAGTGACAGTTTACAGTTCAGATTCATTCTTTTGCATGTGATTTTCCAATTTTCCCAGCACAATTTACTGAAGAGTCTTTCATTTCCCCATTGTACAATTTTTGCTCCTTTATCAAAATTATTTGTCCATGTATTTGTGGGTTTATTTCTGGATTTTTTTTTATTCTGTTGGCTCTTTGTAGTATAGACTGAAATCAGGAAGTATGATGCCTCCAGCCTTATTCTTTGCATGCAGTGTTGCTTTGGCGATTCGTGGTCTTTTGTGGTTCCATACAAATGTGATAATTTTTTAATTTATTTCTTGAAAGAATGTCTGTGGAATTTTAATTGGAATTGCATTTAGTCTGTATATTGCTTTGGGTAATACGGCCGTTTTAGCAATGTTAAGTCTTCCAATCATAAACATGGAGTATATTTTCATTTTTTTGTGTCCTCTTCAATTTCTTTTAATAATGTCTTGCAGTTTTCAGTGTATAAGTCTGTCGTGTTCTTTGTTAATTACCAGGTATTTTATTCTTTTTGTTGCAATCGTAAAAGATACTGATTTTCTCATTTCTTTTTCGGAAGATTTTTTGTTTGTATATAGAAATGCAATTAATTTTTGTACATTCATTTTATATCCTGCAACTTTACTGTATTTGTTTATTGTTTCTAATAGTTTTCTGGTGGAGTCTTTGGAATTTTCTATAAAAAGGATCATGTTATCTGCAAATAGTGACAGTTTGACTTCCTCAGTCCCAATGTGGATACCTCTTATTCCTTTCTCTTGCTGGATTGCTCTGGCTAGAACTTTCCGTACTATACTGAGTAGCAGTGGTGACAGGGTCATTCCTGTCTTGTTCCTGATTTTAGGAGAATGGGCTTCAGCTTTTCCTCACTCAATATGATATTAGCTGAGGGTTTGTCATAATGGCCTTTATTATGTTGAGGTACTTTCCTTCTATACCCATTTTATTCAGTGTTTTGATCATAAATGGATGTTGTATCTTGTCAAATGCTTTTTCTGTGTCAATTGATATAATCATATGGTTTTTGTTTTGTATTTTATGTAGTGTATCACATTAATAGATTTGTGTATTTTGAAACATCTTTGTGCTCCTGGAATTAATCCCACTTGATTGTAGTATATAATCTTTTTAATGCATTGTTGTATTCTATTTGCTAATATTTTGTTTAGGATTTTTGCCTTTGTGTTCATCAGAAATAGTAGTCTATAGCTTTGGGGTGTGTGTTATCCTTACCAGGTTTTGGAATTAGGATAATGTTGGCCTCATAGAATGAGGTGTAGAGCTTTGCCTCATCTTTAATATTTTGGAAGAGTCTGAGGAATATAGGCATTAATTCTTTGGATGCTTGGTAGAACTTGTTGGTGAGAACATCTGACCTGGGGCTTTTGCCTTTGGGGAGATTTTAGATTATTGTTTCAATTTCTTTACTATTGTTTGGTCTATTTAGTTCTTCTTCAAGTCTAGGTAGACTATATGTTTCTAGAAACTTGTTTATTTCTTCTAGGTTGTTACATTTGGTGGCATAAAGCTCTTCATAATGTTTTATTATGATCCTTTGTATTTCTGTGGTATCAGTGGTAATTTCTCCCCTTTCAATTATAATTTGGTTATTTGTGTCTTTTCTATTTGTTCTTTGGTGAGTCTAGCCAGGGGCGTGTCAATTTTATTGATTTTTTTCAAAGAACCAGCTCTTTGTTGCATTAATTTTTTCTATTCTTTCTGTTCTCAATTTTGTTCAGTTCTGCTCTAATTTTTATTATTTTTTCCCTTCTCCTGACTTTGGGTTTTTGCTGTTCTTCTTTTTCTAGTTCTTTAAGATGGGATGTTAGAATGTGATTTTTCTTGCTTCTTGAGATAGGCCTGTAATGATATAAATGTCCTCTTATTACTGCTTTTCTGCATCCCAATTATTTTGGTACATTGTATTTTCATTGTCATTAATTTTTATGTATTTTTTAGTCTCTTATTTTATTTCTGCTTTCATCCAGTCATTTTTAAATAACATTGTTTAATCTCCATGGATATGTGATATTTTTCTGCTTTGTTTTTGCAGTTGATCTCCAATTTCAAAGCTTTGTTGTCTGAGAATACACTTGGTATGATTTCAAACTTCTTAAATTTGTTGAGGCTAGTTTTATGTCTCAGCATATGGTCTATCCTTTAGAATGTTCCCTGTGTACTAGAAAAGAATGTATATTGTTTTGTTGTAGGATAAAGTGTGCTGTAAAAGTGAATTATGTTCAATTGCTATATCATTTATTTTCTGTTTGGATGATCTGTCCATGGCTGTTAAGAGGGTATTTAGGTCCACTACTATAATTGTGATTTCCTCAGTTTCTTCTTTTAAATCTGCTAGTAGTTGCTCTGTAAATGTTGTTGCTTCCTGATTGGGGGCATATATATTACTTAGTGTCCTGTCTTCTTGTTGTTGCATTGTCCCTTTTATCACTATGTAATGTCCATCTTTTGTCTCTTGTTATCTTTTTTAACCTGAAGTTTATTTTGTCAGATATCAGTATGGCAGCTCCTGCTTTTCTCTGGATGCCATTTGCTTGGAGTATTGTTTTCCACTCTGAGTTCGTGTTTGTCCCTGTGGCTGAGGTGTGTCTCTTGGAGAAAGCATATGGATGGGTTTTGTTTTTAAACCAATCTTCTACTCTGTGCCTTCTGAGTTTAGTCCATTCACATTTAGGGTGATGACTGATACATGAGGATTTCCTATAGCCATTACTTCTTCCCTTATTTATTTACTTATTTACTTTCTTATTTATTTATTTATTTTGTTGTTCTTGTCCCAACTCTTCCCCGTTTATTTTGATTTTTTGTTTCAGGTGGAGTAGCTTCCTTCAGTATTTCTTGAAATGCTGGCCTTGTGCTGGAGAATTCCTTCGATCTGTATGTCTGAAAAGTTCTTTATTCCTTCTTCATATCGAAAGGATAACTTTGCTGGATAGATTATTCTTGGCTGGAAGTTTCTCTCTTTTAATACTTTGAATATTTGATTCCATTCCCCCCTAGCTTGTGGAGTTTCTGCTGAGAAGTCTGATGTTAGCCTGGTGGGCTTTTCTTTAAAGGTTATAGTTTGGTTTTCTCCCCTGGTTGCCTTAAGAAGTCTCTCCATGTCTTTGATTTTTGACATCTTCAGCATAATGTGCCTTGGAGAAGATCTGCTAGAGTCTAGGTAGCTAGGGGTCCTGTTTTCTTCTTGAATTTGGCATTCCACATCTTTCCATAGGTTTGGAAAGTTTTGTCTACTATTTGTTTGAGTAAGCTCTCTGTAGAATTCCCTTCTGCCCCTGAGTGCTGTCTTAATTATTAGAACTATTTTGATTTGGGTAGGAGCTGGCAGAATGCTACGATTACCCTAAGGTTTCTGGCTGCAGTCACTTTCAATGTAATCTCTTCCACTCGAATGTGGGCAAGGACATGTGAATATAGTATGTATCACCCCCCTGATTAGGTTATGTAACATGACAAGCAAAGGTGAAAATATTTCCAGGTGTAATTAAGGCTGCAATCAGGGAATATTAATATAATCGAAAGAAGATAATCCTGAGTGGCCCACATGAAATTAGGCAAGCTCTTTTAAAAGACTTAAGGTAGCAGCTGCAGGCCCTGGAGCTGCTCTTCTTGGCCTACAATTTGCTAAATTGTACACAGAGCTATGTATCTTGAATGTGAAGGTGACCTGTTGGAGATGAGAGCACACCCTAGCCACCAGCCAGAATAAAAACTGGGACCTCAGTCTTACATCCACCAGCAGCTGAATTCTATCAACAACTTGAATTAGTTTGGAAACAGATTTTTGTCTAGTCAAGACTCCAAGTGAAAATATAGCCTAGCCATTGATTTCAGTTTTGTAAGACCATGAACAGAAAACCCAGTTGAGCTGTACCCAGACATAAAGCTTAATTCTAGAACTCTGACATGATAGGTGGGTTCTGTTTTGTTGTAATTGTTACACAGGCGCACGCACACACACACACACACACACACACACACACACACTACAAAACAAAGCAAGGGTATTTAAGTCAAAATTGTAACTAAATAGTAACTTTGTGCTCAGTCCTATATAAAAGAAAAAACTATTTCCAAATTTATTTCAACACATTACTAATCAAAATTTGATATAATTATAAACAAACTGACATAAGATTTAATTATTGTTAACAAGTTATGTTTTGAAATTTTGAAATAACATTTCCTTGAAACAAATTCAAAGAAGAGTTAGAGATATACAGCAATGATAAAATACCTTAGATGTCTCCAGGCTTTGAAAAATAAAACAGCAGTGGGTGCTTCTGAGGTTTCTGTTTAGACTTTAGCCTGTGGATTTTAATAATTTCTATCTCTAATAACTTGCTTGGAAAGAGTAAAACATAGATGCAAAAAGAATGAGGAGTTATTAGAGGTCAACTAAATATTTTAAGAACCTTTGGACCTTATGTAGTTTTAAGTAAAGCATAATATGGTATTCTAAAACTATTATTAGATTCATGCAATGAGCATATGTACTGATAACAGTATAAATATTTTGAAGGACTCCTATGGGGAGAATGACCAGGAAGAGTGAAGATAATTAAGGAGTAGTTCTCTGAAATATCCCAGGGTAATTTTTTAGAAGTCAGGGTAAGGGAGAATAAACTGGTGTCCAGAAATATAGCAGTAGTTGCTTCATGCAAACACCAGACTGACTCAGCCAAATTGTTACAGTAAATGTTGATCAGAATGAGTCTTTTATTCATAATGGTTAATTAGTGCCTAATTAAGTCAGTTAGGAGGATCTATTGACCCCAAAACTCCCTACAGCCTTTGTACAACCTCTTGCCTGCTCCTTGGGAGTACACAGCTTTGCCTGACCGATAGTGGTCAGATGTTAATGGGCCATAAGCCTTGATGAATAATGCTTTGTGTAATAGGGAGGCTGCCAGGATGCATACAAACACGAAACAAACTCTTTGGGTCTTTGGTCGTAGGGAGTCTTAAGTAAGATTGACAGTGGTTACTGCCGCCAACAATAAAAACCCTCTAATGGGATATTGCTGTGGCCCCTTGAGCAGGCCAGGCTGCTTGTGACTTTGAGGCTTAACTCGACTCTAACAGCTGTTATGAGCATGTGATGATGCAATTGTAGAAAGAAAGAAAGAGAATTCAGAAGAGTCGTGTTGCAAAGGTGATCAAGCCCAAAATAAGGAAAAAAGAAGTTAGGATTGGGGTAAGGCTCGTTTTCTATCAGCCTTCGAGATTCAGCAATCTGTTTGACAAAAGAAATTACAATAGGATGTTATGATCCTGTATTTTCTGCTAAAAAAAAAGATCAAACTTATATTATCCTTTTAAATAATTGGTCTAAGAGGCTTGAGTTGTTGTGAAAACTGACAATGGAACTGCTCTCACAAAACTGCATATGAATTACATGTTAATATTTTTAACCAATAATTATCTTTAGCCTAGAAAGGGTTGATTGGATCTCCAAGAGATAATACTTTTTAATGTGACCAAGATTTTTATGATAATTTATTTTTTCATCATAGGTAAATTGGGCTAGAATCATTATTTTTATTTGAAAGACAGGAAAATTAGACTGAAGTGGTTGAGGAACTTTGTTGAGGTGATATGAAGAAGCTGGTGGGAGAAGCCAGGTTTTTCTCCCAAGATAATACATTTTGTCACAGGACCACATTTCCTTCCTTAAAAGAAAATAAAACATTTATTATTATGGTCAAGAGAAAGCCATTTCACAGGGATATTATTAATTTTTTTCTAACTATAATGATATTACTGCAGTGTTCTAGATAAAGCAATTTAGCTTTGTCAAGACAAGTCGAAAAAACAATACAGGCCAGTGAAAGCCGTTCTATAATTAATAGTCATAGATTTCTCACCTCCTCTCCACCTTTCTCCAAGCACAGTTAACTCCTTGAAGGGTTGTGTTTTGGTGAATCAAATAGCCTCTTTAATACAGAGTGCCTATGTGGCAAAATGAATAACAGTAAAATACACTAAAACTAAAAGAGTATAGTGAATTATGACATTTGCAGATTTTTGATACTTGTGATTTTTTATGAGTGAGCTCAAAGCTATATGATGTGGAATTTGTAATTTCATTAGGTACCTCATTGCATCATCTGCATTAACTTGGTAAAGAGGTAATTGTATATACTGCTATTCCATTGACCTTTTCTTTAACGATATAAGATCACTTTTAAGTAATTTAGGACTATTGTTATAAACAAAGTTCCACATCACTGCAGGTGTGTTCAAGCATTGGGGAATAATACAAATTCCAGATAAACCAGCATTTTTTCTATAGGGAAAAACAGAAGCAGCTTTTTAAATGTTAGTGTAAATTAAGATTGTTTCTTTGTTTAGCATGTATGTAGTTTTAAAAAACCTCCCCACCTGCACTCTTTGTAAGTCACAAATGATGTGTGTGTGTGTTTGTGTGTGTGTGTGCGTGAGAGAGAGAGAGAGAGAGAGAGAGAGACAGAGACAGAGACAGAGAATCCCAGGGGCCTTTTCTTTGTTCTCAGTCTCTTTGATGATTCTGTAGCTTTTGAAATTGGTGACTCCACCCTTCCTAAACTGTCCTACCACATTGGCTTCTGTGAAATAAGGCCCTACTTAGCTTCTCTGCTTCCCTGATTAATCCTTTGTTTTCTTTGCTGGCTCCTCTTTAATCACTGACACTTGCAAGTTTCAGTGTTTTTGAAACTTCCTCCTGTAAATACGTATTTACTTTCCAACTTTGATGATGACGTTAAATCTGCATTTCTAGAACTTTCTCATCTAATCTCTGGCTCTCTATGTATACCTCCTGATATTTTAAAATGCAATTTCTGCTGTCACTGCAAACTCAGTGTATTCAAAGGTGATTCATAATCTTCTCCACCTCACATCTTTCGCAGTTCTTACCTGGGACTGAAGGTAAGAAGTTATCTTTAATTTACCTTTCTTTGACAATATGTAATTAGTAAGGAGTCAAAGCAAGTTTACATTTTATTAGATGTTTTAGTCTAATTTTACTTCCTTCTAGATACTCACATTGTTGCAATGGATTTAGAAGAATTCCCTCATGCAAAATCAGTGCCAGCCTGGTCTTGACCTAGCACTTTGATAAGGTTTCTCTTCTACTCTGAAATCTGTGATAGGTCCCTATTTCCTATCAAAGCAGTTTTAGGTTACTTGGTGTGGGTTTAAGGCTTCTATGATCTGATCCTACCCTACCTGTCCTACCTACTTTCCTTTACTCTCTTTATGCCTTTCTCTTTCATCAGGAAAGTCTGTCCTGTGAGCACACCACTCTCCTTCTATACTACAGTGGGGATACCTCCAAAATCATCATTTATTTATTAAAAAGTGTATATTTAGTCTTACATGTTTAAACTTCAGTCACCTTCAAAGTACTTTATCAAGATGCTTTTCCCACTGCTCCAGTTTTTGAACTTGTCGATTTTGATGTCTGTTAGGGCTTCTGCCCTTTTTTTCCCCTACCTCTTCCATATTGGCAATATGTTTCCCTTTTTTCATCTGAGGAAACAAACAAACAAACAAAAGAAAAATAGTTGCTCTGGGTGAGATCAGGAGAATAGGGAAGATGGGGCACAGGGGTCATGCTGTTTTTGGTCAAAAACTGCTGAACACTCAGAGCATGTGGGCAGGTGTATTGTGAATGCTGCACATTGTTGGTATAAAACACCCATCATGAAATGGGTAAACACCATTAAGTCTCCAAAAAAATTCACTGAAGGTGATTGCACTCTCTCACAACAATCCCAGCTAGCACACTCATGCACATGGGTTCCTAGAACACTCACCTAGGAGGGGAAGCCTGTACTACTAGGGGCCTGCCCTCCAAAAGATAATTCCAGATTTTTTAGGTCCCCACCTCGTATATCATTGTTTTGATGGTTGACTTGTCTGGCATCCTCCTCCATCTGCTTCCCCTGCATCACCCACCTAACTTCCAAGTTCCAGCTCAAGTCCCACTTCCCGATAATAGTCCTGCATGAATGTGATCTTCTCTAAAGTTGTTCAAAATTTAATATGCTGTAAAACGTATACCTTATAAGATACTACTGAGTCGTGTTGTTTTATATGTTTTAGTTTAGATTTGGAATCCCCTAAGGCAGGAGGTTAATAAATAGGTGTGTCTGACCCTGTCTCCTAGATTAATATACACAAAATAGGTGGTCGATAATTAATAGTTGATTGAAGACTCTGGTTTCTCAGATTTCCCAGTCATTCATATACCCCACCTCCTCATTTGGAAAAATAAAGTGGAACCCCAAAGCTTTAAGGATAAATGAAATTAAGTTCTCTTGTTTCGTTAAGAACATAGCTCTCCAGTTCACCTTTGGGGAAGGGAATAAACATTAAACCTTTGATTTTTATAATTAGTGGAAATTATTTCACAAGTCTGGCCCTAAGTTCATCCTAATTTATTAACAGGAAACACATGAGACTAATTGCTTCCTGGCCAAAGAATCCTGCTTTATTAAATTTTTTTAGAGTTTTCTATTTAAATACACATATAGTTTTGATAAATATTGTAATCACTTTTGTTTAGAAAATATAACACTCTTTGTATGGCTGATTGAAATTCTTTAATTAAAGGTGATTTTAATTGGGAAATTCAAGATGTTATGAATTAAGTTTTCCTGTGCTTAACTTAGAAGAGAGGAAAATATTTGAAATGCTGCTCTGAGTGTTCTATAAGCTATGGAAAAAACGTCCAGTATAATCTTACTATAGTCATTAAACTGAAACTTCTTTTGTGTATTTACAAAGTAAATTTTTACTTTGTAACTGTAGTTGAATAGTTTATGTTCTTCCAGATTTTTCACATCAAAGTTCTTTTATTTAATGTTTTATATTTGTTGGGCATATCTCACATTAAGCAGCATAAATTTTAGACATCAAAACAAGTTCAAATTGATATTTTTGTTTACTTATTACTAATTCATCATAGGCATTACAGATTTTGGCTACCAATTGTTTAAGATTTTGGATGAGGATAATGAGTAGATTTGGGGAAGGCGAGGGGAAAAAAAAAAAAAAAACAGGTAAACCAGGTGTCATGGAAGCAACTCCCTAGCTCTCTCATAGAGTAGAATAGCCCTCCTAATAGAATAGCCGTGAATGTGACACAATTAACAGTGAATGTGTCACATTATCTATGTAATGTGACCTTACATTATTGGAAGATCAAGTTACTGTTCAATGGAAGGGCAGCATTTTGGGAAGCACTTTAATGCACTTCTCAGGATTTCCACTTTACACTTGGCAAGAATACATTCTAGACATGCCCAGTTTTTCTGCAAGATATGATGGTGAGGCATTGAGTGAAGAGAGCTTTGGAGAAATCTGAACCTCCCTTTACAGAAGTCGTTTGATAGGTCATGTAGAGGAACCCTCTATTAGGAAAATAACATTTGAGAATTAATAATTGATTACACTAATCATAATACACAAATACATGCTACCTGAAAAAAATGAAAACATAAGGGATAGAGCTAAAGTCTATTTTGAAAACATTATTTTTAATTCTAGTCCCATCTTCTTCCTCAGAAATATAGTTATAAACTTGGTGTGTAAGCTTAATTCACTTAATTTATGTGCACATATATGTCTCTCTCTATATATGTCTCTCTCTCTCTATATATATATATATAAAACATTTCTATAATTACATTTCTAACAACTTTATTGAGATGTAATTCACATGGTCATACAATCCGCTCATTTAATGTGTACAATTCAATGGTTGTGTGTAGTCAGAGTTGTGAGTCTATCACCACAACAGTATTAGAACATTACCCGCCAAAGACACCCTGATCCCATTAGCTGTTACTTTCCCAATCCTCACCCCACCACCATCGCCCTCAGCACAAGGCAACCTCTGATCTACTTTCTGTTTTTATCGATTTGCATATTTTGAATATTTTCTATAAATGAAACAATACAATATGAAATTATTTGTAATTGGCTTCACTTAGCATAGATTTTAAGGTTCACTTATGTTGCAGCATGCACCTGCACTTTATTTCATTTTCTTACTGAATACTATTCTGTTTTATGATTATACATTTTCTTTATTCACTTATTAGTTGATAGCCATTTAGTTATTTCTACTTTTAGGCTATTATGAATAATGCTGTTATGAACATTTGCATATAATTTTTTCATGTGATATATGTTTTCTTTTCTCTTGCCTATATAGCTAGGAGTGGAATTTCTGGGTCATAATGGCAACGCTGTTTAATCTTTAGAGAGACTGCCAGATGGCTTTCCAAAGCGAAGGCATCATTTTATATTCATACCAGGAGTCTACAAGTATTCCAATTTCTCTGAGTCCTCACCAAAACTTGTTATTATCATAATTGTATATTTAAAACATACTATCACATTTATGGTTGTTTCATAATTTTTCTTTTTAACTCAAGAATATCTGAAAGATCCTGTTATATACTTGTTTAATAGATGAAAGTTTTTCCATACTGTGGATATGCGTTAATTTCTTTAGTAATTCTTCTTTCCATAGACTTCCCATTTGTTTACAACTTTTCACTGCTAAAAACAATACTACCTGTAAAATTAACATACTTGTGCAAGAGTTTTTTTGTATATATGAAAGTATTTCCTGAGGATGGAAAACTAGAAATTGAATACTGTTACATAGAATATGCAAAATATTTATTTTAAAATATATGTCAAAATGGTCAAAATGTACAGTCAAAAGTGGTTGTCCAAAAATAGCTCTGCTGGCAATATAGGAAAGTATCTATTCACCATTCCTTCATCAGTATATAACGATATTAAACTATTTGTGTTTTTGTAAATCTAATACATTAAATATGTGCTATCTCAATTTACATTTCCCAGATTACCAGCTATTAAATATTGTTCACGTTTATTGGGAATTTTTAAAATTTATGATCTTTGTCAGTTTTTTCTATATCTTATCGATATATAGATATTAAAATATCTTTGAGTATTAATCCTTTGTCCATTACATATCAGTTTGTTACCTATCTTTTAATTGAGAAATAAACTTTATATTTAATCACAACCAAATGTATTAATTTTTCTTTATATTTTTGCTTTTTTGTCTAATTTAGAGGATTATTTCAATCCTAAACTTAAAAATACACTTTTCTACACTTTCTCCAATACTTTTATAGTTTTATGATTAGTCTTTTGACTTATTTGAGATTAATTTTACTAGAAGGTATAAAGTAGGGATCTAAATTTTTAAAGAAATAGATTATTCAACATAATTAAGAAAATTGTTTTGAACAACTCTTATATGCCAGGCATAGTTCTAGATAGTGAGAATCCAGTTGAAAATATGACTGAGTTGCTCCTATCAGGAAGCATACCTGCTAGTGAATTTTTCAGTGCCATCTGCTGACAACATCATTCTTTCTCCACTAATTTGAAAAGCCACATTTTTCACATTTTAAAGATACACACACACACACACACACACACCCCACACAGATATGGCAGCCGTGGGAACATACCACTCAGATCTGGTGCAGAGAGCACAGTTGATGACAGTTCGTCTGCCAGCACTCAGGATCTACCCTATCCCTCTGGGCGACACCCGGTCTGTTGCAATCAGTGACTAAGCACAGTGGTGGTGCTAATGCAAGCCCACTTCTGTGAGTCATGGGATTTCTCAAATGGACAACATTGGCTTAAAGGCTACCCATTGCCCTGCCAGAAAATTCACTAGAAAATATGACATAGCAATCCCTCTTCTGGGTATTTATGCCAAAACTCTAAAAAACATTCATCCATAAAAGTATATTGCAGCATGTTCACAGTGGCCAAGCTATGGAAACAACCAAAATGTCCTTTGATAGATGATTAAATAAAGATGTGATATGTGTGTGTGTGAGTGTGTGTGTGAGAGCACGTGTGTGTGCATGTGTGTGTGTCTGTATGACTACCACTCAGCCACAGAAAAGATAAAATACTGTCATACAACACGTGGATGGACCTGGAGATCATCATGCTAAGCGAAATAAGTCAGACAGAAAAAACTGAGAACCATATAACTTCACTCATATGTGGGATATAAAACTGAAAGCAACAAAAACATTAAGACGAACAAACAAACAAAATCTCATAGACACAAATAACAGTTTAGTGGTTACCAGAGGGTAAGGGGGCAGGGCGTGGTGTGGTAGAGGAGTGGGGGGTCCAATACACGGTGATGGAACGAGAACTGACTCTGGGTGGTGCACACATAGTGCAACGCACAGACAATGCACTGCAGGATTGTACACCTGGAACCTATGCAATTTTTGCTAACCACTGTCACCCTAATAAGTTTAATAAAAGTTTTTAAAAATGTGTTAAAATGGTTGTGCAATCTAAAGACTCTACTGAACTAAAACTTCCTTCATCCTTTCACAGACCCACACTGCTACATACTGGCTTTCCCTGCCTACTTCTGCTTCTTTTCCTTTATTCTTAACACATAGTTCTTCCAATAATTCTCTTGCATGTCTAGACCCTTCTTTGTGTCTTCTCACAGGACCTTGACTTATACAGACTGAATGACTAACAGGTCGGACTTTGCCAGGACTGGTGGGCAAGGCCAGTAACATGACACATGAGCTGAGGAAGCCACTGCTTGTGGGAGATGTACAAAAGAATTCAGGGTAGGGGTAAAAGTTCAAGACAATTAATATGCATCTCTCCCTGCTTCTGATGGCTTCAAGCACCACCTTTCTATTAAGTGATGGGGTTCTTATTATTCTGGGATTATCAATATTGTCTCACCCATATATAAAGCTGTCATCTTGAAGGTCCCCTTCAAGATGGTTAAGGGGACTTCTTTCCACCTGCATTAGGATGAAGACTACCAGGACAGTGCTTTTGAAATGCGTGGTTTGAACTTGGAAGTGCAGTATTACATTTTTCAGAGTACAGAGAGGAAGTGTGGCTCCAATCAGGTGGTCACCAACACCAAATGACAGTATGTCTTCTCACCTCTTTGCTCAAGGTGTGATCGAGACTTCCCAACCGCCTGAGAGTCAGTTAAGGAGAAAAATAGATGTGGTACGATATATCTAACTGCTATTGTGCTGCTTAGGCCACTCTTCCTTACCCCTAACCAATTCCTCCATTCTCATCAGACTGTTGGGAGCATGTGGAACCCTGTAGGGAACAGTTTTACTCAGAGCATGTTTAGCATAATTAGCTATAGGCAAACATCCAGTCAGCCTATGGTGGGAGGCAAAACACTGACCAGGTGGAATTCACCTTTGTTAAGCTATTCCAGGTTTCTATTGTCTGACTGCTCCATAGGTCAAAGGGTAGTCATTTTATTTCTTGCAAGGAGGCCAAGTTCTGTGTTGACTGGGCAATGAAGAGAGTTTCATTGTTTGCAGGCTGCCATTACAACTGGAGAGCATCCCCCAATCCTTGACACGTTTTCAGGGTCATCTGCATTCAAACCACCAATGCCTCAGTCTCATATCAGATGACTTTAGGTTTTTAATCAAATAACTATTGGCTAGAAATACCATCTCCCTTGGGGGTTGTTGCCCCATTGGCTAGACCTCTTTACTATCTTAATGTACAGTAAGGGAGTACTGAGGTATCTTTATCCCTATCTTTTGCACATCCTGTACCCTCCCCAAATATATCTTTCACGTTACCTTTTAAAGAGTCATTTTGATAGTACCATTCAGTGAACAGGGCCCCATGCTTTAGTACTTTTTCAAAGCTATTCCCTTTACAGGCCATTCTTGTCTGGATAACTCCTGAAAAAGCTGCATATTGATAATAACAAAAGCAAGGAACCTTCTGGGTGATCTTATTCACCTCCTCCCCACTCCTTCCCCAAGCCTTCCATTCCTCAGCATTTTGAGAGCTCATTCCCTCAGTCTGTGACCAGTTATTCCAGTGACTGGATATGGTGCCCCAGACATACTTCCCCATTCACCAAGTGGCTCTTTCATAACCAGTCCTTTGATTCTTGTGTCTGTGACAAATGACATTGTTCATCTTTTTATATGCTACTCACTGGATTCAATTTGCTAATAATTTGTTGAGAATTTTTACTCATATATATTCTTGATATTAGTCTCTACTTTCCTTTGTTTGTAATATCTTTATTTGGTTCTTATGCTAGAGTAATGCTGGTCTCACAGAATGAGTTATAAAGTGTTCCCCGTGATTCAATTTTCTAGAAAAGATTATGGAAAATTGGTATTATTTGTTTCTTCAACTCACCAGTGAACTCCTCAGTGAAACTACCTGGGCTAGCACTTTCAAACTAGAAACTTAAACTTAGGGTCTGACAACAGACTTTGTATGATTTTTAAATTTGGTAGTATATTTTGTAACTCAGAATGTGGTCTTTTAGTAATGAAATTGTTTCCTACCTGTTGGATTTTTCCTTTCTTTATTTTCTCTCTTTCTGCCGTTTCTGGTTGTAATCAAGCATTGTATATAGTTCTTTCTTTTTTTTTTCACCTTTAGCCTATCACCTATACCTCTTCAAAAAAAAATGTACTGGTTACACTAGATTTTGAAATGTATATGTTTAACAAATCTAAATCCACCTTCATGTAACACTATTCCACTTCATATGTAGTAATGGTACTTTATAACAGAATATTTCTAATTCATTTCTCCCATCCCTTAGATGCTGCTGTTCATTTTATTTATCCATGTTCCATAACATCCAATACATTGTTATAATTGCTATTTTATACAATCAGTTATCTTTGGATTAACTAAGAATAAGAAAAATAAAAAATTTTATTTTACTTTCATTTATTTCTTTTCTGATGCTCTTTCCTTTCTTTACATAGATCTCAGTTTATGATCTATATTATTTTTATTATCTATAAAGAATTTCTTTTAAGATATCTTGCAGATCATTTCTGCTGGTAATGAATTCCTTCCATTTTTATTTGTCTGGGCAAGTAGTTCTCCACTTTTAAAGTATAATTTCACTCAACTTAGAACTTTAGGTGAATGTTCGTTTTGTGTTTCTTTTTAATATTCAACACTTTAAATATCGCACTTAATTCTCTTCCTGCTTGCACAGTTTCTGATGAAAAGCCCACTGTGATTACTATCTTTGCTGCTCTATAAGTAAGGTTCTCTGGTTTCTTTAAAAAAATTCCTCCTTGTCTTTGGCTTTCTGCAATTTGAATATATATAAATGCCTAAGTTTAGATTTCTTGGGTTTTGTTTTTCTACTTGCTATTCTCTGAAATTTCTGGATCTGTGGTTTTGTTATCTGTAATTAACTTTGGGGAATTTTCAGCCATTATTACTTCTAATGTTTCTTTTGCTTTATTCTCTCATAATTGCCCTTCTTACTTCTCTTTTAATTATAAAAGTCTGGTATATTCACTTGGTTTCAAGTTTACAATTATATATAAATGATGCCATTTAATGTATTTTTTGAAAAATTTATAATTTCTGTTTATCTTGTTGAATTGATTAAATGGTCCAATAAAATAAGAAATAGAAGCAATTACAGTATACTTACACTATAAACTTAGAAAGCATACAGAATATGGGTATATCACTTATAGAAACAGATATATGTGTTAAATTTTATCTTTTAAAGTTACAGAGGTATAAATGTAACTAATTGAAGAACAAAAAATAATTATGCAGCTTTGTTGCAGGAAAAAGAGAGGAGTTATACTAGCTAAACCAACATCATTCAAGTTAAATCTAAATCATTCACAGCAAAGAATAAATTGGTAATATTCAAAATTATAAATAATAATAAAAACTATTTAGCAGAAGAAAGGTAATGATTGGAAACAAACGAGCAATGATCCTTAGAATTTGGGCAAAGACACATATTTTTTATATTCTAATAGTCATTTGGTATTTTTTACTTAAAAATCATTTGCATATGTTACTTCAATGAAAAGTTTTAAAACTTATGCTTTCCTACAGTAAATTCACTGTCGCTAAAACTGTATAATATATCTATCATCATTTCCCAGTTACAATTCTAAAAATTGAATTTGTATGTAAATGGTATATACAAGATTATGTATATACCATTATGTATATACCAAAGTGCCTTTCAAGAGGTCTAAAAATATTTTTCATGATTTTTCTTTACATCTTCTTCATTCAACTATTGCTCATAAAGTTTTTGTAGTTATAAGCAAATGATAAGCTGCAAATAAATATTTTCATAGTATATGTCAAAAGTCTAATAAAAATAAAGAACCACATTATAAAGATATAATCATTAAATGTGTATACTCAGTTCACAAAAGAAAAACAAGTACATGATGATTATGTAAGCATAGCTTGTTTTTCTATTCTAACACCTCACAATGATTTCTTCTTTACTTCTTTCCTGTGGTTCCCTTCTGTCTATTTGAGTTATTTTATGACTTCACCTCAATATTTTATTTTTATTCTCTGAAAGGTTAAAAATAATCCAATAGAAACTCCATAGATAACCAAAAAAGCTACATAAATCTATTTTGTGATGAATTTAGTTGCAGCAACATAACAGATGTAGCACAGCACTGAGCAATTGTCAGTGAATTAGAGTTGGATGCCAAGATGAAACCATTGGCCTCTGCTGTGCTATATTCTATCAGTAAGCAATAAAAAACCTATACATTTTATTAGAATTTTTATGTCAATGTGTCCAATTAATAACCCAATTCTGGAAATGGAACTAGTATTTATCCAAGCTTTCAAATTATAATCTAAGTCAAGTCCATCACTTCTCTTAACCCATTTGTTCATGAAGTCCCAATAATATTACCTCTTAAATATTGAATCTCCTTGATGGGAACCACCTTAAAACTAACACTTCTCTCTTCCATGGCTGTGAAAAAAATTCCCAATGACTATGCTTGCCTGCAGTCTGTTTCCCTTTTAACCCTTTGTCCTCTTTTCTGACAGTTTCCTCTTTTAAAAATAACAAATCTGAGTTTGTTTTCCCCTTCACTGGCATTCTATCTATGTCATAAAGCCCAAGCTCCTAAATAATCATTCATGATCTGGCCCACGCCCTCTCTCCGACCCCTTTCCAGATGCTGTTTTCTCAGACCAAACGTTCCAGGACACCAAACCATTTGTATTTCCCAACCCAACACGTTGTTTCAGTCTCGCTGCTTTGCACATGAAATCATCTTTACCTGAAATACTGTTACCTTATGCCATCTGCAAATGCCCAATGATGATATAGCTCTTGAAAGTGATATTTGTACATATTATACTAATCAAGAAGGGGTAAACAATACATATATGTTTAAGAAGAAATGAGCAATGCTTAACAAACTTTGCAAATTACTTGGCTTTCTTGCATTTGTATGACTAAAAATTATATCAATATAAATTCTAAGTATTTTTCCACCCTTTCTTCTTCATCACATCTCTAGGTTTCCATACAAATAATAACCTTAAGTAAGAGGAACTTGGAAAAACCTGTGTTTGAATGCTAGCTTTTATACTAATTCTATAACACTGAAGCTCAGTTTTTCAATTAAAAAACCAAGTCAATATTAGTACCTCACTCATAGGGGTATGGAAATATTAAATGAGATAATGCATATACAGAATGTGCAGTGCCTTGTACAAAGTAGAAATCTTATAATATTTACTCGATATCAAAATATGCCATTTAAAGTGTTTATTATTTTTATTTATTTTATTTTATTTTATACCCAGCCTTTGGATGTGGTGATCTTGTGCTACATCAGCTACCCTAAATGTCAATTCTACTCTAGATTTGGTTTTCAAACCATCAACAACATGCATCTCCTGGGAGGCTATGAAGAAGCAGATTTGTAGGCACTACCAATACCCCCGAATCAAGACTTGCATTTTAATAAGATGATTCATATACACATTACAATGTGAGAAATACTAATGTTCAGAGCATATTTCTTATAAGCCTTCTGCTTGTGTGTATGTGCTGTACCTGGTGATATTTACCACACTGAATTGATCACCACATGCTTTCCTGAAAGTCACTTAGAGTACAATTGAAGTAACAGGTTTATATATAACAAAATATTATTGTGACATGTATCAAATATTGTATATAGATTGCAGGAATCCTGGGAATGTCATAGTTAACTGTCCATTTGGCACATTTAACATCATTTAGGATGTTAGGATCACTCTCTGATGTTGCTCTGGTTGTACGTCCTCGTCCCAGATTTCTGAGATATCTAAAAATTTCGCCCATCTCAGACTCCTCCTAAATCAATATTTTATATGTATTTTCAACATGTTACTTTTATACATCTTAGGACATATTCTTAAAAATCATACCCTTAGTTACTTTGAGAAAAAATTTTCAGACAGGCAAATGCATCTTCAAGATAGAATTCAATGGTATGCAGGACTAAACTTAAACACACTTAAGGAGACACTAAACTAATGCAGTTTCAAAATACATGTGAACATAGTGAAGAGGTATTAAAGGTTGAAATAATATTAGTAGGAATCATCACATTATAAGTTGTGAAATGTAATTATTATCTATAATTACATCAAAAACATCATTTGGGTCTAATTGATGCAGAATTTATTCTCAATTCAGACATAGTTTACAATTAAGTTTACCTTGCATTATCTTAAAGAAAGTATAGTATTTAATTTGCGTTTCCCTAATAGCTAGTGAAGTTGAGCATTTTTTCATATATCTGTTGGCCATTTGTATGTCTTCCTGGGAGAAGTGTCTGTTCAGATCCTCTGCCCATTATTTAAATGGATTGTTTGGTTTTTGTTGTTGAGTTATCCAAGTTCTTTATATATTTTAGATATTAGCCCCTTAGAGAGTCATTGTTTGCAAATACTTTCTCCCATTCGGTTGGTTGTCTCTTTGTTTTATTGGTGTTTTTTTTTGTTTTTTGTTTTTTTTTTTTTGCTTTTTGGTATGTGGGTAACTCCCTGACCGGGAATCGAATCCAGGCCGCAGCGCTGACAGCGCCACCGCCAAAGCCTTAAGCCGCTACACCATCAGGGAACTCCCTATTGGTGTTTTTGTTTTGCTGTGCAGAAGTCACCTCAATAAATTTAACAATAAAAAAGTAAGTATAATATTATTAAATAAGATATTATAGCTGATTTTTTTAGCTTGAAGACATTCTGGGCTTTAAAAATATCCATTTATCTGTCATGCTTTGAAATATTACGCAGTCAATCAAGAGCCTTAAAATTTTCTATTACATAATAAATAGAACATTCTTGAAACTTATTGCAATATAGTTTTTTCAAAATACTGTTATAATTTAAATTCTAGTAATTTATATTTGTTTTTTCAAATTATGATGATTTATTGTTTTTTGTATATATGCACTTTAATACTCCACTTACAACTTTTCATAAATCAGCTCTTATAAAAGATATTCCTTCCTGTTCATCTTTTGCAGTACAGATTTTCACAGGTGAAAAGATGGGAAATATGTTAAGGATTAAGTTGTACTCAGATATTCTATCTATTTCCTCTGTTTTTGTGATTAAAATTGTGTTCTGAGGGGATTGTGTGAGATGAGAGATGGTAGACAATGGTCCATATCACCCTTTACAATCATTTCAAATACCAGAATGGTACCTTCCAAGTGAACTAGGATTTTCTGCAGCAGATGCCGCCTGGGGACAAACTGTTCTGGGTCAGTCAGCTGAGGTGAACATCTAAGGCTGTCTGTCACTGAACATTCCACAAGCTTGCTTGTTTCTGTCTTTGGCTCCAAATCTGTGTTATTTGGGTTTCAGGTCAAGCAGTTCTGAGTAAAAATGTAATGTTTTCTGACATCCCTGGAACTTGCTGCCATTTATTTTACTGAGATTGAAGCATTGAAGAAGTGGCTTTGCTCAGTGAGTTGGCCTGTGTGCTGGTGAGAGGTAAAAGATGGAGGAGGCAAGCAGCAGCGACCTAACTCACTCAAAACAATGCCAAATGACCTTGTACTCTGAGAATTTACTTAGGATAATGAAGGGAGATAAAAGAACTGATTTTGTTCTGGAATGAGAAGAGGGCATTTGTTACAAAACATAAGTTTGCCAGTCACAAATTCCTCTAGGAACTCTTCCATTAACTGGTGGACTCACTGTCCATTTGTAAGCACTCCTCTGTGACTATGTAGAAATAGGCAAGCAAACTTCTCTTTAAAGAAATATGAAAATAGCTTTCCAAAAACAGTACTCAATATGAATAGAAAGTAAAAGTAAAAATAATTTTAAGTTATATAAAACATATTTAAAAGAATACTTAGTTCTCTATAAATTGATAGTCTTCAATTAGTGGGATATTTTTATCTTGAGGTTTAAATGGTATATATATTTTTCTTTTTCTCTGTTGTAATACTTTGGAGGATGGATATATTTTTAAGTAATGCATAACATTTGAGGTATTTACTTTAAATGTGTGAATGTTTCTTTGACTATCAAAGCCTGGATTCTGATCTTAAAAGCTGAGAAAGCATATATAAGGTAAAGAATTTTCAAAAAATTATTTAGAAATGGGATTTATGTCCCCTCAAAAAAGGTTAACTATTCACTATAAGAAAATATTCAGCGTTTTCTTCAGGGAAGTAAGTCTACTATTGTCACTATCACAACATGCACACTTACTATGTGGGCTGGAGACAGTAATCCCAAATGTCTTGCACCTGAGTTGTGAGGCAATGACATGAAGTATGGCTAACATATGTCCCATATTAGTTTCTTATTCCTAGTCAAATGAAATTATCCTCTCTAAACCTAAGACCTGTTCATGATACAATAGTTTTTGTCAATCTCAGGAGCTTTAGGGCCTACATTTATCCAGATGTTTTGCTTTTTCCAACAGATGGCCCTCAAAATTTTATTTCTATTCACTTGCTGCTGCCAGCTTAAGTGTTTCCTGAAGATCTTTGGCATATTCTTCTAAGAATCTCATACACAACAGTCAGGCATCCAGGCCTTTTTGGTTGTACTAGTCACATATTCACACAAAATGTAATGAAATATAGACAGATATACAGCACCAGAAATGTGAACTATTTTACTTATAGAAATGTGCTTATATTTGTGAAAAGTTCATGTGCCTATGTTGAATCACCTCTACATAGGTGGAATACAATAAAGATGATAGATAACAAACACATATTGCAAAAATGTGATTTATGCAATTACAAACTTTGGTATTCCAAACATTTGGAATTTGTCCTCTTTTGTGTATATCGTGTAATATAGAAGCTTTGGAATAACCCTGTGAGGAATGTTATTACTATCTTAATTAACAAAAGAGAAGACTAAGGTAAAGGGTAGACTGGTCCAATAAGTGTTTAAGCGGCTGCAAGTCATTGGACCGGTCTACCCTTTGTGAGTATAAAATAAAGCTGGACCCTGACAATACCTCATTCCCAGTTTTGAATAACTACAAGAAGTTCCCCTGGGAACAGGGAAGGGACAATTTAAGGGAGACCACCCATTGCCATACAGAAAATTTTTTTCTTGTTAAGTAGGAAGGAGTCAATGTCTCCTAACTATCAGTTACCTCAAGATAAATTCCTTGTTATTTCTGGATGCCATCTTGCTCTCCCTACACCAACCATACCCAACCCTTTTGAGTGTAGCTTTCATGGATCTTATTTTCTTTATGTTCATGAGTCTTACTCTCACTGTCTCTGGGACCTGGCCAGCATTCATGCATTTACTAAGATTCTATTCCATCATGTATGCCTGAAGGTCTAATAAGTAAACAGACCACCTGATATCAAAAATTGCTAGCAAGATGTATGAAAATTAGATCCTCTCTGTGATTAACCACTGAAAAATAACATGTGTGTTAAATGGTGACCTTTAAAATATAAGATATGATTTATCAAAATTAAAACAGTTTAACCCTATCCATTTTCATAGCTGTTGACACTAATGATAAATATTTACATTGTTATTCAAGAAAGTGATAAAATACAGGTGACTATAACTATTCTAGGCAAATTTTCAGACACTATGCAATCTGTTTTCGATGTTGCCACTTTTGCTGCACATAAGATTTAGTGAAAGTCTCTAAAACTTGCATGATCTGTTTCTTCTTTTTGTTTTTTGTTTTGTTTTGAAACATATACCTAACTATACTACAAAACTGTTGTGATAATTGAAAGAGATAACATAGTTAAAAGTGTTTTGAAAATTACAAAATAAGAACCAGGGTATTCTTAGACAGAAGTGAAAAATATCTTCATATTTTCAGAAGACCTATTTGCAGTTAAGTCAAAGTAATGTGTGTGTATTTGTAGATGCTATGTATTCAACATTTGTAAGATAATCACCATTCAGTCTGAAAGACAAAAGGTATCACCTTCTACAATAAGCACCCTCACCTAGCAGAGATCAAGTTCTATTCCAACCAGTTTGGCACCTGTGATAATCTTTGTGTTTCACGGTGACTTTCTATTGTAAGCATCAAAGTTTTACAGAAATGAAAGAGAAAGAAAAATTGACATTGGTTTACCTGACACTAAGGCATGAATAAATATCCTAAATTCCCAGTCTCTAATGATGGTTTGTGCTCAAAAGCATTCATGACAAGGTTTCTCCTTTCTCCAATGTGAAAATGGACAGAAGATTGTGGAGGAAAACAAGAGAGATTAAAAGCCTTTATTTCTATATTGTAAAATTATAGCAGCTTGAGCATATCGTTTGGTTGTCATCTAATTGAGAAGTTCATTCAATGGAGTGGTACCCAAATTCACCTTGACACCTGATTTGTCATGGAAGATAAAAATCTAACGTTATTTGGATAAGTTTAAAGAACCTGGATAAAAAGGATTTCTGTCATATCTTTTTTTGATCCTTCCTTGCTTACAAAATTATGCTTCACTATACTTAGGTAAGTAATGATGACATATGAAAGTTCTTCTCTAACAAATCTGATTATCTAGTTTTTCCCAAAGGAATTCTTTGATGTTGCATCATGTAGAGGGTAGCTAGCAAAGGTTAAACACTTAACATTTTTTGCAACTGGAAAAGATAATTTGATGCAAAATTTTGCACCAAGATTACTAAATGCAGTAAAACAAAAATCATTTTGTAACTATTGTTGGTATTTTTAAAAAACAAAATTTTCCATTTCTTTACTTAATACTGACATACAGTAAGAAGCTTAGCTCTTCTGTCTTCATTTATCAAACCATTGAATTCAGTAGATATGAATCCTTTGCCTATAGAATAATAGAGGTTTTTGGATCTAGTTTTATGATACAACATAGGAATACACAACTCTAATTCTTTAACAGCTGCATTAAAAATACAAACCAACTGATTTAGCAAAGGCCATTTCAATGCTGCAACTGGTCGACTAAAGCTTCTCAGTGACATCATAAAATAATTATGGCGGATCCAAATTTAGAGATATGTGGCTTAGTGGATTCAGATTTGGCTAAAAAAATATGTTCAACAAAAGCACTTGCCAATTTATTTAGGATATTCATCAGTTATAAAACATTTTGATCTAGAGTATATAACATGAACTTTTCAATCATCCATGAGGTGACCCAACCAGTGGATGAAGAAATCTAAACTCAGAAAATTGTAAGGTAATGAGCCTAAGAGAAGACATGGGAGAACTCTTCCTCTTTAATTTAATTTTGATACACTGTTAGTAGCTTATTTTCCCTTAGAAAGTTGTGATTGAGGAGTTTGACTCTAATTTAAAACTATATTTTCCCCTCCCCAACAACTGGGGCAACTTTTTTTTTTTTTTTTTACGTTTCCATCCAAGTCTTCTCTCCCTCCCTACTCTCGTTTCCTGGAGACCAGATCTGCAATATCCTGATAAACCACTATAGTCCTGTGCTGCAATCACAGTCTGGGCACAGTGAGCATCAGGGTCTGCATGTCGGGGATGAGGGTAATAACCTTACTTCAGCGGTTGTTATGAGGATGAAAGGAGCAGATACCTCACAGGTAGAAAATTTGACAAAAAAATTGCTCTTAACACTGACATGCAAGAGTTTCCATATCATGTGAACTTTACTCACCAAAAAGGTTTAGTTGCTTCTTCAAAATATTCGATATTACCAGGTGGATTGGATTGTGTTGTACCCATATTCAGTATCCTTCACCTGTATAACAACGTGATTTGTGTACAGGAGGTAAATAAATGAGTAAATAGATGAATCAATGAATGAATGAATGTTCTTACTCCTGATCCCCATTCTAACTGTGATTTCAATGTGGAGGACACTGCACCTTTGTGGATACACCCTTTTGAAGAAGAAGGACACAGAGATGAACTGTGTTTAGGATCCACATGACCACAATAAAATGTTTCCTGTGGGGCTGATGGGAAACATGACTACGCGGGAAGCTTTGGGATATTTTGAACCAAAGGCTAAGCATGTATTTTAACTCACTTCACACTCTAGTCCCCAATAATAAGCGGCTAAACCAATTAAAAATACCAGCAAAAATAATTCCCTGAATAATAAGCTCAATCTGGCTTTCCCTGCCCAACAATATCTACTTTTATTTATCTTATAAATAGAGATTTTTTTAAAAAATCAGCATTTCAAAGTTGCAATGCAAGTTTATATTCATTTCAATTTTATTTCCTCTTCATTTTACCTAAGAGAGATTAATAGCCAGGTTGTTAATAGAGTACAGAGACAGTGGAAAGAATTGTTTTTCTCTCTGACGACACAAACTTAAGATGTACATGTGCTTGTTTTTTCTTCAATCTAGTGCATGCTTTATATAAAGGCTCTTTTCTCTTACTATATAGGATATTCCCTACCAGCTTTTGGTCAACTTGGCTTTGTGGTTTCTTCTGTTACTCTCCTGCACAGTATCTCATGGTAAAAACAAAACAAACGACAACAAAAAAGGTGGCAGCAGCGACAACAACAAATAACAATGCCTTACCTTCCAAAGGCCAACAGAGAGGATTTTGGGATTATCCACTATTTCGGATAATCTTCGGTCCTGATCTCCTCTTTTATTAGCATGCATAATTGAGAATTCCCTGCATGTAACCTGATTTCTCTGCAAAAGAGCCATAAAAATCTCTGGCCCTTAGAGCAGTTTCAATGAATGAAATTAATTAAGAAAAAGAATTTGAGGTCCTGGGATGGAAATCATTGTAAAGCACTTTTAAATTATAGCATCATGACTGGATATTGGAGTAAATTCTTTGATCTCCTTTCTCGTTAACAAGATGATATGATATTTTAAAGGCAATCATTCCATTTTGAAGGTCTGCTGACATCACAAACCATCAGAGCACAGTATGGAAATAAGATACCCACTCTCTCTGCTTCCTCTTACTGATTTCATGCAATGACCTTGCAGTTATTAAATATAGGCCAACTTGCACTCTCAGACCTCAGGCAACCTCTTTTTTAAGTGATCACTTACTCCCCAACATTTCTACTAAAATTTGATGCTTAAAGATCACTTAATGGAGGCAACCAATTTATCCCTGTCCCTTGGGTGGTCCCCCAGGGCAGTTTTTGCTGTTTCAATACAATTACAAAATGCTTCCAGGCTCTGTGAACTTGGTTATACAAGAAGGTTATGGCAACAAAGACTGTTTTCTTTGGAAAATTGTTACAAAGTGCTGACCTTCCTAAAGTATACAGCATTCTGAAAAGCCTAAAAGCCCTGATGCTTAACACTGCCAGAGGCAGCACCAAATCCTAGAACCAGAGGCATGAGTTAAAGTGCAGGATGCATTGAACCAAGACAAGAAGGAAGAGAACTTTCTTTCAGGAACACTTATTTCGTGTCCTGTAGCCTGGAGTCAAACAAAATTCCTTTGTTGACTCTCAAATGTGTTCAGAAGAAGCTGACCTAGGAATGGCTTTAAGTCTCAAACAACAGAGCAGAGAGCTGGAGTAAGGCCAGGATGGTTTGGGAGGATTGCAGTGAGTAGCAGGAGCTCTTTTGATGCCCAGCTGCCCTTTGTGTTAAATACCAAGAGCCTAATTCAAACAGCTAAGTATACAATCCAGGCAAGACAACAAATAAATAAGGTAAAAAGCATTGGTTACAGTGTCAGGTTTTGTCCGTATCCATCACAGGGCAGCCACACGGAAGCCACATATTGACTGAAAAAGGCATGTTTCCTAATCCTGCAGATGGGTGTGAGGGGGGGTGTTCCCTGGTGGCAGGGAGGATCTGAGAGGGGACGAGAGGTCAAGGAATCTTTCTCTGTGCACAGAAGCAATTACTGCGACAGCAGCAGTCTCCCCCATCTTCTCCAAGGGCCAGGCAAAATATTATGGGGTGCACTGGATACCCTTCTTCAAATTCACAGAGATCTCTCATTTCTATTCAACTTATCCGTGTTCTGCCATTCAATGAGAATGCATAAATGAATAATACAAGACTCCTCCTTAAGACCTGAAGTTTTATAAAGCACCTCTGCAGAAAGCAGCGGCCTGGGCACTGCTGCAAGCAACAGCCTTAAGGCTAGAAAGTCAATATTCCTCGTGCAGTGATTTTTGTTACACATGGATTTTACTGGAATTTTAAAATGTATTCACAGTAGTTTAAAAGGTGGTTATGGTATAATCATAGGACTAGAACTTCATCCAGTTGATGTTCCTCAATTTACTTATTAATAAGCATTTACATTCATTTCTTTCTTATATTTTTATTTACTGACATTTTATTGTGTATAATGTAAATTGCATCATTCTCTTTCGAGTATTTTTCTTTTTTTTAAATTCATTTTTATTGTTAGACTTATTGGGGTGACATCTGTTAGCAAGGATTACATAGGTTTCAGGCATACAATTCTACAGTGCGTTGTCAGCTTGTTCTATAGTAAGTTCACCACCTAATGTGAGTTCTCTTTCCATCACCTTATATTTAGCTTCCCCACCTCCTCTCCCACCCCCTCCCTTTCTCCCCTCCCTAACCCACTTGTCCCCAAATAAGCATTAAACTATTGATTGTGTCCATGGGTTGTTTGTTTGTTTGTTCATTTCTTTTTTCTTTGTTGCTTTCAGTTTTATATTCCGCATATGAGTGAAATCATGCAGTTCTTTGTTTTTTCTGTCTGGCTTATTTCACTTAGCATGATGATCTCCAGGTCCATCCATTTTGTTGCAAATGGCAATATTTCATCTTTTCTTACAGCTGAGTAATATTCCATTGTGTATAAGTATCGAGTATTTTTTTTGTGTAGAGTGTTTGTAGGGAAAACTCCTAGGACAGAAATTGGGGAGGTATAGCCCATGACTTCTTTCCCAGTTCCTGTATAGATTGAAATAGTCCAGTGTTAAAGAATAATAGAAAGAAAGTAAATTGCTTCAATTTCCTTTTGAATACAATTTTCTACATAGTAAAAACCATATAACAAACACTGGAAGAAGAGACTTATAATTTTTGTACTTCTGTGATAATTACCTACCCTTACGAGAGGACAAACTCTCAAACATCAAAAATTGCAAAATAGATTGCTAAATAACTGTCTGTTACACTGGAAAACTTGTTGAGGGGTCATGGAAGTTGGAAAATAATTAAATATCATCCTTACTGTAAAAAAATGTAAGATTTTAACTTTTTAAAATTGAAAATCAAATAATTTGCTATTGAATCGAGGCATTATGTTAGAACAGGGGTGTCCAACCTTTTGGCTTCCCTGGGCCACAATGGAAGAATTGTCTTGGGCCACACATAACATACACTATGATATAAAAACAAAAGGTCCATGCATAATTTTCATAATGTTTTAAGAAAGTTTAAGAATTCGTGTTGGGCCTCATTCGAAGCCATTCTGGGCCCCATGCAGTCACGGGCTGCAGGTAGGACAAGTTTATGTCAGAATGTTCATATTAATTAGTTTTATATATACTCATGTGTGCATGTGCGTGCGTGTGTGTGTGTGTGTGTGTGTGTGTGTGTGTGTGATGTAATAGTGGGTCTGGGGTGTGCTGCAGCTCTGTTCAAGGCTGGGGTGCACTATAGTCTTCTTTAGGATACAAGCACAACGGCAGCCCCTCCTAGGACATGCCATTCTTGTGGCAGAGGGAAAGAACTAGAAAGCTGCTGGAACCAGCTAAGGCCTCCTGAACCTCTGCTCAGATACAGCATAGGCCCCACATCAATGGGCAGGGATGGGTAACTCCATCATAAAAGGCACTCATTCAAGTGGTAACATGAGGATGTACAACCTTCCTACAACAAGAATAACTAAATATTTGGAAACAAAAATATAATCAAGCACACATTACCATTTCATTCAAAAAATATATTTTGAGTACATCCTATGTGGTCATCATTATGTTAAGAATCAGGGATTTAACTGTGACTTAAAGAGATAGGGCTCCTACTTCTGGGACCCTACATTGTAGAGTAGTAAGTATATATAAACCAATAAATTTTGTATATAGGTATATCATTATAATCATAATGTGTGTGAGAATACAGTAAAGAAAATTAGAGAAGGCATGGTTTTTGTTATAAATTTTATAAAAATTGTCAATTGGGAGAGCTAAGAGACTGGGTTTGTAGGCACTTGAAGACAAAACAAGTATAAATACAGATGAAAAGTACTGGGAAATAAATTTGACTCAATATAAGGAAAGGTTGTCAAACAATACTAACGGTGGAATGGGGTGCTTAGAGAGGTATTTCCCCTCACTGTAACAGTCAATGCCTTCTTAGTATTCTACAGGATATTCAAGCTGTTGGGCAAACAACTGAAGTAGATACATTTGAAGACCTTTTAACTCTCCAAGATTATATTAAAGATGTGCCACTTTTAGTTAAATAAAATAATTTATAGTCTCCATTAAAAAAAAAAATAAAGCCATATCCTGCCTTAGAACATTTAGGATAAATTAAAGCTACCAGATTTTCTTATATTGAAAACTATATGGAGGAAAACTGCTGCATTTAATTTTAAAATGAACATTGAATTTAATTTTCTATTTTCAGAGGCTTTTCATCGTTTCTATATCTTTCTATCAAATAAGGATACATAAAGTATTTTAGTGAACAGGAATACTGTTTTTGAATGACATATGATTGTAATTTGATGTTTTCATCGATGTCCACTGAACTTACCAAGTAAATTCTAGACTGTTTTCTCCTGATAAGTGAGTATGCTGAGAATCTGATGGAGCCTAATTTCATGTAGTAAGTAAGCAAGTCCACACTGGAACTTTTGAGTGTGTAATGTAGGAATCTAATCCATGTGATTCTATTATGCAGAAGCTACTAAATGTGTCAAATGATGCGACCATTTTGTGATGCAACATAACTTCTTCCATTGATAACCAAAGACCTATATTTAATTTCTGATCTATTGACTTTATTTAAACAAGGTCATCTAAGAAAGCGCAGAATAAGAACTTAAATATCCTCGGATTCTTTGCTAATGGAACCTAATTATACCTACCATTATATCCCACTGCAAATATGTATATAATCTAAAGGGTTGGTATCCCAGTAACTTTACTGGACCATGAAATCACCAGTTATATATATTAATATAAGGACTGTCCAGAAAGTATCCAGCCGTGTAATATGAAAAATAGAGGGAATTCTGGCTGGATTTTTTTTGAACAGGCCTTGTATAACATATAGACTGCTTGTGGCCAAAGGACTTAAACATTTGAAGATACCATATAAGTTCACAGACTATGCCATCTAAGGATTCAGCTGGTTCTAATCACGGTACAGTATTTACATTCTATGAAGTGCTGAAGTCACTGGAGACATGCAGAGCAGTAATGAGCACCAACACCGACTACATTCTCATTTCCTGACTGGACAGGCACTGTTCTAAGCACTAACGTGTATTATTTCCATTTGATTCTAATAACAATCCTATGCAGAAAGCACTATTAAGTCCCCATTTTTATAGATATGAAAGCTAAGGCATGCAGGATTTAAATAGCAGCTGAAGGTTACACAATTATAAAATGGCAGAGCCTGGATATAATATAGTAAAAAGAATATGAAGTTCCAGGTGACAAAGCCAGGTTTCAATTCCTTGCTCCTTTACTTGCTTGCTGCTTGTGACTTAACAAGCAAGTTGTTGAAACTCTGTGATGTAGAGGACCTGGGTGAAGGGAGACTTCTACCTGCTTGCCCTTTTAAAACTTCTGAATTTTCAAACATCTCTTAAAATTATAAAGTAAAAGTTTAAAAGCAGTACTTCATATGATCAATGTTATAAAATGAAAAATGACACAACTAAATGTCAAGTGTCTTTTCTTATATTTTTGTGCTTAAAAAAAACAACTGGTGAATTACAAAAGCACCTATGTAAATTGAAAATCACCTTGCAATGCTAGCTATTATTGCTACTACCATGCTTTCTGTTTAGGGGTTATTTAATGAAA
This sequence comes from Lyroderma lyra, assembly GCA_004026885.1. Classification (NCBI taxonomy): domain Eukaryota; kingdom Metazoa; phylum Chordata; class Mammalia; order Chiroptera; family Megadermatidae; genus Lyroderma; species Lyroderma lyra. The sequence goes on along the minus strand of PVJL010000529.1, from coordinate 304,758 downwards.
CATGGTCAAATAGTTTAATCCCTTGCTACTTGAGTAAATATTTACTGGCATGGTCTCAATTTCAAATTTTAATAAGTGATAATATAAATGAACTACAATATAGAAAGCAATATCAATCATTTTCAATAACTAAATAATGTATTCCTATTCCATTTGAGCAACCAAGTTCACCTGGCCCATTAGAGAGAAAGCTAGGAAACTGAACCAAAGCCTCCTCAGAGCTTATATCCTGAAACATGTCATTTGTTAATAGAATATAAGCCAATATCCTACACCAGTTGTTATCCTAGTGATTTGATTTCAGGATTTAGTTTTGAAGTCAGGCAGACAAGGGTTTAAATCACCTTGGCTATACATTAGCTGTGTGACCCACACAAATTAATTAATTTTTCTGAGTCTTAATTTATTCACCTGTAAAGTAAGAACAAGAATACTAAATTCTCCTGAATTATTAAGAATTTCAATAAAATAGGAATACATAATAGGAATATATGTTTAATATCGTGCTTGACATTGTCATTACTCAAGATGCCATCCTTAAGTTGTCAACATGAAATTTTAATTACTCTTTTCTTTCCTGATTGAAATTAGTAAATCTCTCAAAAATGGTGTATAAACCTGCCTATCTTCCTGAAATAAAAGATGAGAAGGTTCACCTACCACGCTGCCTAATGGATCATGCTAATAATAGAGTATCAGATTTTTACCTGGAAAATTCAGTTCACTTGCTCCCTTCAAAAAAAAAAATAATAGAAAATAAGTAGCAGGAGACCATTGGCAATATAGTATTCTAAATGCAGTGTCTTACATCATACTTATAATATTTGGATCTCAGTTGAGCCTAGGCCTGAAATTTAAAGCCTAACAAATTTCATAGGCGTTTGCATTTATTTTTGTGAACACTGGGCTTTTTCTCTAAGGAGAAAAACAAATGTTTAGAGAAATTCCACATAGATTCTAGGACTGATATAATTTTATGTAGAATTTACATGTGGAAATACTGTTAGTTAGTTAAAAGCATGGGAATTCAGAAAGTGCTCTGCCAAACGCAAAACACTGAATAAGAGTATAGTGCAGTATATTCCTCTTGCCCATGAATTTTAAAGCAGAGTTTACAAGGAAATTGAACTTTAGGGTCACCTCGGGAGTTTTTGAACCTCCCCAGACTGAGACCACACCCAAGATCACTTGGATCAGGCATCAATGATTTTTTAAAGTTCCCAGATGATTCCGTACGTATCCAAGGCTGAGAACCCCTGTTTTAAAGCAATTTAGTTCTTGTTTTAACCTCAAACCTGTTTTATGATAAGCACATGAGGATAAAATTTGTGAGAAACCAAGGCAAAGCATTTTTCAAGAGGGAAGAGCTCCAATTAAATATTTTAGACTTAGGCCTTTCAGAAAAGCTTATGTAAAATTCTGAAGGAATTAATTTTTTTCAAGAAATAATTGGTGGGTAGTAAGGTGATTTCAACACAGATTTCACATGATGTCAGCATCACCCCATGTCACTACTTTAAAAGATGATGGAATCATCTGCTTCCATTTTCCTACTGATAAAAACCTCATGTCAGAAGTGGGGCCTAATGACTTGAGCCTCATTTAGCCATACACATGAGGAATGACAGGCAATTCTGATGGGTGTTTAAGAAAAACCAAACCACCATGGGCAGCTTTCTTTGGCCTCAATGCAAATAAACAGAGATCTGTGTGTGCCCAGTTCGTATCTGATGGGCCACTTAGGAAGGCTCTCCAAATGTGTGCAGCACCAAGTCCTCCAGCTGCTGCCAGTTAGCTCAGTTGGTTGGAGCACAGTCGTAATGGGGCCAAAGTTGTGGCTTTGGCTAGTCTGGCTTCCTCTGTTCCACGGCCACAGACTTTACCACAAGTGTCAGCCAGCTGCCCCCAAAATGTGTGCCCTTGGTCACAAAGCGTACTGAGTGAGAAAGTGCAGATGAATCAGAACAAGTCTATAACCACCAGAGAAACAGCCCAGAGCATAGCCCACTGACCATAGATGCTTCGCATTGCCCTCATGCGTGAGGCACAGCCAGTATACTCCATCCAGTTGTGATGCTACTGGCAGCCGTTTCAGGGGATTGAGAGAGTGTGACGCCATTTCCCACACTCGTAGTCTACAGGCAGTTTATGTGCTGTGTATGTACTGTGTGAATGCTTTTGGGGTATGTTTATGGGGAGTAGTTGTAATTATGCAGTAAATCTCACTGAATACACATTTTACAAAAACAGAGGTGTGACAGACATCTCACCTTGCTTGCTATTTTCCCTTCTCCTTTTCGTTTAGCTATAGAGGTTAAAGGGTTCCAAGACCACATTCTACAAATGAGGCTTCAGCACTGGTCTGGTAAGCTCAGGAATTTCATCTCCTTTAGCCATGATTTGGTTGTGGGCCTTCTTCCTTTACTTTTTTTGTAGGATTCTCTTTACTTTGACACTGTGGTAAGTTTGATCATCTTTTGAAGCAAGTCAACTCATATCATGGGAGGAAATCTCACAAAGCAATTACATATTGGTTAGTAATTTGCTAGTACTCAGGGCACTTACTTATATTGGTTTACTGGTAATAAAATGCAAAGGCCACTTTACATTAACATTTTCGTATCATACAAGTGATATGATCAGAGCTCCAGAGGGATATAGTCTGGTTTATATCTAGGAAGAAAAAGAATAAGCAGGCAATTTCTAAGATATTATTACTCCCTGTTATAATCCATACTGATTTCTTAAGAACTTCAATAAATGCACAGACACATACAAATGTAGACACATATATCTATTTCTAATATAATTTAGCAAGTAAGATCTATAGTGATTTAGATAAAGCTCATAAAAAGGAGTGATAAACCAACGCTTGTATGCTTTTGTTATGTGAGCTTATTGGTCTACCTTTGCAAATTTTCACAATAAAATACATCTTACCAACAAAAGTAGATTAAATTATCATTACCCTAATTCTAAATTAAAAGATAATGAACTTGTTATGGACATTAACTAACTGTAAAAGAATTTGGATCTTATTTCTTTTGCCATCCTCTAGAATTTCATTTGTACAAGACGAGGAAATCCAATTAGGCAGCCTGTTTGTTATTTATTATGCCTATTTACCAAAATTGTCTCTCTACTAAACTTTGTAGTTTGGTCTTAATGGAATAAATGTTAACAATATTAAATTGAAAAATGAGAATATGGGGTGAATAATAAGTTTGTGACTGGGTATGTATAATGACTTTAAAATAGCATAAGAATAAAATATTCTAAGACTAGTAAAAGTTTTGCCATGAGAAACAGAATGAACTTATCAAAAACGTACTCCCCTTGGTTCAACCTATAATCTCTTGTTCACCCACTTTAATTATTCACATTTCCTTCAGCAAACTGTTACTGAACACCTAGTACATACAGTAATTTTCATGAGCAGGAAATACAAACTGATTGTGAAAGTCCTCTTCCTTCTGTAAGTAGCAATATCCAATGTAAAAGGAAATGCAATTCAGCATGTTGAGTTTACAATAAAGGCACACACAGGGGAGAGTACTACTGATCCTGCTAGGAAGGTGAAAGAAAGACCCCACAGTCACCATTAAGCTGTATTAACAATCAGTTGTAAGGAGGTGTCAAGAGTGAAGAGTCAAAACTGTACAGTGGTTCAGAGCTCAGAGTAAGGACACACAAACGATTTAACTCTGGGCTCTGATGTATTTCCTAGTTGGAGGATGTCTTTCCATCTCTGCTCTGTTGTCATTCTTCTAAAGTAATATTCTTTGTAACTCTGGTTTCAATGATCACATATTTGCAAATGATTTACAGTTCTTTATCTCCAACCAAGGTCTCTGCTGATCTCCATGCCATATATCCAACTACCCATTACACATTTCCACTTAATTACCCCTTAGGCAATTTAAGCTTAACATGTCTCAAACTGAATTTATCATTATCCCCCATACACATGATTATTTTTGTTTTCCTTTTTTTTTTTTCTTTTTGTCCCTTACTTGATAAATGAGTCTACCACGCAACCAATCACTTAAGCAGGAGACCTGGGGTCATTTCAGTCATTTTCCTTCTTCAGCCCTTACCACAGCACTTTTCTCTGTGCTCTACCTACACTCATTTATCTAATACATATACTCCCCTTCTTTCTTACTACTTAAGCCAGACTTAAGAGTTTTCTGTTGAGGTTAGCGGGTGGGGCTGCAGGGGTGGATTGTTGCAATATCCTCCACTGTTCTTCTACTTGGTTTTTTTCTTGTTGTTTTTTTACTTCTCAAATTTTCCTCATTACTTTGTGTGTATATTGACAATAGCCTCTAAGTTTTCTGCCTCTGGTATTTCTGGTCTGTCCTTGACTCCAAAATCTTGTCTTTACTACATGCCATTTATTAACCACACTGGCCTGGCCTGACCAGTATCACAAAGAGAAGCAACACATCTGCAGTTCTTTAGAAGTTATCACAGAAGCATGTTCCTACTTATGTCCCTATATAGAACCAAAGTCCTCCCTCTCTCTCTTTTATTTTTCAATTACAGTTTACATTCAATATTATATTAGTTTCAGGTGTACAGCATAGTGATTAGATATTTATATACCTCACAGAGTGATCACCTTGATAAGTCTAGTATCCATGTGATACCATACATTGTGATTGACTACCGCTTCCCCCATCTCTCTCTCTCTCTCACACACACACACACACACAGAAACACATCCACTACACATTTCTGCACCTGCTGTTCCCCGTAATCACACTGCACCTGTTGTTTCCTGTAAATACAAATTCCTTTTCACACCCTTCTAAATGTGGTTAACTCTACTTTGACCTTTAACACATAGGTCAATCTTCTGGGGAAGCCTTTCTTGTTGGCTTCTCTCCCTTCTTTTTTGAATCAACTGGGTTAAGTTTCCCTTCTGCAGTTCATACGTGACTGTAATTGTTTCCTTTTCTAATTCCTCTGCCAGACTGCAAGCAATTTAAATGCAACACTGGTTTAATATCTACAGCAATAAACACTGTGCTTAACACATAGTAATAACTTAATAAGCTTAATAAACATTTCCTGAAATGAAGTCAAAAGACAACTCACTTTCCCAATTGGTCACTGAGTCCCTAATATAACCTGTTCTCTTTAAGTTTCTTCCTTGGTTCGTCATTCTTACCCCTCATTCCTTCTCCAATGCCACCAGATATTCCTCTCAAAAAATACTTCTCTGCTGAGAAGCTCTTTCATTTTCCCTTTGTCTCCATCAGTGCTTCTCAGATGGAGATGGGTTTGCCCACCAGGAGGTGGTACTTAGAAATATCTGGTGACATGTTGATTGTTATAACTGGAATGGGGATGAGCTACTGGCATCTAGTGGACAGAACTCGGGACACTGGTAAACAGCCTACAATCCAGAGAATATTCCCCCACGACAAAGAATTACCAGGTTCAAAGTGTCAGTAGTGCCAAGGCTGAGAAACACTACCTTATGGTAGATGAATTAACATGCCTACTATCAACCATGCCTATGAAACATGCCCTCAAGTAATGTGGAAAATGTGGTGACTACAAATAGACTACAGCTAGCCAGCCACCCATCTGCTAGGCTGTAAGAAACAGAGCTGCTGCATTGGCCTTGAGCATCAGGCATCAGGATGACCTCGTGTGGCCTAGGAGGCAATGCCACTGCCGGGCACTGACAGTGCAGACAACAGAAAGGGCAGACTGCACGTAGGCAAAGTACAGAGAATTCTGTTAGTTTTTACTTTCTAGCCACACCCAGTGAAACTCCCTTTAACAACACATTGGAACACAGATGTTAAGGGTTTTAAAATGTTTGGTGTGTGTGAAATACTATCACTGTGGCAGGAAAGAATTAAGGTATCTCCATGACTGTCTCACCAAGAAGTAACTCAAGCACTGTAGAAAATGATGCTCAATAGTCTCAGGAAAGCAGTGAGAATTGATTCGTTACCATCTCTGTACTCCAAATTTTAGAATTTTAGAATTCAGAATCCAAAAATTTAATTGATCTCACTTTGTTTTTCATCCCTTTTAGTGCTGAACTACTTTGAAAGTAAAGGGAAGTAAGTAGTGGCAAATAATATTTAATTCTATTTTTTAATTTAACCTTAGCCAACATGGATTTAGCAGTAATTGGGCTGCAGGTTTTCATGTTAAACTGCTGGGTATTAAATCTGGTCTGATTTCTTTTGGAAGAAAGAACAGGTATGCTGCCTTTACTTGGCAGCGAGGCAGTATTGGGCAACTTGTTCTACTCTGAGAGAGTAATAACCAAGGCATTAGGATAGTAATAATATATATATTTGTTCTGGGAACACTGTAGTTGTCAAAAGTCACACTGCAGAAAAAATCAGCAAATGAAGGTATGGGGCAAGCGATGCTACACTGCAGAGCATTAAGGCCATTGGGGCCGTTCCAGAGCATCAATTTAATAACATCTGCTTTAGATTTCTATATGTTCTGTTCCCCTGAAAACTAAAAATACTCCAAATTTAACATAAACTGACCCTTTTTGTAGCTTATTTTATTTATAACAACTCCCAGATAGTCTTTGATTTCAAACAGACTTTCAAAGATTTCTTTTAATTTTTCTGAATGACAATGAATTGCAATGGTACTTTCTATAACCAGTTTCAAAAAGTAAAACTTCATCAGTTCAACTTACTTCAGTTCCTAACTTGTGCTAATTTGGAAATCACCCAGAAGTAAACTCTATGTCAGAGGAGCCGTTGAAGTAGGAAGAATTCAGTCATCTCAAAAGCTAAAAGAAAAAAAATCTGCCAACCAATAATTCATTGCTTTTCCATTTATAAGAATCCAAGCAACAAGATACCAAAGAGAAAATTGTAAGAATAACGAACAAGCAGGGCTACAGAATGTCAACAACAACAACAACAACAACAACAAAAAGGCAAACCTATGACTTCATTTTGAAGTTTCCAAGTTTTTCTGAATATTATTGAAAAATCTGTTGCTAACTATAGTGCCCTCCTCCTCTGTTAGCAATTTCTCTGCAAATGCTGTTTTCTCATAATGATGGTGCTACCATTCTTTCCCTCCCCTGCCCCCATGTGCTCACATGCCATTGGAAGGCTGTCTTCCCACATTGCCCATGACATGCAGACACTGATGGTGCCTACTGAAGGGGCCATGTGTTTTCCACCAATCACCTTCTTTGTACCTAACAGAGAACTTCCCAGTCTCCCAGTGCTACTAAAAGGAAAGCATTGGAATTCCTGTTATATTAGCTAATTCTAGCTCTTTCAATAGACTCTACCTTTTTCTGCAACATTTTCCAAACATTCTTACTTTATTGCCTTTATTGTCTCAGTAGAATAGCTCACCATTGCTCTGAGGGTTAAATGTACAATTTTCCTTAAATGGTCACTTTCTCCAGCCTCCAGAGCTCTCCATAAGAACCTGCTTAGTGCCTCTCAATGGACAGAGCCAACCCAGTATTTGGAGGTGATATTGAGCTTTAGATTACTCCCCAAAGCACTTGAATATATTATGTAAATTGAGTTTGACATCTACCAGTAGCAAGGGTTAAATGTATAAGGGAGGGTTGTCCAGAAAAAATCCAGCCATAAATGCCTATAGTTTTTCTATTGCATGGCTGGATACTTTCCAGACAGCCTCAAACATGGAAATTACCAATTAGGAGGTTTTAAGTAATTTTTTTCTAGTAGGAATGCAAGGTCTTACAGGCCCTTGAGGCTAAAATCAATAGAGTATTCAAAGTTAGGATAAAACAAATTTTCATCGTTCCACAAAACTTTAGCTTCAGCATCCTGCAAAAGATTACTGGTAACGCTTTGTAGATTTGTTACACCTCATTCTGTAACAAAGACAAACTCTAAATTTAAATTCCCTTATGTACTTTATTTACTTAAGGAAATCATTTGAGTTAAACTAATTTATACTCACCATTATGGTAAATTAATGAGATTTTGTTCTTGTGTGTAATGATTAAATCTAATTCCCCACAAAAGCAGGCTGAAGAGAGACCCAGCCAGGCTGTTCACAGATCAGAATAGATTATGTGACTCCAATATCTGTGATTGTGGGAGGTAGAAATAATAGCAAGTCCATAATTATGGTGGTAGAAGTGGATTTATACAGTAAACTATGCCCAGAGAGATTATGTCCTATAAGAATGCCTAGGCCAAATATACAGTGATGGAAAGAGAACTGACTCTGGGTGATGAACACATAACACAACACACAGATGATGTATTATAGAATTGTACACCTGGCACCCACGTAATTTTTACTAACCAATGTCACCCCAATAATCAAACAATAATAAATAAATGAATGAATAAACACATAGGCTAAATCCAGGCTATAAAACAGGAACATCAATTCAGGAAACTGAGAGCAGAGGTTAAATCCTATATAGCAATGCTATGTCTACACAAGGATGCTAAGAAAAGGAATAAGAAGATTTTCAGTGTTACAATGTCAAAATGAGTGAGAATCTATGAAATAACATGAAAATGTAGCAGAGCCAACTGATCCCAAGAGGAAATTTTAGTTTTATTCCAACTAAATCGAAGTCATAATTGTGTTAAGCAAGAGACTAACATGATCTGGGTTACAGTTTTAATAGAACATTCTATTTCCTGTGTAAAAAACGAACTAGGGGAAAAAGTTGTATATACAAGCATAAAGATATGTATACCAGAGATAATAGTGGTGTAAACTTGAATGGTGGTAGTAGAAATAAGTGAAGAAAAAGTCATGGATTTGAGATATATTTTGGATGTAGGTACAAAAAACTTACTGAAAGACTAATGGAATTGATGAAACATGGTGAGAGAAAGGAGGACTCCTAGCTTTCTTCTGGCTTGTTCATGTTGACTAGATGGTAATTAGCTAAGATAAGGGTCATTGAATGAGAAACAGATTTTATAGGTTAGTACGTTTTGTACATAACTTTGAGTCATCCATCAAAATAAATAGTTGTATATATACAGTCATGAAGCTCAGTGAATATCTGGCCTAGCAATATCAATATCAAAGAGAAAATTAGTATTTGATTACATTTAAAGTCAAGAGACTGGATGATATTACATATGGAGAGAGTGTAGATGAAAAAAAGAAGAGAACTCAGAAAAGAAGATTGAGAGAGAGAACTCAGAAAAGAAGATTGAGGAACTCCAACATAAAAAATGTTAAGTTTGAAGTAGATATTGGAGGAATAAGATAAATTGCAAAGGAGAGGAAAAGGAGAAGCCTGGAATATAAAAAAATATAAAAATAAATGATAAATAGGAGTCAGTGGTGTCAAGGATAACAAGGAGAGTGTTTTGGAAAACTGACTTTAAGTACTTGATGTAACATCACTGAGAAATTAAGGAAGATGCCCATTGGTATTGGGAATTGGATGATTTGATTTTCGTGACCTTGAAAAGAGGAGTATCGGTGGTGGTGGGGATGAAAGTAAAATTAAAATGGGCCAGACTCTGAATAGGAAGTAAGGATATGGATACTACAAACACAGATCATTTATTTAAGAGACTTTGTTGTGATATTAAGCAGAGTAACAAATAGTACCTAGAGAGAAATATGGCACGAACAGGTTTTGGTGTTTTGTTTTTTTGTTTTTTTTTAAGACAGAGCATGCTAAAACATTTTAAATACTGATAAGAATAATCCAATAAAAAGAAAAGCAATACTGATGATGCAGAAACTATAGGAGATGATTATAGAGGCAAAATCCTTGATAGGACAAGAGGGAATGAGATCCATAGCACCAGTGTGAGGTCTCATTTGATAAGATCAGGGATGTTTCTTCTGTTGAGTAGGAGCAGAAGACAATCAATTGGTGATGTGAAAATAAGACAGTTTCCCTCTGATAAAATTTGTTGAATTCATTTAAAGTAAATTATTATTTCTAATTTTTCAGCAAAACACAAGAGGATGGAGATTATTAGTTGAGGATGTATATGTGTTTGTGTGTTGGGAGGGAGTTGGAAGGTGTTTAAAGAAAAAAAGCAGAATGTATGAAATTGGTTCCTGGGAAACAGAAGAGATGTATTAGGGAAAAAGCAAAACTACAAAGCATTTTAAAGTGCCCTTTAAATGTGCAATTGGCAGTTAAAAATAAAACCAACTAACCCTTTAATCATTTTATTCCATAATGTTCATAATGATAAGGAAGCTATAAAATTGAATCCTAAGAGAATTAGAATGTTCCAAGTAAGAGAATTTAGTGTGATCACAAGTGAATATTATAATAATGGATTATGGAATCAGATGAAAGTAAAGATAGAAGGGAATAACGATGAATGAAGAACTGATGAAATGAGTGGATTGGATCAGAGGTCTTAATGTGGTGGAAGAATTTTGCAGTGAGCTGAAAGTAAAAAGTAATGATCAGATTGGGAAATACTTCAAATTATGATTTCAAATGTGGTGCGGTTACTAGTGATACCATAGGAGTAATTCAGGGCATGGCTTTAGGAGTGAGAGGCTAAGGGTAGTAAAATGGAAGATTGCAGCATGCAAGGCAGGTAAGAAAATGATAGGCTAGTGCTATATATATTGCTCCCTCAGATGCTAAAGTCATCAGACATAGGACAGGGCTAGAGGTAGACAGGCATATGCGAGCCTTCAGTGAATGAGGGAGAGCAACAAGGTCTAGAGAATAGCAACACGAGGGAGAGAGTTGGATGAAATGAAGCTTGAAAGATCTGGTGTTTTGGAATGAGGAAGGAAGGAAATAAAATAGTTTTAAAGTAGCAATGGCATGAGCCCTCAATACAAGAACTATCCTGGAGTAGGTGAGAGAAAAATATGAGGGGGGACACCAAATAAACTGGAATTATCTTCTGGAGGGCGGGCCCCTTGTAGTACAGGCTTCCACCAGTAGGTGAGAGTTCTAGGAACCCATCTGCATCTGTGTACCAGCTGGCGTTGTTGTGAGAGGCTGCATTAGATTTCAGTCCATTTTTTAAAGATACTCTGTCAATGCTTTTTCCCATTTCATGATGGGTGATTTACACGAACAATATGTCACTCAGGGTCCTCTTTCTTGGCTCCTGGACGGCCGTTCAATTGTGTTTTCTGGGAGAGGCTTTAGGGACCTCCTCTCCAGTGGCCATCTTGTCTTCTCTACATGAACAATATGTTCAGCCATTTTGGACCCAAAATATATGATCCCCATTCTCCATCCTCCTAGTCACTCAATCTCACCCTGAGTGACGTTTTTTGTTGTTTCTCTGGATGAAAAAAGTCCTCAGAGGGAAACGTTTTGCTGATGTGGAAGACGTGAAACAAAAAATGGCAGAACCACTAAAAGGCATCGAAATCAATGAGTTCAAAGCCTGTTCTGAGGAGTGGAAAGAGTATCTCGATAGGAGTATTGTTTCAAACGGAGAGTACTTTGACTGTGACTAAAGTTTAAACATGTAAGAATAAGTACACAAGCTTTTTACAAATGAATTTCAGTTTTTGGGGGTCCCCTCTCATAGAACACATAGCTTCCATTTGAGAGATCCTCAGGGGAAGTAGCTTAATCTAGTTTTAGTCAAGACAAAAAGAAAGAAAGATTTGGAAGAGAACTAGGATATAGGAGATTGTGTGGTGTTTCAGAGAGCACAGGAAAAGGGTCTGGGAGCAAGGGGAGGACTGGAGGCCGTTAGATTTGGGGATGACAATGGCAGCATTAGACGAACAGACCTCAAGCCAATGCACACCCTGAAAGCTTGGGATTCTTGTGTCACCAGGAAACCAAGAGGTGACATGCGATGGTGTTACTTCTGAATAGACTCTTAGAAAATGGAGAAAAATCAACCAAAGGTAATCGTGATGCTATGAGGACCTGGTTATTGTTACCTCCTGCAGTTCTGGATATCCTAAGATCTTAGGCCACATCAATTTTATATTACATATTACAGAATTAAACAATGGTAAATCAAGCGTATCAGTTGGAAGTAAATCAGTGTAAAAAAACAAGTATATCCTTTTACATGTCACCCTTTATGGAAAATGTTAAACTCCTGCCCTTCTTTTATAGGACAGAGTAGATTGTTTTAAAATTTGGTCACAGTTTAGACTCTGGTTTACATTTTTATCTTTGTATTATTTTTCCAAATGAAACTACTTAGAAGAAAATTTCTTCTCAAAAATTCTAATGAAGAAATGATAAACTCATTACTCCCCTTTTATTAAGTCACCCTAAGAGGTGATTTAATACACTAATGCCAAGCTAATTATATGGGCTTGAAATTGGCTATCTCTACAATTTCATCAGTAATACTGTCCCAAGACTATTGATTCCTCTCTGGAAATTTATATCTCTGAACAGCTACTGATGGCTCTAAGAAGAATTGCACAGTCAGTAATCCATGAGTCCATCAAATCTTCTGGTCATAGCATAGGCTCATTTTTCACTCTAATGCAGATATCTTTTTACTTATCTGATATTAGATCAGACATCCTACCTCAATAAACTGTACATCTTCCCATTTGTGGCATGGAACATAGGTAAAGACCAATTTCACTGAGGCTGTGACTTGAAAGCAGCAACGGATTTTATGACAAATGGTCAACTCAACTGTACTCTCAAGAAATTACACATCTCTGTTCAGAAATCTCTCTTGTTTATTTCAATATAGGGTGAGACTGCCTCTTCATTTGACTCAGCAGCAAACAGGAACTGACATCAAACCATGTAGGTGGTTTGAACTAGGTCTTAAAACATGAAAAGGAGCTCTGAGAAGGTCGACTCAGTGTTTGCAAACTTATGGGTGCCCGACAAAAGATGACATATTCAGGAATGAACTATAAAGTTGAGTGAGGTGTGTGTGTGCACATGCGTGTGCATGTGTTTGTGCATGTGTATGTGTGTGTGTATGTGTGTGTGTGGTGTGTAAAGATATCTGGAGACAGTTGTTACCACACAAAAAAAGTAAATTCCCATGTCAATTCTATCAGGTCAACTGGGTTGAATTTAAGCACTAGTTCACTATTGAATTATATTGTCAAGTTGGTTGAATTAGAATAAAACTAGTTGAGAATGAGGACATAAACATAATTGCACTAACTCATATTATGACTCCTCTACTTAGCATTAATATCTTTATTAAAAATATAAAATGGCACATTCTACCTCTTTTTAGCTTTTAACAATTTGTACTAATATTACTTCTTGGACTTCGCCTCTAAGTGTAAGATTAGGGATCTGATCTGGGTAGATCTCTACAATCTATGCAACTATTCTTACTGAATTGAGTACTCAGTTCACATACACACACACATATATATTATTTATTATACATATATTATTAATCAAGCCAGTTATTTAACCTTTTCTAATAAAATTATTCTAATTGACTTTACATAAGTCATTATTTGAGATTATGGGTAATAAAATTACAACAGGTTTAATAAAACAAATTTCAAATAGTTTGCAATTTTAATTTTCATAATTTTGTATAATTTCTGCTTTGATTCTTTACCATAGAAGTGAAAATCCCAATGTAGAGTCACAGGTATGCATTTTAGGGTGTCACTAAACACACCGCAACACACCTTCATATTTGCTTTCTTCTTATCCAGGTGTTGGGTTTTTTTTTAGTATATGAAAAATATAACATTTTAAAATATTTAAGCCCTAAATTTTATCTTGAAATAGCAAAGATTTCTTTAGAACTGAGTACATATACTTAAACAGCAGGGCTTCTTTTCTCTCAGAATGTGAATGAAACATTTATCTAAAATTAGCAGGAATTCTAAACATTTGCTTTTCTATGAACAAATGACACACTGACATGGCCTTAAACATAATTTTGAAAATTTTTGGTCTCCTAAAAAACTCCAGTGTAGCTGAAAAAGCAGGAGAAGCACAAGATCTGAGAAGCAATAGGAAAATGAAATAGAAGAGCACAGTGCATTTGAAGGCTGTGGGTGTGAGCAGATTTGTGACAGGTGAAGTCAAGAAGCTGGGGCTTCATGCCAACAAAGCTAGCACCACGGATTCTAGTTTGGGACACAAGGCAAGGATGGAGTATGGCACAATCGTATGCTCGTTCCCTCCCAGCAACCTGAACGCCCACGGGCCACAAGAGAGCGGAACAGAACAGGGTACCAGCTGAACTGCTCCCAGCTGGTTTTCCAGGCCTCACACTGCTGTTGACTGGCTTTGTGGTTGGGCAGCAGGTAAACCTCTACAAACCCTCTACTCTTATACATATAAATGAGATAATAGCAGAATCTAACTTTCTAGTAAAATGTGAGGAGTAAAGAATATAATCCCTTAAAGTGGACACAAGGTAAATGGTATGTAAATTCTCAATATATATTAGAGCTATGTCATATTACCATTTTTAATCTAGGAGGCTAGCATCAATGTAAGAAGGGATAGTAAACCTATTCTTATGCAAATGGAGAAAAATATCTCTGCCTGTGCTCATTAGAGTTGCCTTAACAAACTACCAGAAACTGGGTGGCTTACACAATGATGAAAAGGTTTCATCATTCTGGAGACTAGAAGTTCAAGGTTAAGGTGTTGGCAGGGTTCTTTCCATCTGAGGCCTCTGAGGAACCATCTATTCAATGCCTATCCAAAGCTTCTGGTGGTTTGCTGACCATCTAGTGGTTCTTTGGCTCATCTTATCGTAGCATCACTCTAATCTGTTTTCATCTTCACATGATGTTCTCCCTGTATGCATGTCTGTGTTTAAATTTTGCCTTTTGCAAAGACACCAGTGATGTTAGAACAGGGACGACCTTACTCCGGTACGGTCTCAGCTTAACTAACTACATCAGCAAAGATTCTGTTTCCAAATAAGGTGACATTCTGGGTATTGGAAGTTAGAACTTCAACATATGGATTGAGGGGGAGGGAAACATTTCAATCGATAACACCTCCCTTTAAAGCACTCTTCCTAGATGGTTTCACCTGTCCATATAGTCCTCATTCCATTCTATTCTTCATGCAGCTTCTTTCCATTTTCTAGTAGCCAGGACTTCCTCTTTCTGGAATCACAAGTTAGACTAATCAATGGAAAATACACATAGACAACAGGTCCTCGAAACATGTTCTGTTCAATGTCATTTCGTTTTAACATTGATGAGATTCCATAAGAACCTAACTCTTGTTTACATCAATTAGCCTATGGTAAAATTAGTTTTGTTACACATTGTTTCATCTGAGTTCCAAGAAGCTATCAATGTCATTAAGTGAGGACTTGCTCTATATGGAATGAAACTGTTTTCTCAAACAGGTAAGTGGAAAACCACTCTCACCAAAAGGTATTGAGGCTCCATGCAAGGTCTAGGGGTAGAGAGTATCTATTGCATGTTATCGATATCCTTGGTTCTTAACCTCTTTGAGAGTTTACTGTGAGGACTTTTCTTCCCTAGAATATAAGTGCACATGCAAACACACACAGTTTTGTATACAATCTCTGAAAATTATTAGATCACCCAATGAAGTCCACTTTTTAGCCCCTTCCTAGGGCATCCACTAACTCTACATTAAGCATCTTTAGTCTATATTAGTTTCTCCATCTTGGTACAATTAAAATTTTGGACCAAATAATTCTTTATTGTGAGGAGCTGTCCTGTGCATTGTATGAGGTTTAACACGATCCTTGGCTTCTACTCACTAGATACCAATAGCATTTCCCCAAGTTGTAACAATCAAAACTATCGAGACATTGTGAAATATCCCCTTGGAGGCAAAATCACTCCATTTGAGAATCATTTATCTAGAGAGAGGGTTGATATTTGCCTTCAAGTCAATTTATGTAATCATTTGGTGGAAGCTACTCCACTGCCAAGAACAGTGTGAAATAAATAAGTTAATAAGAAAAACAGTCATTGCCAGACTGAGGGTGCACAGAAAACATGCACTTGGATGTTTGCTTGTTTATTGTTTTATCTTCAAAGAGTACATGGCAGTCTGTGAGTATTCAGAAAATATTTGCTTGTGTATTTGTTTGTAGTTACTAGTTTTCAAGCCATTCACAATCAGCGGGTAAAATAGAATATGCATCTTATCAAAATAAATGTTTCCCAAAAATTATTCCTTTAGTGTGTGAAGAGGGCTGGAAGTCACCTGGATATTTACATCCCTAACAATGTTGTTATGTATAAACAATACTGTTACTTAGATAAAAGGTGCTATGAGAGAATAGAGACAACTATTCAGTCTGCTCAGGGCTGGAAGCCTGTTTATGGACCTATCGTGTATGTGTGGTAGTTGAGGGGGGTATATATGTGTCCAATGTCCCTCTTGAAAACAAAGTATAGATATGAACAAATTTTAAATGACGTTTTATTCTAATAATAAAACAGTATAAATTATTCTATTTAAGTTTCAAACCTAAATGAAAACAGGACTGCAGTAATATTTTCATATGATGCTTAAAAGTAACAATTTTCCATATACAAATATGATGTGAGTAGAATATTATAACATTTTAGTTTCCAGTGAATTGCTATAATGCAGCATTGCCTGTATTTGGAGGCTAGTGGTACATTTAACCTTTTATGATTATCTATTGTTCAATGATTTAAGTTCACAGATAATTGTTGCTTTAGATCATTACCAACTAAAATCATTTTCTGTAATGGTAGAAAGGTTTATGTCTGTGCTATACAATAAAATAGCTATCAAGCACTTGAAATGTGGTCAGTATAAATGAGGAACTGAATTTTAAATTTCATTTTATTTTAATTAATTTAAATTTAATTGGTCTCATGTGTCTAGTAGACACCTCTAAGTATTGTTAATAAGTGCCCAATCAGGAATCTCATTTTGTCTGATCTAATCTAATAGCAGGGAATAGAATGAGTTATACAATAAAAAAAAAGAAAGCCAGACACAAATGTGCCAATGGGAGAAATAATGGTAAAAAACAAACAAACAAAAAAAAATGATGTCAAGAAAATAGATGAAAAAGAAAGACATTCTCGTGGTTCTCAGAGCCCTTTCTGGTACAAAGAATGGTCATTCTTATAGTTCGGCTAATAGCACAGAATTCCTCACTTGCCTTGTAAATTTGGGGTGATGATAAGACTCCAGCCCCTGCCCCAGGAACAGCAGCTTAATGTCTGGCCTCCGCACAAGAAGTATATCCCAAGTCACACATGGAACCCTTAAAAATACAGGATTTACAATTGTGGGGTCCTTAAGTGAGACCTCCGTTCTTGGGGTAGCAGGACGACAGTGCCTCCAGCATAGCCCCCGAGCTGCCTGTTAAGTTTATGGTTCTCAGTTCAGTTTGAAAATCGAGTCTAGTTCTTACTCTTGGAAGGCCTGTCTGAGGGCCATAGATCCCACACGTCCTGTTTGGCTAAACCACCACCTGGGGGACATTCATCTATACACCATAGATTAGAATGGTTGAGCAACAGCTATGGGCATGGGGATAGAAAAGACATCTGGAGGGACAGGGGTTTTGCATGAGAAGTATAGGTGCTAGAGCCCTCCCCAGCAGTGTGTGATAGACCTCTCAGTCAGGCCAAGGGCAATGGTGATACACTTGTGGTCAGAGTCATCTGGCAGGAGGTGAAAGGCAGAGACCATTCTTATCACCCCTCTCCCATACCTGCTGGGGCCTAAGTTATCCCTTCCCCTGAAGCAAGGATATTGCTCTCCCTCCACCACCACAAAATCAGTGAATCCCATTCTATTCATCCCTCTCTCCATTATCTCCTGCCTGCATCCAGAGTTTTCATCTAAAAGGTCCAAGTGCAAGAGGAACGAGGGCATTTTTTATAAACATATGGGGGTCCATTATGTCTCCCACTTAGGCCACATGGAGGGACTCAGTGAGACATATACTCAACCAAGTGGTCATTGTCTTTATGCCCTAGGACAGGTCAATCCAGCCGCAGAGTTTAGCTGCCGAACCAGATTTAAGTTTGAATTTTCTTGGCCACTTTTGGCCAAGCTGGTCCCGAGGGAATCCAACTAAGCTTGAGGCTGGGGATGCCGTTAGGGGAAAGAAAGACGCATTAAACCTAGGAATTGTCAGGGGGAAATCGCAATTTGTCAGAATAGGTCTTTATAACCCTCCTCTCCTCTAGGCCTAATCACCATGCAAGCAGCAGCAGAGAGAAGATGATTCCTTTCAGATGCAAGTCATATGCAGTGATGAAACTGTCTTATTCATGTGTGTATACCAGGAAGCAATGAGGGAGGTGGAGCAATAATATTTTTGAGGAAGCCATTAATAGGCGATATCTGGTGATGGTGGAAGCATTAGCCCACTGTTGAAGGGCTGTTGCAATACACTGTGCACAATTGTCAGACTACTAATGGTCCCAAAAGTTGAAAATATGACATAAATAAGTTTCAAGGGCCACAATATTGTCACCACTGTTTGCTGATCAAACTAGAAGAGCAACATCGTAACCTAAAAAAAACTTGTCAACCCTGTTGAGGAACCCTGCATTGCCCAAAAGTAGCTCCAAAATCAGCCTGTTTCCAGAAGTGTAAGGCCAGTGCTCTGCGGCCTTTTGTGTCAGCAGTTACTGAGTGGCATGCCGTTGATAGCTTCTGAGTCAGAAACACGGAGACTCTCTACTGTTTCTGTTTCGATTTGTCATGGTGACTTTTGTTTTGTCTATTTGTCTGAGCCTTTTGTTTTTTAATACTTAATGGCATGCTTCCTAGGGCATAGGGTTCCTCACACCATCTCAGGTTCCCAAGGAGTCTGCTCTGAAACTAGTGCATACATGTGGCTGCTGTGTCCCCCACTCCCCAAAAAGTGCTGTGCCCTGGCCAGATATTTTCTTTTCCCATAGGTCACTGCCCCAACCCAAACCACAGTGTAAGTACAAGCTCCAAAGCTATTGCAGTTCCTGCACAGGATGCACTAAATGCCTCAATAGAGGCTGGATGAGTGTTGCTCCACCTAGTCTCCATCGAAAGCAAAGTGGCCCTCCTAGTCCCCAAGACACCTAACTTCAGCCCTCCTGGAACCTAGCTTCCTGCAAGCTGTGGAGAGGGGCACAATCAATGGGCTGGGCTGGGCTTGGGGCAACGTGGGACACAGTGGGAGGAGAGATCACCTGTGAGCTTAGGCTCTGGGTCACTGGAGCATACTCGATTATCGTATCAGAATTCAGTTACAAAACACAAACTCAAAGACAAAATTATTAAGCACTGGCCCCGTGTAACTGTTACCCCTTCTCCATTCACACCCTGTGCTCTAGCAGCAGGGAACTCCTCCCTGTTGGTTTTTGTAACGCCTTTCCTCGATGCGGATTACTTTGGTTCACTTAACTCCGCCTCGTCCTTTGAGTGTACGCCTAGGGGTGGTCTCTTTTGTCATGCCTTCTGTCCGGAGGTAGTAAGGAGTTCCTTCTTGTGTCTTTGTACCACTCACTTGTTTCCTCTACCACAGCAGTAATCACCATGATATAATTGTCTGTTTACTGATCTGTTTCTCCTCCTAGCCTATAAACCTCTGCAATGAGAGGTGGATAAACATTTGTTAAATGAATAGGTCTGTTAAATGGTCATTTTTCAGATACCTAAAGGGGTAACTAAGAATTTACAGAACAAAGATTAGGATTTAATCAAACCCTTATTTTGTTTGGTGCAACAAGCTGATAAACTACTAGTGAATCTCAAAAGCTTTGTCAGTTTTGCGTGTACTTAGTCTTAAAATCTAAGCATGATCCTTTTAGGGAAAAATCGCTTTCTAGTAAACATACCCATATTCTTGATGGTGTATTTTTGGAATGTTTACACAACCAAGAAAGTTTTTCTGTTGTCATCACAAATGACAATTTGTCTAAGGATAAAACTCTGTGGTCACAAATTTTACCTCAAAACTTTATAGATTTTTGTTTCACTAGTTTCTGGCTTATTAATATTACAGGAAAGTCTGAATCTTAACCTGCATTTTGCTTATTTTTACACAACCCAGTTTTCTTCCTGGGTGCTAACAGAATGTGTACTTAGTTTTGAAATGAAAAAAGTTCCAAAAAGCTGTTTACATGTGAGTCTATGTTGGCTTTCTTTTTTCTAAAAGTAACACATCTTTAAATTTAAAATATTTTTTAAAGTCAGGACAGTTTTTATTTATTTTTATACTAATGAGCACTTTGATCATTAATTCTCTTCCAATTTTTATAGTTTCATTTTAGGGTTATTTATAATTCTCTGTTTGCCATACGTATTATTTTATTTCCACTGTTTGCACCCTATTTCTTTTATCCTCTGCATTCAGGCTCAATGAGATTCAAATTTTTATAATGCCCATTACAGTTCTTATGTTTTCTAATGTGAATTTTATTTCTAGTATACTGTCTTTAGTCTAGATATAATCGTTATCTTAGGCATTTACTTTTTCTACCTTCTGGTTATAGTTTACTCTTATTCATTTCCCTCTTTGGACGGCTTTCAACTTCATAGAATTGTACGCTGTTTAGCACAGTTCCTAGAATAATCATGACAAATCCTAAATAAATGGTGATTATTGTTTTGAGCAGTTCTTAGTAATTGACATCACAAAAATTCTTAAGAGTTTCCCTCAGGCAAATACTATTCACTCTGAAAAATTCAGATGCCAAAGAGCTAGAAAAATAAATGAACTTGTTTGAGGTCACAAAGGTAGTTCATAGTAAAGGGACACATTTAGTCCCAGTTTTCTTAAAGTAAGAGCCAAATGTATATCAAATGTTATATAACAAGTATAGGGTCCCCATTAATAGTAGAAATGAAGTATGTGGTATGACTTCTTGAACTTATTAGTGGCATTTCACTCAGAGATGTCTAAAATAAAACAGTACTACTACACCCTGAGCAATTTCACAAATATGTCAGGGTTCTGGTGTTCAAGTTCTCATCTGCAATATCTGGACCTCCTATGTTTTGTTGATTATTTTCTTAATAAAAATTTGGACCATCCCATAACTCTGAATAATATGCTTAAGCACTAAACATTGCACAATGGAGACAAGACGTGCCATCTTCCCATTAGGAAGGGCTGTACCCTTTCCCTCTCATTCTTCTGAGACACAAAAGGGATGGAGAATCAGTGAAGCAAAGATTGTGGGTTAAATGCAACATTTTCCCTTATGTTCTTCCGAGAGTAAGACTTTACACTGGAGAGGCCATGTTATTTTTGGTTGATTGATGTAAAACTTCAAAACAAAGAAATGTAAAGCAACCTCTCATGCCCAGTGCTTCCATCTAATTAACGTGTTGGAACTCATGTTGTTGCTCTGCAGCTGCTCTCTGGGTCAGTTAAAGCACTTGGCCTCACCTTACACAGAGCCCAAAACTGAGTGATTGTTTCTTTGAGCACATGGGACCACATATTGGCACAAATAACTTCAATAACTTTACATCACAATTATCAGAAGGAAAAAGAGAATGTTTTTCTCATGGTTGGAAATTAGGATACTTTACCTGATTACTGAAATAGAATAAATATTCTAAAGAAAAGAAAAAATATATAAACATTTCCTAAAAAGCCAAAGGGTCTTTTTACACTTGGACATTAATTAACCATGCAAGCCTTGAATGCTAAGTAAAGTACAAGGCATTTTATACATTACAAGAGGCTCTTGCTTAGGCAATTATTATTTTTCACATTTTTGTCATGCAATTTGACAGTGACTTGAGTTCTCAAGCAACCCCTTTCTGGGCTCTCAGGTTTGCCTTATAACAGGTCACATTGGTGCAAAATGATACATAAGTTAAGACAAAGTGATATCCATTAGTGACATTAAACAGGCTCCGCAGGGCTAAATTTCGGTATTCTGCTGTGAAAATCTGAAATGCTGCAATTAGGAAATAAAAATTGTCACTAAATTCACCAGAACTGTTCTATTACTTACCTTATAGGGCATTTTTTTTTGTTACAAGGAGAATTCTTTCAAGGGCAATATTATATTGCAACGCTGGGGTAAACGCAAACGCTTCTGAACTCAGGAGCTTTTATTAAGCTCTGTGTCAGCTCAGCATCAAACTTGGTGTCACATGATTCTTCATGGACTATGAAGACCAGCTATTGTTTCCCTATTTTCACCATTCAGGAGCAGGAGATCAAGTTAAAAGCAGAATCTTCTTCCAGTGGTTTCAACATTATAGGCATATATATAGATGCATGTAAAATATTTTTAAGTTGCAAGACATGCCTCACATACAGAGTTCTGTATATATGTTTATTTCTATAAATGTAAAATGAACACTCATGTAATCACCACCCATATTAAGATGTAGAACATTTCTAGTCCCCAGCCCACTGCATGCCCTTCCTGACCACAATTTCATCCTTTCCCCTGAATTAACCATTATTCTTATTTTCTTTTTTTTCTTCTAATGTTTACCATCTACACATGGATCTTTTAATAATACAGTTTAGTTTTGGTTACTTTTGAACTTAAACAAAAATAAAATCACACTACATATTTTTTTCCTTTCATCTTTGTAACATACTGCAAGCTAAATGTTTACCTATAAATTTCATTTTGACATATAATGGAGTAACTGGTACTGAACTACGCTTCTATAGTAAACAACTAGGAAACTACATTAAAATATATACAACAACTGCTTCCAGGCATTCTATAACAGGTTATGCAGGACTGTGATCTCTGAAAGAAATTATAGTGAGCCCTATAATTGCTTCAATTTCTGCCTATGAGAAAGTAGGGAGAACCTAAGCAGTCTCACTAATTTAAAAGACAGATATCAGAATTAAGCAAGACTAAGGTGGTAAAGGTTTGCATGCAGAAGACAAGAAAGGAGAGAAAGAGTTCCAGAAAGCTACACTGCCACTTTGGTTCTGTGACTGTGTGTTAAGCTGTTCTTGTATAGGGTGAAACTCCATGAGACCAGGCATAAGATAACTACAAGAGAGAGAATAACTACTTGGGCTAAATAATAGCTGTAGGCTAAACAATTCCAATAACTAACATGGGCTCAGAGGCATTTGAGGTTTGACCAAAGTGAACCAAAATTTGACTTATGTAAACATACAGGTTTCATAACAGTAACCTTAGTAGAATTTAGTTTTAGTAGTAGAGTTAAACTAGCTTTAGTAAAGGCTATTCTAGACATAGCAAAGTTTAAACTGGCAAAGTTTAAAAACAAGCTTCAAAAGGCTCAAGCTTATCTGCTACTAATTAATTGCCTGTCAAAACAAACTTCAATACTCATGAAAGGAAAACAATAAAATCCAGAAACAATAAGGTAGCAGTCATAATGTTAGAATCTCATAATATATGACTGCACGTGTGTAAAAAGTAGAAAAACGTTTTCTATAAACAGTGGAATTATCAGTCAAAAGAAATATTCAAAAATATTAGAGATAATGGATTGGTCTTTCAGTTATTCTGCATATGTCTAAATATTTGAAGGAACACTTAAAAATAATGAAGAGATAAATAGAACAAATTTTAACACAATAAAATACGTAGAGATAAAAAACTGAAAGGAGAAATAAACAACCAAAAATATAGTTGAATATTCAAACACTCCTAGCTCAGGAGTAGGAAAATAAGGAGACACAAAAATTAGTGAGAAAATTGAACAACACTATTAATAAATTGGCCTAAGTGACATTTCTAGAACTACACACACCAATGTTGAAAAACATACACTTTTCAAGTGTATATGGAACATTCACCAATATAGACTATACAGTAGAGCATAAAACAAGTATTAATAAATTTGAAAATTGAAATAATATAGACTATGTTCTCTTATTCTAATAAATCTATTCAGAAATCAATTTAAAAAATCAGGAAACCCTAAAATATTTTGAAATAAAACAATACATTTCTGAATAATCTGTAATTTCAAAAAAATTACAAAAGAATTAGAGAATGTTTTTAATTAATTATAATGGAAGAAAGACACATAATAATTCAGGGGGATATAGCTAAAGTGGTATTTAGAGTAAATTTTATAGATTTAAATGCATGTATTAGAAAATTTACAAATTAAAAGCAATTATTTAAGCTTTAAACTTAAGAACTAGAAGGAAAAATTAAATTCTAAATTAGAATAAAGAACAAAATAACAAATAATAAAAATTAAGAAAATTTCAAAAATAAAGGAATGACAACAACAAAAAAAGATGAAACCAGGAGCTAATACTTTGAAAAATTTAGACAAATTCTGAGAAATTTTACTCTTATTCAAAGACATACCATGAAGGTACAGTAATCAAGGTGGTGTAGAAGTAGCATAAGAATAGATATATAGATTTTTAGTGGAAGAGAAAGCCTAAAAGTAGACCTATACATATATTGTCAATAGATTTTTACAAAGGTGCTTAAAATTGTAGTTTAAAGGATAATCTTTTCAACAAAAGATACTGAAACAATTGGATATCCATAGGCTAAAAGTAATGAAACACAACCCTATATTATACCATGTACAAAAGTTAACCTAAAATCTATCATACATTTAAATGTAGGCACTAAAACTGTAAAACTTATCGACATAAACACAGCAGAACAACTTTGTGACCTTGTAGCATGTAAATATTTTAATAGGACAGCAAAAGCACTAAGATTTTTTAAATGGATAAATGTTATTTTATTATAATTTAAACATCTGCTCTTTGAAAACTCCAATAAAAATTCAGAAGACATCATAGACTGAAATGAATTCTTCACAATACATATATCTTACAATGTGTGAAGAATTTCCAAGTAAATAATATTAGGAATAACTCAAAAAAAGGGAAGAATGTTTTATTAGACACTTCACCAAAGGAGATACACAAATACAGCACATCAAACAGACAGCCCAATATTGAGGGATATGTGAATTTATATCCCTTTGCAATGAGTCACCACTGCACACCTACTATAATCACTAAAATGTTAAAGACTGAAAATATCAAGTGTCAGCGAATACATAGAGCAATTTAAACTTGAATATATGTTCGTTGGGAACGTAAAGTGGTATAACCACTTTGGAAAACAATCTGGTAGTTTCTAGAGTAGTGAAAAATTTACTTATCGTGTGATCCAGCAATTTCTTGCCTAGGTATTTACTGTATGAAATGAAAACATAAGAGTATACCTAGAGAATGATGAGTGTGCTCAGAACAACTCTATTTGTCGTACATAGCTGGAAATTGCATAAACATACACCAGCAAGTGAGTCTGTAAGCAAGTTGTGCAATTGTCATACAATAAAATTAGTACTGAGCAATACACATGGAACAAACTATGGATACAGGCATGTGACAAAGCTCAGAAACATTATACTGAATAAAAGATGCCAGACACAAAAGAAAATAGACTGGATGGTTTCATCTTATGAAAGCTAGATGAGACAAAGGTATCTATAGCATAACAAAGCAAATCAGTGTTTACCTGGGGTCGGGGATAAAAGAGTGGGGTTGAATGCAAAAGGAATAAGGACATTTTTGAGATGATGGACATGTTCTCTATATATTTATCAGGGTGGTATTTATAAAGCTATATGCTTTCTCAAAACTCATGGAGCTGTACACTTAATATAGGTTCCTTTTATTTTATGAACTTTATACTTTAACAAAACTCACATAAAAAGTTTTTTAGATGTTCTAATCAATAACTTAAGAAAATAACAATCCAGAAACATTTTTCAAGTTTTACTTAGAGATGAATCTGACCTGATACGTCCCTTGATAATAACAAGACAAAATTGCAAAGGAACTCACCCAGTAAATGTGATCTTGGGTCAGATGTCTCACTTTTTTAGGCATTTAGACTTTCCAGTCCTTATATTGTCATTTTGCAATGTGCTTCTTTCTGTTAATGAAGCTATTTTAAGCTATACCACTGGCCAACAGCTGTCTATTTCTTTCGGTATGGTGACAGGGGAAATAAACATTTCCTGCTCTGCCCCTGCTAATGCCAGGCCACATTCAGCAAGCTCTTTTGGTTACTGTCATAGGTAGCAGCCTGTCTTTTCCAATGGTAAGAATGCATTAATCCATCTGATAAAGGGCAGTTTGAGGAAGGTGAGCCCAGCTCAGGGCCCTTTAATCTGTCAAGTCCTATTTTCTTTTACCTTTGAAATGTTCCAGAATCTGCTTTCCAATCTGTCATAGACAAGTTTAACATCCTACCCTAGAGTTTACATTAACTTTTAACAATATTATTGACAGGCATAAAGGTCAGTTTACAAAGAAGGTGGTCTTCTATGAATTTCTGTATTATGTAGTAGTATCTGAATTGTATTGTAATTTTATTTTTCCTACCTTTGTTAACAAAAGCTACATTCACTTATACACTATATTTTAGGCTGTGGAAAGAAGTAATAAAATACTTTATGGTGAGTGAATAAAATTACATATAAATTATTTCCTATTTGAAAACAACTTACAGGCTATTTATAATAGGCCTTTGATTTTTAGATGGCTAGCTTGTCAAGAATGTGGTAAATACTGCTATGAAAGGAGTGATTCCTCCTTTCGGTATTATAATTATAATTGCAAATTATAATTGCAAATCATAATTTTCCACTCATCTACAATCTTTAAACCATAAACTGCATGTTTTAGCATATTTCCTCCCTCAAAGCCGCATGATAAAAAAGCAAGAGAAATTTTTGTGCAACTAATATAATCATTGCAGTGAATTATAAAATTTTAAATCTTTTCTAGATATTAATATTTCCCATTAGATAAATCTCTAATGAGAATTTTATTCCATCATCCCTGGCAGCTTTTCAAATTCCCTATAATAGAATTAGCTACTCAGATGGGGAAATGGCAATATTTTTAACTTGGACTTATATTTGCTGGTAAATATTATTATTTACAGCTGGGAATATGTTTCATTTTAACAAATAGTTCTTTCTTTTTTTCTCTCTACCCACAACTTTCATCCTCTATACCCCAAATAGTTACTATTAGAGATTTAATTTTCATGGGCAACTCTTAATTACCCATGGTAATAAGCATACATCTAAGAACATTTATACGTCAAAAGTACTAGTCTGTAAGAAAACAAATATATGGTGATGGAAAGAGAACTGACTCTGGGTGGTGGACACATAATACAACACATAGACGATGCACTGTAGAATCATACACCTGGAACCTATTTGTAATTTTTGTTAACCAATGACACCCCAATAAATTTAACAATAAAAAAAAATTCTTCTCACACGATTTGAGTTAAAAAAAAGAAAAGTCTTGACCTATGACAACCAATCAGTAAACAGGTGTATTCAATATTTACCATGCACACAACACTCTGTTAGTATGACATGGAATAGCACGTGTAAATATAGCCCCTATCTTCAATTTTTTTCAGAAATAAAGAAAACATATACACATAAAGCAGAGAATAGTAAACTGCAGTATAATATTAAGCACAAAAAGTGGTTTTAGCTATAAATGTCATGCATCTGGCTGTGGAAGGAGGAATACAGAGAGTATGAAAATAATTAAAAGAGAATCTGGCATTTATTGAGTAATATCTACTTTCTAGGTGTTATTTTCGGGGACTTTTGTCTTACTTAATACTGACAGCAACATATGAGGTCAGTGTTATGCCCTTTAGCAAGATGGGAAAATTGAAGCTTAGGGAGGTTAAGATGCTTACTCAAGGCACATGTCTAGATTTTACAATGCTAGATTCAATCCAGTCCTAGATTTTAATGGATATTTATTGGTATTGATGCTGTTAAGAAATTCAGCCAAATAAAAGGTGGATCATGCTTCATTGTGAGTTTTCTCACCATTTAGAAAATACATGTTAAATGACAAATATAATTAACACATATAATTATAATGTAGAAATATTAACAGAGGTGTGCATTAATGGGTTTCTTCTTATGCCCAGAAATGTAAGAAAAGATGCAAGATAGATTTAAGATGGAACAGTGAGTAGGAAGAATAATAAGATCTTACTCCCACTGTAAGATGTTTAATAGCCACCAAGGGAGCTGTAATCAGGTCCAGTGTCATAAAGACTGGATTTATCCCATGAGTGTAAACTGCTAAAGTTGGATGCTAAGATGTTATAAGCAGAAGTAGAATCCTCTAATGACAGCCATTGGCTTTCTGACCAGGCTGTATTATCTTTTTCCTTTGTATTACAATTTTTTACAAAGCATTCTAGGAATAACAGTGTATCTGTAAAGTTGATGCATGTTTATCAATATAATTTACATAAGTGACTCTGATTGACTCCAAAAACTTTTGCCTTTAGAAATTGTAAGTGTGTTTAATTCCTTTTCTAAATATATTTCCGTAAATAGCAATAAGAAATAAAATTTTAATCAACCTGGATGCAGAAATATATTTATTTCATTAAAAACTATGTCAGTGAAATATTATCCCTTCAGACTTTACAAACAAATAGATTTGAATATTTTTAGTATTAAACAACTTAAAAATTTAAGTTGTTTAACTCAAAGAGGTATTTACATTTAAAGATATAAATTAACTTTCAAAAATATACCTCTGTCTTTTAAAATCTATACTTTGTGCACTGTTTCACCCTTACTTCTCTCCTTTCTAAAAATTATGGAAAAGGAAATATCTCATACTTAACATAAAAGATATAAAGAGAAGTTAGCAAAAGCTTTGACATAATTGCTATTATCAGAAGTAAAGAATATGGACATCTTCATTTTTGTCAGATACTTAGGAAAAAGGTGGTGGAAGTTCAGCAAAGTTTCTGAAAGTAAGAATGTTCAAAAGTATTTCCAATATTATCCACCAAATTTTACTCTTTGACAAAATTGTTCTTTGAGGATGAACTCCAAAAGCAAGATTCTACATCCAAACATTCATTACTTGTGCTCAGCAAAATATAGATTAGAAGTCTACTTGCAAAGAAAGGAATTTTATGAGACTACTAACATTTGGAAGTAAAGAATGTTTATTGCAGCATTATTCACAATAGCCAAGATATGGAAACAACCTAAACCCCTAGCAATAAATGGTTGGATAAAGAAGCCATGGTACATTTACACAATGGAGTATTATTCAGCCATAAAGAAGAATAAAATCTTACCTTTTGCAACAACATGGATGGAACTAGAAGACATCATGCTAAGTGGAATAAGTCAGACTGAGAAAAAAATACCATATGATCCCACTTATATTTGAAATATAAAGAACAGAATAAATGAACAATCAAAATAGAGAAGTATTCAGGGAATACAAACAATAGTTTAGTAGTTGCCAGAGGGAAAGTGGGGAGTGAGGTGGGGAAGGGGGAAGGGGATTCTAATATACAGTGATGGAAAAAGAAATGACTATAGGTGGTAAGAGCACAATGCAACACGTAGATGATAAAGAACTGTACACCTGGAACCTATGTAATGCTGACAAATGTCACCCCAATAAATTTAATTTTAAAAAAGAGGAATTCTCTCCCAAATTTCAAATGGACCATGTGAAAGTTCTAACTGACCTAAAATTGAAGTATTTGTAAGCAATTTAAAAATAATCGATGAAATAAATGTTTTAGTAGCCAAGATTTTGATATATTTAGTGAATTTATTAAAATACTTCCAGGTCCTTTTTGGTTTCATATAGTAATTATCTAAATGCCTACCATAAATGCCCAAGAATATTGTTACAATTTTATCCAACTGGCATTTTTTTTCTCTAGTATAATTATTTTCCTGAGCAGTTATGTTTTTACTTTAATATGTAGCTTATTGTGCACAATTCTCCAATTCCACTTATTTGTGTACAGGGATATAAATTGTGAAATTACTTCTTTTACCTGTAATCACTGTATAATAGTGACACATTTTTGAAATGATAAATTTATTTGGTTCCTTTACTTACTAATGGACAGAAAATGTGTCCATAGGATTGGCACATATGAAAAATATATCAGTAGAGTAAAATGATAGGCAATTAAGTTCATATGTGATGCTCACATTTCACTGCCAGGGTTCCAGGCACGGAACTCCCTTCCAAGTTGGGCTTACTGGAACTTGGTAGGAGTCTTAGTGCTCAAGCAGATCTTTGCCATGTCTGACAGTTTTACCCTCCCAACCAAACATGTTGTCACTAATTTTCACACAGTGTTAAGTCTATGGGTAAATAGTTTTGTTCGGTGAAAGTTAGAAACATGAATCACTGGAGTTGAGAGACCTTTTCCTAACCTGGAATTTGGAGGGTTCCAGCAATAGGGCATTACTGGGAACTAAAGAGAAGTCTGGATTTGACAGAACATCTGATTTAAGCTGGGAGAAAAATACTTAAGTTAATGAATTGAGATGGCTGGATAACTATGCTATAAATCAATCAAGAAGTCCAGATGACATTATAAACCACAGACATAATGCTCTTGTGGAGAAGTAAAGCTCTTGTGGTTCACAAAAACATTCTGAGCCTTTGACAGATTTCAAGGGTGAAAATGCATCCCTAGTCATCCAGTGTTATTTATAAAGGGGGCCAAGAGGATTGCTTCTGTTCTTCTTATGGTTAAAATTTTTAGCATAAGGCAGCAGTCTAAAAATGCCACTTAAGAAATTTAGAAAAAGAGAGAGAGAAATTCTTATGAATAGCTGTGCTGCACATGCCCAGAGAATAGTTGAATATTATGTCATTGGGCTTCCAAGTTGTTAGGTTTGTTTTACTACAATGTCATTCAGAGATTCTGAAATCTCTGTCCCTGTCACAACAGGAGCATCTGTCTCCTGAAAATGCTATGGAAGATCACACCAAATAGCTGCTCTAAACTGTGTATTAATCTAAGTGACAGAAAAGCAAATTCTCTAATACCAGTGACCCTGTGGTTTCATATATTTCCTCCCTCTTAAACTCTTCTGTGTAAACACCGAGTTTCCATATTTTGTTTTGTCCTAGAATGAGGCTATTCCTTAATTCCTTCATATTTTTGTGCAGCTCAATTAGCAGGATAAAGGAAAAAATATGTAGTCATTTATTTTTACATACCCTACCCTTGTTCAGAAAGAATATTAAGAAACTTCCATGAATTCATCAAATTATACAAGATTGTATAAATGAAGTAAGAGATAAGAAATGTAATATAAGAGAAAAAAGTTGGACCAGGTTAAAAATGCCCCTTCCCTAATTAAGGTCAGGTCACAAACTCAGCTTTAAGTCTATTTTTAGTCAACGTGAAAACAGAAAACTAATGAACTAATTCTCAGAATTCATAATCTAAAAATAAGCTAGGTATGGCAAAATAATAATAATATAGTAATTGTAAAATGCCAGTTGTTATTCTAAGCATTTTACATGCATTAACTCATTTAATTCTCACAATAACCCTATTGAGTAAGCACTATACTTATCCCCATTTTACAGATGAAGAAATTGAGGCAAAAAAGATTAATTAATTTAACCAAGGTCACATAGCTTCTAAGTAATGATGTTGGGATATTAGTACATGCAGTACAGCTTCAAAGTCCATGCTTCTAATTGTTCTGCTATTCTGCCTGCCGAAAAATACAAACATTCTTACAAAAATTATTTTTTGTTCTAATCCTCATGATGATGCTATATGCTAAGAAAATCTTAAGAAAATCCTTAGACTCCACAATAATTTGAAAGACACGTTCCTGAAACGGACACATATATCACACCAAAAAGTATATTAGTGAAATCAGTTCTGTAGAAGACCAATTCCTGTCAGTGAAGGAAGAGGTTACTTCCAGTTATTATAATAATGGAAGGCCACCTGGAGGTGGTGGCATTCGTATCAACTTGAAAAAAGAAACAGGTTTTTAGAGGTATTATATAAAGTATGGGGGAAATGAAAATTAATTTTAGATTTTTTAAACAGAGGAGTCAAAACCATTAGGAAACTGGGACTGCACATGAAATTGATCATGTTTCAGTTCACAAACTATCTGCAAATCACTATACACTCTGGCAAAGGTTTGATTGGCAGGATTTCCAGATACGTCTGTGGCCCTTATTAAAATATAGATTCCCAGGCTCTACCAGACTACTGAGTTCAAATTCCTTGGTATCTGTGGATTCAAAAAATTGAAATCATGTTCTCAATGCCCATAAGTCAAGGAATTGGAACCAACTACTTCAAGCATCAATAAAAATTTTCAGGTCCATGTCACTTATCACAGAATCCTTGAGAATCAGTCCATGACTATTATGATGCTTAAAAGCATTGAATTCTCTAATAAGACCATTCTCACTGAGGTCACCTTTCATATTTCATATTCACATTGGTGTGGAGGGGAAAAAATTTAATCTTTTTTTCAAAGCATTAACTTCGAAAGAATATGTACAATTATACCAAAATATGCCTGCCTATGGTCATTCTGGTTTGAAAAAAAATTATGTTAATATGTTGGCTTTTTAGAGAGGTATATATTACTTGTTAATTAAAGTGAATGACGTGATGGAAAGAGAACTACGCTGGGTGGTGAACTTATTATACAACAAGTTGACAATGCACTATAGAATTGTACACCTGGAACCTATGTAACTCTTGCTAACAAATGTCACCCCAATAAGTCTAACAATAAAAAAATAAATAAATAAAGTGAATGCCAATATCCAAATAAATGTAATTGACATATATTTTGCTTAAGTCTCATATAAAGTAGTCTGTTGAGTCTTTAGACAAGGGGACAGATCATTTATTTTATTACTTGGCATTTGAATAGCTAATAGTCTGTAAACAGCAAACATAATTTGGGCATTACTTAATGTGTCCACCAAATTTTTCTTCTTGTTGAGGTTTCTCAAACAAAGCTGATTTCAAGTTAGGTGCAATAAGACATCTTGTACACCTGCGTTAAGATGGCAACAAATCAGCAAAGCTGTTCCCACTTTTTTTTCCTGCCTTGGGCTATGGTACAATTCAGAAATCAGATAATGTTTTCCAGTTAATGTCTCCCCAAAGTGCTTTAAAAGAAAAGGTGATGACACACATGAAAGTGAGCAAGCTCTTTAAACAGAGGAAAGACTTTATGGGCTCATACAAGCTGCAGAATAAGATTTTCCTCCATGTTGTTTTTTTTCTGTGGATATTTTTGCCAACCACCCTTTGACAGTACTGCCCACCAGCTGGCTTTCTTAGTGTGGAGGTCCTAGGCCATACGCTGCTTTGGAGCTATTTTTCTCAATTATCAGGTTTAAATGAAAATATTTAATTGTGGATTATATGACAAATGGTTAAGAAAACAAAAGAAAAAAAAACGTTTAAATCAAAATAAGTGACCAAATAGATAGATGAGTGGTAGATAGATGGCTAGAAAGATAGATATAAGTTCAGAACTAAATAAAACTGTCCCCCTCTGTAATTCTGCATCTAAATCCAGAAAGTAAATAATAATATCCACTACTTAAATTTTAATATGTTTACTCAAAATTTTAAGGCTTCTTTTTCCTCAAATATCCATTCATGTTTATCCTGTTCATTTCTGTGTCGTTCGCTAATTAGCCCTGAGTTTCTTAATGTACAAGAAAACTGAGAATCTAGTGATCTTCATTTATTTCAATGATATGTCTTCCTACATTTACATAAAGTGAAACACACTGAGCTAATAATAGATTGTGTCCATGCCTGTTTTAACCATTGGAAAACAAGCATCATGCTGCCAGGCAGACAGTAAATGTTTAAAATAAACTTGCTAAATTAAACTAACTATTGCCCATACTACAGATAAACTACAGCCTTAAGAGAAGCAATGTGTGAAAACGCACTTTGTAATGAAATGACCCAGTTCAACTGGACGGATAGAGGTCTGGGCATAGCATTTCAGTGGCTTGATCCATCTGCTACCAGTCACTCGTGGGAAGAGGCTTCTGTTTCTCGTCAGCCAGCAATGCAAAGCCCAGCAGGATTTAGTAGCTGCTGAAGTACCAAAGGGAAGGGCACAGCACACACCCTTCACGTCAAGTCAGGATGGGATCCCAGCTGCCTTATCCTGCCCATCTGGTAAATAAACACTCTTGGAGCTGCTCTGTCTCAGATAATGCCTCACTTACTAAGTCAGGAAAAAGTACAGCTCACTTAGCAAGAAGTTCAATAAACCCATTTATCAGAATAAAAATATATATGATTTCTATTTCAACTCACAGAAGCTATCTATAAATCAAGAAAAACAACTATTTGGCTTGCACAAAGTTCTCCTCAACCACCTCCGGTAAATTACTTGATACAGTCAGGCACAGTGGCATTTTAAGTAATATTCCTAAAATACTATTTCAATGTCAACTTTACGTCCTGCACATAGACATAGCTAAAGTGAAAGACCAAAGGCAGTTCCCCTCAGTTAAAGTACAAATGATTTTGTTTCTTATCAAAGAGAAAGTGGAACCCATGGACACAATCAATAGTTTAATGTTTATCTGGGGACAAGTGGGGAGGGGAGGGGTGAAGTGGGAGGGGGTGAGAGAGGAGGGAGGGGGACGCTAAATATAAGGTGATGGAAAGAGAAGTCACACTGGGTGGTGAACTTATACAACAAGCTGACAATGCACTGTAGAGCTGTACACCTGGAACCTATGTAATCCTTGCTAACAGATGTCACCCCAGTAAGTCTAACAATAAATAAATAAATAAAAAGAAAACTTGGGACACTCATGTTTTGCCATGTGATTCAGCACTGGAGTCCTGTCAAAATGGGAAATGATAGTGTATACTCAATGGCACGTAATTTGGAGGTTGGAGAACATATTAATTTTTTTTAAACTGCAGTGCAGTCCTTTTGTTCAGTTTGTTACTACATCTCTTCGGACTTAAAGGGAAAAGAGAGCAACGCCATTTGATGTGCAATAATATTACATATCTGAATGCATACATGTATGTAATACTGTTCTAATTCTTTTTAATGTAATGTTCCAGCAGACATGATTCTGGCTGTAAAATTTACTTAGTGAACAAAGCCAATAGCCATGTGGTGAGTGAAGATTGGGGAAGGTTCATCCCTCGGTTAGTGCATCTGGAAGGAGAGAGATATTTCTTAAAGATATTGGTCTGCACTAGAGATCTTCCAGGATATATAACAGAAAGTCTGATTTTCTGCTATGCCCCAGTTTTTGAATATCAAGACTCTGCACCTTGCTTTCGAGGAAACAAATGAGAAAAATAGGAAAAGAAAGTGGTTTCTTTTTTCTTATTACGTTCATTTGTAAAGTTTCGAATTGGTGTTTGTTGTTAGTTGACGGAGAGAGGCACTAAAAAGTGTGCTTTCTGTCACGTGATATAAGTTGTTAGCTTTGCAAGGCACATGATAACAAAAAGACAAATGTGTGTTTAGTTAAGAATAAAGAGAAATGGAGACATGATAGTGCTCCCATGATCAGGCAACATTCTGTCACCTAAATAGAAACAAAGGACCTGGTTATTTTCACTTTCTATAATTCCCCCTGTGCAAATGGCCAGCCAGCCTGGGAGAAAAGACCGTATGTCATGTATGTAGTATGAGGTCTTTGATTGAATGTGGTAATTCTCTGTAGTATTTGTCCAGTCTTCTCTGGATAAATCAGGACAAATTAACAAGCAGCTACTGGAGGAGAGTTTATGGGATACATTTCCTATACAGAGAAGGCACATAAGACTCCCTCAATTCATTTGTTCCCTCATTCACTCACTCATGCATTCAGTAATTGAGCACTTACACTTAGGCATTGAAGTTATAGCAACAAACGAAACAGAAAAGGCCATTGCTCTCAGACAGTTCATGTTCTAGTGGCACACACACACACACACACACACACACACACACACATTTTGAAGGATCAATTAGTGCCATGAAGCAAATAAAACAGCAACAAGACAGAGAGTGTCTAGGTAAGCTAGGGTGCTTAGGATGGATAGGATGGTCACAGAAGGCGTATTTGAAAAGGTAACACTTGAATCAATACCCAAATGAGGTGAGGCAGCCGGTAAAGAGAATCAGAAGAAACAGCATCCACAAAGAGTCTTATTTGGGAACAGACTTGGCAAGTGGGTGAGGCAGGAGGAAGGCCAGGATTGCAAGAGTTTAGGGTATAAAAGAGAAAAAGGTATGTTAAGGACTTTGGATTTTATTCTATTATAATAGCAACTCTTTTTCTAATAACATTAAAGGAATAGCTAAGCTGTTCTGAATAAGATAATAAGATGGTATTTAAATTAATCCATATATTGTTTTCATTAATTTAAAATAATTTATTTAAATTAAATTTCATTAAATAGTGAAATATAAAACTGAAAGGAAAAGCCATTCCTATGGATCCTGCACCTCCCCTGAGAAGGAACTACTATTACAGTTTTGGGGTATCATTCCAATTCAAAATATGTTTATTTCCAAAAATGGAAGCATACCATATACATCATTTCCCATCTTGATTTGATTTTTTTTACTTCATAATATATCTTGAAAACTTTTCTTTTCAAGGGTATACATATTTTTGTTGTTTTTAAGTGACTGCTCAATATCACACTTGTATGGATTATCCTGATTGATTTTAATAAGGCTCTTATGTAAAAAGAAACAAACTTTGTTTCCAATTTTTACTGTTACAAACAATGCTATTATCTAAATCTTGGTGTATATGTAAATTCATGAATTTATCCCAAAGCACCATTGCAGAGGGGCTGACAGACTGGTGAAAATGCCATCAAAAAGGATGACAGAAGGAATCAGGGTGATCTGACACTAAATACGAAGTTATTCTTCTCACAACTGTGTAAACGTTTTTGCACTCTTAATCCCCTCATCTTCAAGTCTTCCAAAAAGTTCTCTGCATTCGTGACCATTTTATGTGAGTGGGTTACATTTTTGTTAGGTGAAAAAAAAGATAAAGTAAAGTTCAGAGTCTAAATCTGGAATAATATGGTGTACAAGAAAAGACAGGAAATACAAAAAGAGGAGGCTGGAGGAAGAGTAACCCTCAACATTGAAGCTACCTGGCTTGCACTAACATTTTGAAAAGCATTTCAGCCACAAGGTGAGTATCAAGATTCAAGACAATTATATCTAGATCTGAAAAGGACCAGGTGCCCCCAGCTGACATCTGGGTTACATATTTAATGCCCAAACATCCAAGGAGAAAGAAATCAGTCAAGCTAACTCTTGATTTCATATAAACAAAATAACCAATTGATGGACTGATTGCTTTACTTGTTTTGGATTTCTATATACACAGCCACATGCCTGTGATCAAATAAAAAGCATCATCTTCAAATTTAAGCAACATACAGGATCGTGTTGTGTTGTTCATAGAAGTTATGAAAAACAATGCATCTGCTCAAGTCACTCTCCTTCCCATTTTCCCAAGGTACCAAAAACATAAATAATGGGTAAATAATTACTACTTACCCAGAACGTGAATGACCTCATTCATAAGTTTGACTTCTTTACTTTTCTGCCTTCTGTCAGTAGTGTGTCATTTTATTATTCATTGTAACCTCTACAACAGAGTGGTCTGAGAAAAAAAGAAATAAAACCCATTATTAATATTTTCAGCTGCCCTCTTAAGTGTTTAAGGGCAACACCAATATCATGATGAAATAAATTGGGGGTTTCTATGTTTTTTATTCATTTGTGTTTTCATTTAATTTCTTGAAAATTAATAGTTTCAACTACCAAAAATAAGCCATTTGTTACCCATTTCTTTAAATAAATAGTTTAAAAACACATTCAATAGCATTTACTTTTTGCTTATAAAAATCATTACACATTTATTGTAAAATATACTATAGCTAGATATATATGGTTTCTATATTTCTATATTATTTTTGAAAGTGGGATCTTAATAAATTACAGGGATATTAAAGCTAAAACCTGGATTATCAAAGTAAATTATAAGATCTACTCCAGTAGACAACCTTTAATAATTACTATAAATTTAGAATTATATAGCTATAGCCCTATTTAAATCGGAAAAAAAAATGACTACTCTTCCTTTCATTATTTTTTAATTTAGTATTATAAAATTAATTTGAGGAGCTATTGATGATACTGATGCTGATTTTTAGCTTTTCGGTGTATCAGTTTTCTAAAAACTCATTCTGGCTACTTAAATTGTGTCTAGTGCTTCTTTGCAGTCTCCTCCCCCAGTGTTTATCCTTCGGTTTTTGCTGATATTCAGGGCATGCTGAGTCCCTTTCTGATCTCACTCTGTATGTTCTTTCTTAGCAGTCTTCATCAATGCTCATGGCTTTAATTATCATCTATTCAAAACATGCCTCTAATCTACATTCCTCTCCAGAACTGCAAACTTGCCTGTCTGACTGTCTACTAGAAAAAAAACCACTTAGCATTCCCATGCACACTTCAAAGTCAACTCGTTCAATCTACCTTAAGAAAGCTTCTTCACTTGAAACTGCCTCTTCTTTCCATACTTCTCATCTTAGTTAATGGCAGTACCGTCCATCTGTCCAATTGATCAAGCGAAATATCTTCTTTCTCTCTCACTTCCCATATCTAACCACTAAATCTTGTTTAATTTGCCTCCTAAGTATTTCTTGGCTTAATTTACTTCTTTCCATCCTTACTGTTTCTAGCCTAACTTATATCGTTACTTCTCTCACCTGGGTGACACTCTACATGAATGTGCCCCTGGAGTTGCAGAGTAGACAATATTTGGAGCTCTTGTAGCATCATCTCTCATTATTCTCCTCTCAAACTCTACTCTGTAGCACATTAAAGACCTTTGAATGTCTTAAATATTTTATACTCTCTTACCTTGGAGCCTCCAAATAGGCTATACTCTTTGCCCAGTATATATAGCATATATACATGTATGTGGCACATATATGTTATGTGTTGTATTTAACATGAGTGATATATGCAGAATATACATGTTATATACAATGCTTTACACACACACACACACACACACACACACACATACACACACACATTCTGCATGTAGGTATACAAGGGATGCCTGGAAAGTATCCAGCTATGTAATATGAAAAATAGAGGTATTTAGGCTAGATTTTTTCTGGACAGCCCTCATAAATGCTACACACACACACACACTCACACACACACACACACACAATTTGTTCTGCGATACTC
This sequence comes from Lyroderma lyra, assembly GCA_004026885.1. Taxonomy (NCBI): domain Eukaryota; kingdom Metazoa; phylum Chordata; class Mammalia; order Chiroptera; family Megadermatidae; genus Lyroderma; species Lyroderma lyra. The sequence continues at coordinate 265,823 of PVJL010000529.1, read as the reverse complement.
TTTATTATCACCCCTATGAGCACCATCAAAGCTATATTCAATGTTCCTCAAATGTAATTCCCAAATATTTGTTACTCTGTAATCAGAGCACTTATAAATTTTACTGTCATTACTCATTAGTGTGATTACACCTTCCAGTGGCACCAAGGGTGTGTATTTTTTTATTACCGTGTATTCTACATCTAGCACAACTCAGACAGTAAGCAGAAAACATCTCCTAAATGAAAGAATTTGTGCATCAATGAAAAAATGCTAATGTTTTAGGGAAAAACTTGATAAGGCAGGGTTATGACCTCATTTAAACCAAGCATTGTGATGAAGCAGAAGATATTTATAGATAGGGTTAATGTCATTAGTATTATTTCATCTACAAGGCACGTTGTAGTGCTTTTTTTCATCTCCAAAAGATGAGAATTATTAACACTGCCTCTACAAGTAGAAATGTTCAAGGAGAGGCTAGGATCCATGGCATGCCATTTCCTAATTTCACCCTGTTTGGAGATGACAGCTCAGTTCTAGCTGGACACTGCCAAACAACTCCCAAGGATATAACTAAAAACACTCCAATTGCCAGAAAATTGTTTTCCAAAAGAATGACTATTAAGACAACAAAATCATGTAAATAAGAAAAGGAAAAGGCATGGCAGATCATCTAATCCCTCCTGTGAGAATACACTCTTGAACATTGGCCTCAATATGCAACAGGGTGAATTTTAAGTACAGCTTGCGATGTAAATCCCACCTTTACCCTTGGGAGGCTATTGTGCAAATGAAAAGTTCTCGTTGTTTCTACTTGAATAAAATATTTTCTAATCTGCCTTTTCCCTCTATGTATGGATTTTACTCCAGCTGTTTTATACCTCTATCTTTTAGGTTTTATAAATAAAAATAAGTGGTGATGTAATCATTGAGCAGTAATTTTCATTCATCTATGAGTTGATTAATGAGTAGCAAATGTACTCTTTCTATTTAAAGGTTTACTTAATAATGATGATGATTTTTTCTATTCTAGGTTTAATGTGGTTTTATTTCGTTCTAGTGATGCTTGATACTGTATGGAGTAAATAAGTCAGGGTTGTCACTTTGATAGGTTAAATCTGAGTAAATTTCAAGAGACTCTTCAGGTTTATTTGCTGTGATGCAAAAAATTTTAATGGAATATTGCCTAATTAAATGAACTGTCTGTTGGAGCTAGGAACGTTTCAGATTATATAGAATGTTAATCTTGTTTTTCCTTGATAACTTGCCTTTATCATCTCAATATGTTATCTGTTCATGTACTTAAAAATATCTCTGGTTCAGTGGATAAGGCAATATTGGCTTTTTGTCTGCAGCATTTATGAAACATTAGGCTTCTGTGTACCAATTATCTGGATTTTGGCCTTATTTTATTATATAGTACCATAACATTTCTCACAGAATATTTTCTTGAGATAACTTGTTTTAATTTACATATTCATAAGTAATGTTTATGCCATAGATTTAATCACTTTTTTACTAATATACATAAATGAATATAATTTAAAACATTATTGCCTAACTCATAAAATATTAATATCTTATAGTTCACACCTGGAGAAAACTGTTCTACCATACTCCATTATAAATCTATAGATAATTTCTTTCTTTTGTAACAGACTTTCAGTAAATGTGCTGCCGGAGCCAGTACGCTTGTAACAGATTTTCAGAGCTGTTTTCTGATATTCTCCTACCCGTTGAAATCTGTACTACATTATATTTTAAATGTTATACTTACGGTGTTCTCTTGTTACTATAAAATCTATTTAACTTGAACAAATGTAAAGAAATTATAATCATGATTTGTAAAAATTAGATTATTTATGTGATATATTATTTCTAACAGTGTTGCTATTGAGCCTACTTTAATAAGCAGGTAAGGGATAATATTAATAATACCTAAACAGTAAATGATACTATTTAAAATATTCTGTTTTTTGACATTAATTATTGCCTGAAAATTGTACACTCATACTTTCTTACATAACGACCATTTTCAAAAATTGACTGAAATGAAACATAATTTCTATATTAGATGTTCATTCACATGAAATTCTATATTTAGGTCTAATTGCTTTCTTTGTTTATTCCATTGGGTACTCCTGTAAACAATTCTACTTCAAAATTATTCAGGAAAAATAGCATTTAAGAACCAAAAATAAAAATTTATAAAACTTTTAGCATTGTGAAAACCTGCTGCAGTTATTCTTCAACTGGCTTCACTGCCATCTATTACTTTTATGATCTTTTAGCCAATTCCCAATCCATGTGAATCTGTTCTCATCCAAAGCAATTATAATTAATTTGTAACTAGAAGTTCATGATCTACTGTTTCAAATGCTTCCCTGGAACCCAAATAAGTGATGTTGGTTCCATCCTCTTCATCCAATCAGTTTTGTAACTCTATCAAACAACCCTATTATTATCATAGTCCGGCATGATTCATTCATTATAGACCATGAAGCTAAATGTTCAAGATTTCTTCTGTTTACATGTTGTCCTCAATATTTTATTTCTTACTTTAGTCCATATTAATCTGTTGCTTGGAGGAGTGTAAACATTTTATTTACTTGCATTTGGGCATGTTGACAAAGAAGAAAACCTGAAGAAAAGTAACTTGTAGAATCACTCTAATCACGTTTGTTTGTTTCTTTCTCTTTTTCTTTTTTTTTATTGTTCAATTTATTGGGGTGACATTGGTTAGTAAAAATTACATAGGTTCCAGGTGTACAATCCTACAGTGCACCGTCTGTGTGTTGCATTGTGTGTTCATCACTCAGAGTCAGTTCTCCTTCCATCATCACACATTTGAGTGCCCATCACTTCCCCTCACTCCCCTCCCCACTTACCCTCAGGTATCTACTAAACTATTGACTGTGTCCATGAGTTTTGTTTCTTTGTTGCTTTCAATATTTTGTTCCACATATGAGTAGAATCATGTAGTTCTTGTTTTTTGTTTTTTTTTTTTTTCTGTCTGGCTTATTTCCTTTAGCATGATGATCTCAAGATCCATTCATCTAATTGCTTTTTCCACATTACACGGCATTCAAATAAGGTGCTTTTTGGGGGGATCTTGGGTCTTAATACAGTTTTTTTTTAAGTTTACATAAAACTATTTCTAAGAGAATTAATAAGGAGTTCTACATTGTTAATATGTGGGTTCTTATATTTTCAAAGGACAATAAACATAGACTAATTAGAGAAGAATGTGTTGGTTCAGAGTGTTCATACTATAAAGCAATGGGTTCTATCATGACTCAGACAGAAAATGAACCAATTGTAGGGCAGAGTGGAGTACTGGTGAGGCTCTAAGGATATCTATACAAGGCATGATAAAATTAATTCATAACATTTATTTCTAATATATAATTAACTACAGATATTTGAATTTTTAGAAATATATGAATGGTTGTAAGATAAAAATGATCGTGAAAGTAAAAAGAAATTACAACTTTTAAGATTTTCTAATATATCAACAGCCCACTCATGACAATTATTGGTAACATCTGTAATAAACAATAGTTTTAATATCAATTACCAATTGTACTAACTCCAATTTCTATGATAGTTGACTTGTTAGATTATACATAGATAATTTGGAAAGTACAGAACACAAGAGTTCCTTTTATGTTCCTCCTGGAAATCTGTTGACATTTGCTGATTGTATAGCAAATGTCTTTTTCTTAAACAAACACACAAAAAAACAAGAACAAAAAGCATTCACAATGCAGAGATTGTTTTTAACCTTCAAACTTATTAGAGACTGAGAAATCATGGATTTCAATATTATATTTCCTTTCTATTCACAGTAATTATAAAGCATATTAGTAAAAAGTTAATTTAAAGCATATACAAATTGAATGTCCATGTTTAAAATGCTTTTGTGAACTTCTTGTTTTCTCAGTTACCAATACTATTATTTTTAAAGTAAAAACATATACAACTATATACATTGTCTTATCCTACTCCAATTTATTAAGAATATATGTTCATTTATAATTAAATAAAACACTTATTTTAACAAACTGGTTAATATCTGATAAAATTCAAGGTTAGGACTTGGTTATTAAAAGGCTCTGCAATAAGATTTGAGTAGATATTATTCTATTAATTGCTTATGGGGGCAGGAGGTGGGTGTTTAACAACTATCGAAGAAAAGAAAAAATTAATTTGACTTTTTTCCCCAATAGTTAATTTCTCTATGAAATGATAAATGAGAAATAGGAATAAACTTTTGTAAACTTAAACATATGATTCAAAGACTATCAGTAGTACAATATTGGAATAGTGTGGAAAGGAACTGCAAATAATGTTTTTAATAGAAAAAAATGTTGCGACATTTTCTATTTGAAGGATTTCATCTCTTAAAATTTGCTTTCTGACAATGTGCTTTTTTATTTCCTACATGATTTAAATAAAAAACACATACAGAAGGATGAGAATAGCCTCAAATTTTTAATATTTATTTCCAACAAATGATGATAACTGTTTTAAAGCCCCCTTTTATTGTTCTGATGAAACGAATTTAATGATTAAATGTTTCCCACTGAAAGTATTGTTTTTCTATTGTAGTCACATGAACGTAGCTACATGATCAATATTGACAATAATGATCAACTGGGCAACATAATAGACCCTAAAGCTGGTAAATTGGTCCTTCTATGTCTTGCTCACCTCAGGTTCATGTACCTAGAAGCACTCATTGCTTGTTCAATGAATATATTAAACTAAGCAAGTTTAAAACTTTTATATCTTTTTTACTTAGAAGAAAATCTATATTTGCATTGTCATAATAGAATCTTTAGATTCACAAAAACTAAAATCTGTCACTGAGTTAAGATATGTCTGATTTAAATGCACCAGAAAAATTTTTAACTGTTTTCATATGAAAATAGCACTTTTATTATTTTAATTTAAATATATATTTATGTTATCATTTGTTTAAGGAAATAACTTCTGTTGGTTCAGTGATGATAGGGGTAATATCTGATTTGTTATCTACAGAATCCTTGGTATCTAGAACAATACTTGGTATACAGAAAACCCTTGGTAAGTATTTGCTGAATAAATTCATGCATGAGTCTTTTTCAGGGATTTTTTGTTACATTTATTGGGGTGGCATTGATTAGTAAAAATTATATAGGTTCTGGGTGTAACATTCTACAGTACATCTTCTATGTGTTGCATCATGTGTTCATTACCCAGAGTCAGTTCTCTTTCCATCTCCATGTATTTGTGTCCGTGTCCCTTCTTCCCTACCCCTCTATCCCCTTACCCTCAAGTAACTACTAAATTATTGACTGTGTCCATGAGTTTCTTTTGTTGCTTTCAGTATTATGTTCCAGGTGTAAGGGGAATCATGTAGCTCTTGGTTTTTCTGTCTGGCTTATTTCATTTAGCATTTTTAAATTGAATTGTTTGTTTTTTGATTTTTGTTTTCTATTTTGTTTGTTTATTCTGTTCTGTAGATTCCACATATAAATGAGATCATATGGTATTTGTCTTTCTTAGTCTGACTAATTTCACTTAGCATGGTATCTTCTAGTTCATCCATGCTGTTGCAAAAGGTAAGATTTTATTCTTCCTTATGGCCAAGTAATACGTGAGCCAGGATTCAAGAGAAAGGCAGAACTGGTAGATCTATAATAAAAGATTTATTGCAAAAATTGGCTTATGCAATTGTGAGGACTGGCTATGCATGTCCAAAAATCTATCCGGCTGGCTGTCAGGAAGGACATGATATCTGTCCACAAGGAGAATTCCTTCTTCATTAGGGAAGCTTCAGCTCTGCTCTTTAGTCATTTCAATGAATGGAATCAAGCCTACTCAGGTTATGTTAATATAATGTCTCTTACCTGAAAACAATTAACTGATTACGGACCTTATTCACACTTGGAAAATACTTTATAGAAATGTCCAGATTACTGCTTGATGGAATAACTGGGGACTGTAGCCTAGCTAAGCTGACACAACAAAAAACTTGAGCAAAAGGAATATGTACTACCTTTTCTGGTACTTGATAATCCATCACTGAGAATTGAAATTCAATAATTTTTTTTTTTGGTTGGTTCCCTGGCTGGGAATCGAACCCAGGCCACGGCAGTGATAGCACCAAAGCCTAGCCATTGCACCACCAGGGAACCCCCCTCATTTTCAATAATTTTGAGAATTTTGTACTTTGTCGTCATCTTACAGAGAAGAAACTTGAGGTTAAAGAAAAATTAAATAACTTTCAAAGTTAACTAACTATTATAATAGGGTTAAAAACTAAAATATATTATTGCCAATTTGAAGTTCCTAATCCCTTCACCTTTCTCACAATTGGTAGTTATAAAGTAGTCATGGGGATGTAGAATATATTATGAGAAATATAGTCAGTAATATTGCAAAAACTATGTATAGTGTCAGACAAGTACCAGACTCATTGAGGAGATCACTTCATCAATTATATAAATGCCTAAGCACTATGCAGTATGCCTAAACTAATATAAAATAATACTGAATGTAAACTCTAATTAAAAAATATATAGTCATGGAGTGTAAAGTATGGTATAGGAAATATAGTCAATGGTATTGTAATAGCTATGCACGGTGCCAGATGGATAGCAAAATTGTTAGGGTTATCACTTGGTGAGGTCTGTAAATGGGTCACTATGTTGTTTTGTACACCTGAAACTAATAAAAAAGTAAAAAAAAGTAAATGTCCTATAAAATACTAAATAAATTTTAACAATAGAGTTACATATTTACTTGTAAATATGTAAAGTCTTATTACCATGGTATTTAGGAAATATGGTAATAAGAATAAAAATTAAAGAAAAATTGAAAAATAAAATAAAAAATATTTTTTCCAAAGCCCTAACTCTTAAAAATGATAATCAAAATCTGGCATTTTAAAACAGAAATTGTCATATAAAGAAAGGGAAAAAAAGTTCAAGTGTATTATTTTAGTAAAGAATTCCAATGCACTTATTCCTACCTCCCCTCTCCATTTATGGGTTCATCCATGTCACTCCTCAACATTCCTGAGAAAGTGCTGAAAGAGAATATAGGATGGTTTAGATAATGATTATAAAGATGTTTATTATCATTTGTGTCATTACAACAGAATATTTTGAAAGCAACTAAAGTGCTTTTTTTTAGCCAAAGACAGTAGGAAAAACAAACTTTTCTCATGAGCAACTGTCAAAGCTTATGTTAAAATTATCATTGATTTTTATTTAATCTTATTCAATGTCTGGGTCTGATTTTTAGAAATTTTCATAACTAAAATAAAAGAACAAGATTTCATCTCTTTATCATATGATAAATGATTTCTCCATGACAGTTTTTATTCTACTTTCTTTTATTCTGCCTATTTAGTTTTCTTGTTTACATAACTAAGCCCCTACCTCCTGCTATATGCAAATCCATCTTAAATATAGTCTGGTCTTCCAAATCACGTAGTAATAACAATGGAAGAGATAAAAATGAATTTACCTCTAGATAATAAAATATTATTTATTACACATTTTAATTAGTAGTATACTGTCTAAATTTCTAAAAGTTGAGACTTTAACAGTGAGTTTGATTTGTAAATTTCTAAGTGAACCTCAACCTGTTCATTATTTCTTTGCAAACCTAAAGGCTATAATGGTACAACGATCCTAAGAAATACAATTAGTAATATAGTTTAGCTTTTTCATAACAAAAATTAACTCTTTTATGTGATGTTATACACAAGTTTCTTCTATTTAATGTTGGTATTACCACGCTGTCTATAAGTTCTATGACTGTCCAAAAGATAGAAATGGAAGAGAACTTGCAGAAAATTCGAAATACAGTCCAAAAAGAAGAAAGTCTTCCCAAAAGAGAGAAAAACGAAAACAGATGCAGTGTCATCCGCCATTACGTTAGCTCATGCATGGTTCTTGCTGAAGAACAGACATTCAATCTGCTTTGAATTATGTGTCACTTGGCTTCTTTGTACTTCCATGCCCTATTTTGCATTTGTTCACTACTCATTGTTACACAATCAACATTCTGCAAAAATAATATTAATATATATTCTTACCAAGGATTGAAATATATGTAGCCAAGTTTAGAACCTTTGCAAACTTTATGTTTTTGACTTTGCAACCAAACTTGATCATTTTGGTGTTCAAGTTCACATCTCTTGGCCTAGGTGAATGTAAAAGTCCAATTAATTTGACTGTAAAAGGCTCATAAAATATTCAAAAGGCTTCCTCTACATCAAATAGCTCTTACTACAAAACATTTTGATGAGTTTAGTGTAAATGAATCAAAAGCATATGGATTAAATTTACCTTAAAATACTCCTGGGTTTAAGAATTAAGAGAAAATGTGCTTGGCAAAACACATTTTGGTTTTTGCCTAACCCAGAACATTGGAAAAGTAGTTCAAGATGTTTGATGAACCCCAAACATGGCTGGTTTCACCCATCCCTAATACCTTGTGGTAATAGCAAAGGACAGGCAGAAGCAAATTTTAGGTGCATAAATCTAGTTCATGTTTTTATCATGGTTGTCCCAAACTATTAGATAACTTGAAATGCCTTGCCTCATCTAAATCAAATTTGTGCTATGTGTTTTTCATAATTTCTGGTTAAGGACTGTAGGATGTGTGTTTTACATAAAGGGTGTAGTTCTACATAATTATAGAAGCTTCTATGTACTCACTCAATAAAACAGAGAAACCATAATGTTTATGCTTACCTAGGCATATCAAGAAATGCATAGAGAATTTAATATTAAGCTCAATGACTATTCACTTGAATTGAATGAGATATTTTTCAATTATTTCTACTTGTAAAATTAACAAAACTATGCTAAAAATGATGCAGGTTTTCAAAAGAAGCAACATGTAAAATAATCAATACTATAAATCTTTCTTCTTTTTTCCAACATAAATTTTTTTCTACAAAAGCAAAGGATAGCATACATGAGCAAGTCATTAAACTATCTGTGTCTACTTTTATGCTAAAAGTACCCTTCATTCCTGATTTAGGAAACTTCTAATAATACCTGAATTATTTTTCATTTGAATTTATCACTAATTCTTTCTATATGAGTAATAAATGTGGAAGAAAAAAATATGCCATCTTCCTTCTTCTCTTACAATAAATAATCAGGGTAAGACACAGATCATTAACTCACATTAACGTAAATAATGTGATTCTTATAAGCTGGTGGCTCAAATTTCAAATTACAGCATAATATATTCATACTATAAAATTTGGCTCATCATGTAGGAATGCTAGTATGTTCAGTTAAGATAGTGTTTTTAAAATAACATCTAAAATGCAATCTAAATATGAGTTACAGTAACAAGTAATATATGAATGTAAGACATTCTTGAGCCTTACATTAGTAAATATGAATATTTTACTATGTCAAGCTTGAAGACTTAAAGTGCTTTCCACAAGAAGAAAATTTATGTTATAGAGTAATGATAGGCTATTTTCTGCAATGTGATAATAAATTACTAAGAGGATAAAAAGATCTATTTTTACACATATTTACACAAAGAAACTAGATTTCTTTTACTTAAATGGCTCTGTTTATTTGCTTACGTACCAAAATAGTGAATTTTTAAATAAGAAATGTTTGTTTTCAAAAGAGAACTAAGAGGCAATTGGTTAATAAAATAAAAGTGTTTATATAAGAACATGTTTAGGTAGGGAAAACATCTATTTATAATGACAAAAATTAGAACTACAACATTTTAAAATAATTTAGTCTTCCATTAACCTTAACTTTCTGAAACCTAGTCACTCCAAAGATCCTAAAGGAATGTCATAAATTGCTCTAAAGACATACTTTAACTTTAGCCCCTCATTTATAGCCTTTTGGATTATTTGCCAGTTATTCACCATTCACCATTTATTTACCATTATTCACCTTGACTATATTACAAGTATTTACAGAGCACTTACTATCGGCAAGACACTTTCAGGTACACAAGAACTATGAAGATTATTCAGAATTGCCTTTCTTCCAAAACTTATCATATATTGGTTGAATTAAGACATGTGTAAAAAGATATTATGAAATGTGAAAGTGATATAAAATCAGTATAGAAAACATCCTATATATTCTCCAAAGAGTTAAGTAGAGCCCATGAAGCAGGCACAATGCCAACAAGAAAAGTAACAGCTGACAGTATTACATTAAGAGATGACATAGAAAAATGTAAAAGAAGACCAAAATTATCTTGCCTAATAGTTTAACAATGGGTGTTAAAAGAAATCATTGAAATTACATTCAGCTTATTTTACTTAAAAAAGTTAAGGAAGTATATAACACATTTTTAATAACTTGAATTTAGGGCATTTCTTTTTAATCTTTATGCTTCTAGTCCTCCTCTCCTGAATTTAGTGTATGTCATTTGGGAATGACTACGCAAATGCTACGCATAAAAGAGTTATAATATGTTTATAAGTGAAATGATATAAATAAATATAGAATGCATAGTATTCCACAGAACCGCCCTAGGGCTGGGACTAGGTCTTAGCAGAAGAAAAAGTCAAACTTTCCTATTAGGATGCTTGACAATTAGTTTTAAAAACCTACATCATATTCATGTTTGATAATCAAAAGGAATATATTTAGCCTACTTCCAGCTAAGTTGATAGAGATAAATATTAATAGAAAATATGAGCCCTATAGCTGTGTAGCCAAATTACCAGGATAGTTTGCTATCAAGAGCAGTGTTCTAATATCAGAACATCTGGGAGTAAGGGCCCTCCGTTCCAATTGTTACAATAACATGATTTCGAAATGATTCTTATGCACATTAACTTTTCAAAACCACTATTCTAAATTTCATCAGGATTCTTTTCAGAAAGATGACAGGGAGAGTTTGATCAGATAGCCACCAGTGAGCAGGTATCTAAATTGTCACTGTATTATGATATAAAATGATACTCTAATGTAAATAACAGTGATTTGTAAAGTTTGGGAGGGTACACATTTTGCAATATGAGTATTTTACATTAGATCCATTTATTAGCTGATATTGACATTATTATAAGTAGATGGTTTGATTTTATTTGTAAACCAGATACTGTGTTTCTATCTTGCTGCTTCTGAGGGTCAGCTTCCCTCAAGCCCTAACATGCCTATACATGTGGCACTTGACAACACCTTTTGTTAGAACACCAGGGGAAAAGGGACAGAGCTCAGAGAGGAGTACATTCCTAAAACTACTGATGTATGAGGCCTATGTTATCAAACCTTTTACAAAGTTTCCCATCAAAAGTAATTTTTTTTTCTAGCTTGCTAATCCTAATTTTCTAGTTTGGGTTAGGTTTCAGTTATATGAAAAATATATTTATAGCTATAGACATTTTTCAACTGTATCAGATAAGCTAGGCATAACTAATACTATGTTTTCATTTTTACTTATTTCTTATTTCCTTCTAGTTTTAGTAATAAAATAGAAAATAAAACCATTTAGGGAAGTGAAATAGAAAAAGGTGCAACATATCAACAGCTATCATAGAGTGACACACATATGAATACAAATGCAGACTAATAACAAATATGTTGAAATACTAAGAGAAATACAGAAAACAGGGAATGGAAAGTGGCACGCTCACCCAGGGAAACTGCTGGGAAGGTAGCAGCTCTCCTCAGCACACTGTCTCACTCAAATCACCTTTACTTTTGGCGTTTCTGACGTGAAAATATAAAAAAGAGTGGTCTTCAGGCATTAATGTGCTCAACTTCACGCTCCCATAATGTCACCACAGCTCACACACTTACCCACCGCCCTACGACTTTTGCCTCTTTTTCTGTCATTGAGAGGGAGAGGCGATCCTGTGAAGGCTATCTTTGTACTATACGTCTCCTCTCCTGAATTTCTCACTTCATAGAGCTTCGCTCCCTCTCAAGGAGCCTTCTTAAATCTTTCTTCTATTCACAGTCAAGGTTCATCTTAAAGTCTCGATACGCACTTCCATTTAGTTATCTCCCATTCTCTTTTTAACGCACTTGTAATCAAATACCACCCGTACTTTGCCACTAAAATTACTCTTACTAATGTCACCAGTGGTTAAACCCAATGGAAAAGCTTATTTTAAATTCATGTGTATCTTTTATTCTAATTCATGAATTTCACCTCTGAAAAATTTCAAATGATACAATTATATCATTATGATTTAACTGATTATATTAGTTTGGGGGGCAAATGCAGCCCTCTATTTTTTTCAAGCATGAAGTCTTGCCAAATTGTTTAATACTGGAGCTTGAAGGGGCACTATTTCCTATGCAGTACTAAACCCCAAGTATGTACATACTTGGAGCAGAAATGCTTCTAACGACAGACACAGCCTCACATATTAAGGTATTAATAACAGAATAGCAGCAACAGACTCTGTCTCATGTGCCATGTCTTAGCACCTTTGCCCTATTGACATGGGAGACCCCAGCCCCAATAGCGACAGACTGACCAAGACCTTTTAAACTTCCGTTTAAAGTTACTAACTTTAAAAAACTGTCGCAATCTATGCAGTTTCTTGGTTGGTTGGTTTGTTTGTTCTTAGGTTAGCATTTATCTGCAGTAAAATGTTTTTTGATTTGATATGAGTTTTAATGAAATTTACATGGATACTTTTAACAATCAGATAAAAAGTTATTTTTAAATAATTACGGAAGTTAACTGTCTGTCTTACAGTTGCAATTTTTTTACTTTTTATTTATATCAAAGTAAAAAATGAGAAAAGAGCCAAGCTCTGAGCGTGCATCTCCATTGTAACCCATCTGTTGTAGTCATCAAGGAGATAGTTACTTCAAGCTGCTGACCGCAGGAAAATCACTTGAAAATGACGATGTCTACCTCATCACAAATGTCTAGCTTTTGAAAGGTAGATATGAAAAAGACAGCTGTCTATTTTTAAAAGTGTAATAATATTCTCAATTATCCAAGAGTTTATTTTCACCATCTTTGGCCTATTTTGGCTCAATAGTCTCTCATGCTTCCTCCAGCTGTTCATATACAGGTCAATAGGTACATCTTTATATGGGGAGTGAGATACATGGAATTTTTATGTCAACATGACAGTTAGTGCTATGTTATAATGAACAAAAAACAATTCACTTCATATTTATGATTTATTATGTTATTCATAATTGTCTTATTCAGTTTTCATATAACATGAAGAATTCTTTTAAGGTTAAGACTGGGGCAGAATAAATAACAATGGCATAAATGATCATCATAGTATTGATGATCATTATTATTACTATTATTAGGACTAGTTATTAGGGCTACATTTTACATGAAAATTAAATAATGATAAAATTGCTAATAATTATTAATATTGAGCACTTGATAAGTGCCAGGTACTATTCTATACACTTTATATGCATTGTCTCATTATCTCATTTAATCTGGGGTCTAAATATAATACATGAATATTAAGATTCCCATTTTCAGATGTTGAAATGGAGGTAGAGAGATAAGGCACATTGTCTCGTATCACAGGGGTAGTAAATGACAGAGCCAGGATTTAAACTGATTAAGTTTCTTTCTGTAACATTCATTCTTAAAGAACATCCAATGAAAATTAGAATTTCTGGAAACCATGTATGTCATGTCAAGTAGCTTACATGGAAAAACATCTATCTGACACAATTTAAACATGTGTTGTATGTTCAATAATATTTGCAGACACAAAAGGGAGGGAAAGAATAACCATTCGCCATTTCTAAGGCGAACAGGAATGGGGTGGTTTTATGGAAGTGGAGAGACCTCTGAGTTGGCCTGTGAACAACGAAACTTTTTAGGACAAAGTGAGGAAGGGTATTCCAAGCAAAGAGAAGAGCAATGAAAATGGCACAGAGGTAACAGAGTGGGTAAGCAGAGGCAAGATCATGGAGGGTTTTATATGCAATGCAAAGGAGGTGATGCTTTTCCAAAGGCAAATGTTGTTGTGGGGTTTTGAAAATGAAAGTGATAGGAAGTAATTTGCCCTTTAGGAAAATCATTCTGACAGGAAGTTTGAGGAATGATTTGAAGGATGTAAGAGAAGACACAGGGAGATCAGTTAGGAAACACTTTCAATAACTCAGGCAAAAAAAAAAAAAGATGATTAAATAATATGGTGATGTCAGAATGAGGAAACAAGGATCAGTTCAAGAAATGAGAGGCAGAATAAACTGATTTGGTCTGATGATGGGGTAAGAGAGAAGAAAATCAAATTGGCTCAAAATTTTTCTGCTTAATGACTCAAAATTTTCTGCTTAATAAAGCAAAGACTTAAAGTGAGAACTAAGGAGAACTAGAGAGGCTGCCAAGATGGAGAAGAAAGATAAGGCATTCTCTGAAATTCTGAAAGGAAGCTGTGGAACCAAGAAGCACGAATTACTGGGAGGCTGATTTGGATCAATATAAAAAGTGACTTAATAAATCCCTGAATCTTAATATTATTCTTCAAGATGTTCCTTCCTCTATCTACTTATGGCATTTTTAATCTCATAGATAGATAGATGATAGACAGATAGATGATAGATAAAATAGGTAGATAGATAGAAGTTTATATTATTTTCTGTTCATTTATGTATTCAATAAATATTGATTAAACACTATAATCTAGATTATATGTGACATGTAGGGTATGAAACAATGACAATCAGAATATTTGTATTATCGTACATTTCAAAGTAGAGTTGGGGAGCTGGATATTAAACAAATAAACATATCACTTCTTTGAAGAAATAAAAATGGGCACACTGAGACTATCTAGCTGGGAGGATGTAGTTTTTACTGTTGAAGTCAGGGAGGGCAGCCTGAAGAAGTAACATTCAAATTGAAATCTGAATGTGTTGACTACTTAGCAAGGTGAAAAATGAGGGACAGGGCTATTTCAAATAGACCAATAGACCGATGCAGGTGTGCAAAGGCCCTGAGGCTAAGAGGAGACTGCCTCTTTCCGAGTTTGCAAAGCTCACAAGTTTGGCTGAATCTCTTCCACTAGATCATGGGTTCCTTCAGCAGGGCTATGTCTTCCTCAGTTTTAGGTCTTGCCACCCAGCTATCCACTTGGGGTGGAAGGGCAGAAAAATAAAATCATGTTTTCAGTGAAGAAAGGAAAAGGGAATTGCTAGACATACAGTAGAACAATTTCACATTTTTGGTTAGGTCCAAAACTTATTCTGATTATAGAAGAAAGAGGTTCCTATACCCTTCTTTCAAATCAGGGTCAGCATTTCAAACTAATATATTTATGATCAATCATTTCAGTAGGTTATTATCAGTATACTTTAATATAATGTAATAGAATAGAATATAAGAGAGAACATAAAGTTGTAGTGCACATAGTAAGGATACTGGTATCTTTAAGGTTTTGTCTCACTATGTTTTATCTACACACAGATGCATAGTCATATATTTAGGTATTTATGTATTAGTTTGCAATACAGGTGCTTCTATTATAAGGATCATGATTAAATGTTGAAAAGCCACTGAACTTAGATATAAATTACCCTCTCAGTATGATGGAATAACTTCATTAAAAATTGTGCGCTTAAAATCTCACCACAATGCATTAAAAAACATCTAGGTGAAGGAAAAGCATTATATATAACAAAAAGAGCATGGCAGACAGTTTTTCATATGTTTTTGCTCCCCTCCACCATGGGAGCCATTTAGAATTTCTACCAAGTTTGCCCATAAGACATTACCTATGGCATCTCAACTAGGTTTTCCTGGGCTTTTTTACTGGGTCTGCTTATTGCAAAGATGTGCTTTCAGACATGTTTTAGAACAACCCACTCTGTTTCTCAAGGTAATGATTGTGGTGCCTGAACAAAAGTGAAGAGTAAGCTATTTGGAATTCTTTCAGGTAATAAAAGAAACCTGAGTTTAATTTATACTAAAGTATGTGAACTAGAACATGCTGCCAAACATATCTTTGTTTCTCCATCATAAAAGGAGAAACAACACAAATCTATAGAATTTTTAATAATTCTATGGAGATTACATTTTATTCAGGAACGGAAATCCAATATAAAATGAATAAAATAATAGTCTTAATAAATTCTAAATATGGGTCTCAGATCAGTTATACAAAGCTCAAGGTGACATTTATTTACTTCATATTTTAGTGAGTAGCTTTGATTTATAATGTCAGACACAATTGAAAACATGCATCCATAACATACTGTAGAATAATTCCACATAAAGGTGAGGTAACCCCTCATAGCTTAACTATAAAGGTATTTATTAAATCAAATATTTTTGAAGTCATTTTAGTTTCTAACGTGGGTAAAACATGTAATTATTAGCATATCAGGGCCACAGTTTTCTCATTTGACGTGAGGGTTTTTTAATTAGATCATCTTGAAAGACACTTCTAGACCCACAATTTTACTTTTGTGGCCATAGATAAAAACTGCATGAATTATTTTGAAAACTAAAGAGGTTTAGAGATGCTAAGTAATTTGCCCTCAGTTACTAAACGCAGAAAAGAGACTACAGCAACGTTCTTTTTGTGTACAACTTACCGGATTCTAACTAGTGGATTTAAACAGAAAACCAAGTGAAAGTCCAAAGACTTGCCCCACAAACTTGTAAAAGCTAATAATCTCTAAACAAATAAATAACATTTTGGAATATAAAAACATGCTGAAGTCTCTATATGCTCTAGCAAAAATATCCTTTGGCCGTTTTCCTGTTTCATAGTACGTGATCATGTAATATATGAATACTTTAATACTATTTAACAAAGGGTGATTAGGGAATATGTGAGGCTTCCAGAGGATTTGGTACAATCTCACTTCAAACAAAATAAAGGGTGTTAGGCCTAAAGGGAACCTAAAAGACCCTGGAACTACCAAAGTAAACGACACAACATGCACATGTAATAACACAGAGGGCTTTTAACGAAATATAACTTAGAGCATTAGGCTGGTTTCAGTGGCACAGTGGAGCCTTCAATATTTTTATTTGTTGCCATTAAATCTTGCTTTTCCCCCTTGAATTTTAATCACTATTAATAGATAAAACTTTACATCTCAGATGTTTCCGTGTCCAAGAGACATCATTGCTGGTGACAGGACTCGACTAAAAGTCATAAAATACACATATTTGAGGAGCTATCTCAGAAAATTGGAGTGTTTTATTTTTCTGGAAGCAGATTAAAAATGGAAGTTTATCTGGTAAATATAAAAGCAAATTTGGAAATCGTTTAAAATTTATGCACAGCATTTTCTAGAGAAAAAGTGTTATCTGAATAAAGATAATGTACTCAGAGGTGGAAATATGTTTTAAGAACAGAAGAGAGAGAGAGATTATCTCATTTTTAAAGCTTATAATACTGAGTTTTTTAGAATAGCATTTATCATTTCAGTAATATAAATTACTTTAAAGCACATAGGAAGAGATTAACTGGTGGGAAAATAACTGAGAGCATCTAGAAATTTCTTATATTTTTAATAGAAAACTAATTTCCTGTCATATGGACTTCTAGATAATACTTTAGAACTAACTTGAGACTTTGTGATTTCAATTATATTCTCTACAGAACCTCAGGTACATCAATAGTCTTCGTTGTTGATTCGATCAACTGTAAAGCAGAAATAGTGTTACTGAGGTATACACCTATAAAGTGTCTGTTAAATGCATCCTTTTAAACACTGAGTGTGAAAGATCAATGTCATTTTCGTAAAAAAAAAAAAATCAATGTTAATTAAAGTCTTTTATCTTAATATATGTATCTACTTATTTTTCTTCAGACATTTAAAAATGTATTTCTCATATTTATTTCTTTATTTTCCAAACAAACATAACTTTGTTCTGTGCAGATAAAAAGTAAAAAATATTAATTTACAAAGGCTCTTTAGAAGAATATCTTCAAATATAATTAATCTTTTTGTCCTTGATTACATTTTATTTTTTTCTTTTAGTAAAAGCATGCTATTAATTTTTAAAACCCTATAATAGTAAGCCTTTTGGTATGGCATACATAATTTCAACAATATGAATTATGACTTATTTTAAAACACACAGGAACAAATTATCATAAAGTAGCAGAGGAGAGACAGACTTTTTTGTTTATTTTTTAATAAATATAACTTATCTGTGATTACATTGTTTAATAGTGCATCATTTTAACTGCGATCCCTTTCTATTCCACACTTAGATTTTATGTTCATATGTCATGACTGTACCCACTAGCAAAAACAGTATGGTTTTCTACTATAAAGAATGGTAGTACTTCCCCCTCTCTCTGTAGTTGCTGGCACACTTCTCTCCCTTTCCCAGGCTGTCAAGTTGAGGTCTGCACACTTCATTTAGTTTTGATGACCAATTAATTTTATAAAATTGTACAAAAGTTTAAAGCAGTGGTATCCAACCTTTTGACTTCCCTGGGCCACATTAGAAGAAGAATTGTCTTGTGCCACATATAAAATACACTAAAACTAACAATAGCTGATGAGCTGAAAAAAAAAGGGGGATCACAAAAAAGTCTCATAATGTTTTGAGGATTTGTGTTGGGCCACATTCAAAGCCATCCTGGGCCACAGGTTTGACATGCATGGTTTAAAGTATAAACTGCTTTTGGTAGGATTGTTTGGGTTACAATTGACAGCAAGATAGCTGTATTCTTTGTAATAAAAGGTTAACCAAGGAAGGAATCAGTGGAAAATAATGCTCAGTTCATGGCTTATTATCACATTTGAACCATGCAAAGTCTCTCCTCGTGTTAGTTATTTATTACACTTTTCCTCCATGTTCTATTTCCATTCCATTCCCTTCACACCGAAGAAAAATACCTTAACTTATTTAACATGTACTGACACTTAAACAATAACTAAACTTTTAAGTGATGTAAATGATGCTGTTATGTGTATCAATGTTTCTTAACTTACATTCTTAGCACTGTGCCTTTAAGATCCTTTCTAGCTTATACACGTAGAGAGTGAACTTTTATAGGCCATAGAAATGAGTGTTATAATCCTAGCCCTGCCATTAACTCACTTTGTTACCTTGAATAAGTCATCTACATTCTTTGTATCTAAGCTTCCTTGTTTAAAAAAATGAGGAGATTGAATTAGAATTTGTCAAAGATTTTAGAAATAAACTATATCAAAAGAAAAAAATGCCACATATTGGGGGAGTTTCTGAATTAATAAATCCTATACATACACAGAGATGAAAACATTGGGAGAAGAAAGTTCAAACAACCTTATTTGACAAAGTTGGAGAACTACGAGGCACTAAAGAGGTTAAGAGGAAATAAGTGTACTTGGCAGCAACTGGCATTAGATCTTACACTGGGTAATGACACCCAAAATGGCGGCCTTCATGACATCACCTTCACTAACTCATAGTTAAGGCTAAAGTGTAAATATTAGTCAGGTTTTCTAGAGAAAGAGAACCAATAGGATATATAGAGAATATATAAGGGGAGATAGGTTATGAGAATTGGATATGATTATGGAGGCTGAGATGTCCAATAGTCTGCCTTATGAGAGCTGGAGAACCAGGAAAGCCAGCAATACAATTCCACCTGAGTCCGAAGGCCTGAGAAACCAGGAGCTCTGACGTCTGAGGGCAGAAGATGGACATCTCAGGTCAAGAAAAGAGAGACAATTTGCCCTTTTCGTTCTTTTTGCACCCTTGTGGATGAAATTTTTGCCTCCATCAGTAAGAGTGGTTCTTCTTTACTTAGTCTACTGACTCAAATGCTAATCTCTTTCAAAAATACCCTCACAGACACACCCCAAAATAACATTTTATCAGCTATCTGGGCACCCCTTAGCCCAGTCAAGTGCACATAGAAGATTAGCAATCACCATGTGCCATGTGAAATGCAGATCCGTATCTAGACTTGGGGAAGTTTTATAACCCAAACAAGGAATAGTCAGTATAATCTGGGAATCAGAAGAAATCATATATATTTGATGATTAAGTTTCAAAAAACATTCTGGAAAAGAAACATATTAATAATCATAGTAGAGGAAAGATAATATAAAATTCTTAGAGTCTTCCTGCTGATATGCATGTGTGGCTTGATATTAAGCCTTTGGAGCTATTTTCACACCTTAATATAACTTTATGTTAAATGTTGTCCCTTATTAGAGATAACTTCTGTGAATATGAGAAAAGAGAGACTCCTTTCCAACAAATTTCTCAGAGAAATAAATGTAATAAATTTGTTTATTAAAATGTTTCAGACCATTTTTATCTCTAAAATACGATGATTCATTGAATTTTGCCTTACATTTTTACTCTTAAGATGTTACATTTACATTGGATCACAGATACTTCTGGGTTTCGTTAGAGAACATTACCCTAAAATAATACCCATCTTAAAGGGCAAAGATATTTTTAACAAGATTTGTTTAAAAATGGGGAGGGGCTTTAATTAAAATTCCTGCTGAGTATGCAACATTTGTACTACTTATTTGTTACTTTCTGCAAAGTGTCTGAGTCTGGTGATAAAACTTCCTGCCAGAAAGAACGTTATTTCCTGGGAAAGGTTCCTCATGTTTAAAGTAAATGAATTTAGAATAGTTCCAGAGGGGTCATCATCTGAGCAAGGAACTCTGAGTACTCCAATGGAAACCACGACCAGTGACTACCTACACAGCTAAGAGGAAAATGCAAGGATTTGGGTCTACGTAAGCCACATTGGCTGCTTACACATGATAATGACTCAATTCTATGTTTTACTGGGTCTGTATTAACATTTTCTAATGGAGAGAGAATGACCAGGTTGTATATGCCAATATTTATTGAAATAATTATCTGTGTGTCATCTCTCCTTTAACAGTATATCACCGTTATATTTAAATTTACTCATTATTTTGTTTATTGTTTAAATTTGGATATTGTGCTAGATTCTGAGAGTTCAAAGGTAAACGGCCAGATGCCCTCCCCATTTATTTCCTTGGTATAGTTTGATTTATTTCCTTCCCATCCCTGTCCCTTCCCCAAGTACAACCCCCCATAATCTCTAGCATGAACTACTAATGAAATGTTCTCATTGATCTCAATATAGCTTCTCTCAGTACATCCCCTTATATCATTTTATACTACAAAGTTATCTTTTATAATGCTAATTTGATTGTGCCCCTTCTAGTTTCCAATTTTAATGGTTTTTCATTGCCCTCAGGATAAAGACCTAAACCTCTAATATGGCCAACACAGTCCTACATGACCAACTATCTCCGACTGTATCTCCTCCCTTTGCTTTGACCTCTCTCTCTGTTTTTGTCTGTAGTCTAACTACACTGGACTGTTCTAGTTTAATCTTGTAGACATGCTATGCTTCTTATCTCAGAGCCACGCAATGCCCTTCCCTCTGCCTAATGTATTAGCACCAGTACCCCCTTCACCATTTAATTTCATTTTTGCTGCAGCTCTTAGCCCAAATAGTACTCTTTTAAGGAAGTCTCCCTCCTCTACCCTGTCAGTTCCCCCCATTTCACATTTGCACAACACCCTGTACATTTCCTTCAAAGAAAATATTATGTACAATAATCATTCATTAAGTTAATTTATATGTTTTCCTCATTAGACCATAAGTTTCCATAAAAACACGTTAGACTGCATGACTTCACCCATATACGGAATATAAAACTGAAAGCAACAAAGAAGAAAACAAACAAATAAAAACCCATGGACACAATCAATAGTTTAATGTTTATTTGGGGACGAGTGGGTTAGGGAGGGGAGAAAGGGGAGGGGGTGGGAGAGGAGTGGGGGAAGCTAAATATAAGGTGATGGAAAGAGAAGTCACATTAGGTGGTGACCTTATTATACATCAAGTTGACAATGCAGTGTAGAATTGTATGCCTGAAACCTATGTAATCCTTGCTAACAGATGTCACCCCAATAAGTCTAACAATAAAAAAAATAAAGGACTTCTTTACCAAAACAAAAAGTGTTTCAATAAAACTTACCTTAGAATGAAAAAAAATTTATGTTTCACTGTTTTACATCAGGGATGTCCAAACTTTTGGCTTCCCTCGGCCACAGCAGAAGAATTGCCTTGGGCTGCACATAAAATATACTAACACTAACAATAGGTGATGAGGTAAAAAAAGAAATGGGTCTGTGCATAATTTTCATAATGTTTTAAAAAATTATGATTTTGTGTTGGGACACATTCAAAGCTGTCCTGGGCCACATGTGGCCCACAGGCTGCAGTGGGACAAGCTTGTTTTAACACTGTTTTATCTTTGAAACCCTTGCAGAGTGCCTATCACCATAAATAAAATGAAAAGAAGGCATGAAAAAAGGGAGGGAGGAAGAGAAAGCATCATCTCACTTGCCCAGAATTTACTGTTTTTCTTTGTTTTATTTTGTTTTGTTTCTGCTGTTAGGGTAGACGCTGAAACATTGGATATGTTTACTTGAAGTGGGTCAATTGGTGTTGGAAAATCAGAATATACCAAATATTATGTAAAACTGATGTTCTTGGCTTCTTTCTCAAGTTTCATACAGGGCTAAGGCTTAGCTAAGCAATCCTAAAAATCACATGTTCTTAAATAACTACATTGTAGTATGATGCAGAAATTAAAATTTATTAATCCCAGTTCTCTAATATGAGGGTTGATGGATAGAATTGGATAACCTTTGTAAAGTAACAGCCCTCTAAGTCTCATACTGCAGTTAAAAGGATTTTTAAAAAATACGTTCCAAGCCCAGACTTGAAAGTCAAAAGCCATTAATTCTGCTACTAGCCATAGAGGAGACAGAAAATTATAGCTGGAAGAGTATTAGACATATCATTCAGGTATTAGTCTAGCCCCTTTATTTTGAAGATGACATCATCTAAGAGAAGCTGAAGACCATACAATGCCACAAAAATGGTAGAGCAAGTGGTATGTTTCAGTTAGGACTGTCAGTTGTTAACAGTACAAAACCCACCTGAACATCCAAAAGGGATGTTGGTTCCAATAAAGATTTATTGGATGTTGGAACCAATAAAGATTTATTGGTTCATGTAATTGCGTATATGTGCTGCCAAAGCAAGTACAGTTCACGTAATTGAAAAGTTGGAGGTCACTGGCTTCAAATTACCACCTGATCAGACAGTATCAGAAGGACCCTGCTTTTCTCTTTCCACGGCTTGGAATGGTTGTATGCTATCTTGGCTCAGGCTCATTTTCTCAGATTCTCAGATTCTTCCCTCACAGTTAAAAAATGAGTATAGCTGCTCCAGCTCAATAGGCTTTCAGAATCATATCCTGCAAGAAAGAGCGAAACCCTTTCCACTTACTCTAAATAAAAGCCTAGGAATTGAGTCTTAACGACTCTTAAAGAATTGGACTCTATGTGATCCACTGGTCCTGAGGAGGAAGCTCACAGGTGAGCTTTGCTGCCAAGATTGATGGGACAGATGCTGATATGTTCTGAATTCTGTGTTTGACCTGGTTATAGCAGGCTCTCGCAAGTCCATTCTTTTAAATCAATACATGGGGTTATGTATACTTCGTGCTACTTGTGAAGTTTTTCTTCTTTTCTTTTTCTTTCTCTGTTCTATTTTGAGGTGCCAAAATTGTCATCTCCAAGTGTGTCTAGAATTATACTAATTTTCTTAGTCCTGTAAAGAGCTTACCTCCTTCACTCTGCCCACCCACTATTTTCTAGTGACATATTTAGGATGATACAGGTGTTTTTGCTTTTGTTTTTCTCTTGAAGGAAAATCTTCCAACTATGAGGTTCATTTTTATCACAAATATACATTTTTTAAAAATTTTGTTATATTATAGCTAGTGAAACAAGATTATTGTCTATTCTGCTACCTAGAATATATATTTTATCTGTAGACAAATCCTTGTAATCTTGAGTCCCTGAAAGATTTATAGATAAAAATCTTTCACAAATTAAATCATAAAAAAATATTTTATTAAATGTTTCCCTCATCATTTTCTCTGTTCATAGGTTTGAAAGGAATAAAACCAACCAAATAGTCCTGAGTGCCTGATGTGTCACAGCCCCTGGTATCACCCAATGTCACCACTTTAGAGCAAATCAGCCCCAGGGAATACCCTACAGCATCACCCAGACTAACCTCCCCTCCTTGTCCCATTGCTGCCAGATTTTTCTATCTACATTAAAAGTAACCCGATTTTTTCTTATTTTTAAATGCTTCATAGTTTCTGTGCCCACCTTTCCTGCTCTATCCAGGCCCTTACAGATCCTGTCTTATCTGAGCTTCAGTCTCAAGAGAATTTCCATGTTCTCTGAAAGTGCCTGCCTCTGTGTGTCCCATGTCTGTGTGCTTTCCTTACTTTCCCTAATGAGTTACCTCTGCCCTCCTTTATAGTGCTATAGCCCTTTCATGTATTTCTGTTTTACATTATATTCTATTAGTGCATTTATATCTCTCTTCTGTACACTGTACGTGAAAGCTTTTGTTGGTGATCGATAACATCATTAATGACACTCCCCTTTTCCTGTCTCTCTGCCAAGTCAACGGACAAACACAGAGGTCAAGCAGGTAGAAGTCAAAATATCAACCTTTTAGTTAATAAAAGTGATATAAGAGAATATGGTTTAGGTCTGTGAGCCAGGTGGGTCTTTTAATATTTACCACTCAATTAGATATACCCACCCAGCACAGGCAGTACTGAGCTGACACAGGGACAGCCTATCCGAGACGCTCACCACTTAGCCAGGAGCAAATAAGAACCCATGTTCTCTGCAACCAGGCAGATACAAGGAAAGAAAGGGGCTACAACACTCTGCCAGCCCCCCCAACTCATCAGTCAAACTCCCTTCCCTCAGGAGGACTCTGTGTGTGTGTGTGTGTGTGTGTGTGTGTGTGTGTGTGTGTGTGTGTATCTAAGTTTCCTCTTGTTATAAGCATACCAGTCATATTAGTTAGGGCCACCCTACTCCAGTCTGATCTCATCTTAACTAATTACAAAATCACTTTTCTACTCAGAGTTTTCAGTACTGTATTTTTCACACAGCAGTATCCTCTGTCCCATCAAGAGCTTGGTAATAAAGCATTTGTTTTAAATATAGTCCACTGCTGTTTTCAGGATTCTCTCCCAACCCACTGACACCCATTCTCCAAGTTTTGATGGGTAGGCAATGACAATGCCAACCATGTCATAAATGCTTCCTGGATTACAGCAATTGTAAGACATTACCCAATTTCACAGCTGTTCAATGTTGGGGGGAAAGTCCATCTTGGAACCAATGAAATACAGTAAATATAAACTCTATTACACACTCTGTATTAGTTTTTTCTATTGTTGCTATAACAAACTGTCACAATCTCAGGGGCTTAAAACAACACAGATTTATTATTTTACAGTTGTGTAGATCAGAAGTCCAACAGTGCTGTCTCTGGGCTAAATTCGAGGTTTCAGTAGGGAGCATTCTTTTCTGTGAGCTCTAAGGGAGAATCTATTTCCATGCCTTTTTTTTAGCTCCTGGAGGTCCTGGCTTCACTTTAGCCCCTCTTCTCCACCTTCTAAGCTAGCAACACAGCATCTCTAGGATCCTGATTGGTTCAGCATATCTCTTTCTCTGACCACAGCCAGAACAGATTCTTTTAAGGACCCAAATGATTATAGTGGATCCACCTGAAAAATGTAGAATACTCATTCCATCTCAAGATCCTTAATTTAAATCACATTTCCAAAGTCCCTTTTTCTAAGTAAGAAAACATTTGGACATCTTTAGGGAGATAATTTTTCTACTTAACCACAGACTGTATTCACACTCTATTGTCTGTTGACTTGTATTTATGTTTTCTAAATAACAAGTGTGCCTATGATCTGTGTTCTCAGTGCCTGTCACCAAGTAGATGCATAGTAGGTTTGTTGAATGTTGAAATAATAGAAGAATGGCAGACTTCTCATTTATGTTTGGTCAAAAGAAGAAGTGACATCTGCCAAGGCATGAGTTATCAGTAAGCACAATAAATTTCATAAATAGCAAGAAGCTCGGTGCAGTTAGAGTTTATGCTGTATGTTAGAGAGCCTTGGGATACAAATCTAAATGTATACAGATCATGAGAAATCCATATATGTTACTTAGAAGTTTGGATATCCATTGAGAATTATAAACAGGGAAAAATTTTAATTTGATTTTTTAAAAAGTAGTCTATTAATGTTATAAAAGGTGATGTGAGAAACAGAGACTGGAGTTAAAATGTTTATAGTTTATGGCTATAATTCCAGGGAAACTTCCAAGACAGAGGATATTTAGAATGTAGATTTTCTAACTTGAGGAGTTATACGTTGTTCCTATTCCCAACCCTCTAAAACTTCCCAGGTTTTTCTAGAATATTTAAAATCACTTCAGAATTCTATTCTGCTCATTAGTTAAGATTTAATTATGTATAACTTTTTAGGAGAAAACATGTCTGAGGACTAATACACACACACACGCACACGCACACACACACACACACACACACTTACACTCACGTACACACCAACACAGATTTTCCAAGTGAGCTTAATCAATTAATTTTGAAATTTTGTTTTGTTTTTATACTTTCTGAGTGCCATCTAAGAGGCTCTTCCCCATTTGAATTTAAGGAAATACAACAAAAGAGGCAGGACAAATGAGACAAAAAGGACATGACCTGCCATTGCTGCTTTTGAATATGAAGGGAGCCACAAGTCAAGGAATGTGGGTGGCCTTTAGAAGCTAGGAACAGCCCTCAACCGACAGCCAGCAAGGAAACAGGGACTTGAAGCCACCAGAATGGAACAGAACTGTGAGTTCTGCCTCGTGAGATTTGCAGTAGAGAAACCCCAGCCCAGGCATGCCCAACCTGTGGCCCAGGAAGGCTTTGAATGCGGCCCAACACAAGTTCTTAAAACATTATGAGAGTTTTTGTGGCCTTTTTTTTTTTTTTAGCTCATCTGCTATTGTTAATGTTAGTGTATATGTGTGGCTCAGGACAATTCTTCCAACGTGGCCCAGGGAAGCCAAAAGTTTGGACATTGCTTGTCCAGCCTATAGAACTGTAAGATAATGAATGGGTGCTGTTTTAAACCATTAAATTTATGGCGATTTGTTATAGCAGAAATAGAGAATTAACACAAGTGCTATAAGTGTTTATAAGATAATTTAATAACCTCAAACAGTTTCTATTTAACTATACTTTTCATTAACGTAAAATTTTCCATCTCTTCTTAAACTGCCTCTTTCTAACCCTTCACCAAACCAACCATTACAGACTCTTTAATGACAGATTTGTAATATCTGCCCTACTGTTACCAGATTAAATCTTAAACTTTGGCTACACCCAGACTACCGTTCCTTGGCCTCAAATTTTTCCTTTCCCAATCCTGACACTGCACTCAGAGAAAGGGGTTGCACAGCACTTAAAAACAATGAATTTGCTTCTCACGTTTTCAATAGAGTAACTTATCAATATGTATCCTACCTACTTCTGCTTCTTGTAAGAGAGAAACAAGTCCAAGTACAATTGAGAGGTTAGGGCCCTTCAACCTGCTGCAAATTAATTTTATGGACTCTACACAGGCAGTGGGTTCTTCCCACATTTAGTTGCACTACGGACATTCTCTCCATGTCCTGAGGCTTTCTCTATAAGAAGTCAAGTGCTGCCATTAACTAGAAGAAAAAAACAAAAAGCACAAAACAAAAACACAAACAAACAAACGATAATCCGTAGCCTCTGAGACTAAGTGAAGACCAAAATGAAGTCTATAAAACTAGGAGGATGTGGAGTAAACAATTTCAAGACTATCAGTATGGTCAGGCAAATCAGGAGAAACGCTGACCATAGGATTCACAAATCCTCACCGTGTTTGCAACCGCAGTCTCCTGCTGCCAAGGCGGGAGGGTCTCTTTCCCAGCTGATGGCCATGACCCGCTTCCTCAGCATCTCCTAATGATAACCTAGTAATTCGGCCATCCACGGAGGGGGCAATACAGGCAGAAATCAAAATCAGCCCCTCCCCCATCAAAAGAACTTTAGGTCAAGTATTCCAAAAGTTAAAACCTCAGCCAATAAACTTTGATATTGTGCTCCCTCAGTACCAAGCTCTCTTCCTTCCTTCAGTATTTGCATGTGTTTCAGACGTGCATCTGAATATCCTTGTACATGTACACGTTACCTTGCTTACTTTGACTCCTTTTGGTTTCCCATGTATACCTAATCTCCTTCCAAATGTGCATTTTGTCTCTGCTTATTATTACTCTCTTATAAACCTGAATTGTTTTTTAAATTATGTTACAGGTCTGTTTACATTTGAGTACAAGGGACCCCATGCTCTGGGGCTATCAAAATAATTTCTGGATCCGGAGGTTTGGGAGGATTTGGAGCTGTGCTCATGATGTGCAAAGAATTGAGGTGAAGTAGGCACCAGCTCCAGGATTTTGGAGGAAGTAATTATATTTTACAACTTTCATGAATAAACCTGTGACACTTCTAGATTTTCCTGACAGTTTTATTCTTTAGCTTCATACTTCATCTTTAAAAAAAAAAAAGAAACAACAAAAGAAAACTACTTTTTAATTTTCTTACAAAGGCTATAAAAGACCTAGAATCTGAGCAGAAAAAAAGGGACAATTGGTTTTTGAAAGATCACTGTGTCCCTGCTTCACATAATGCTCCATGTTACTGGGTTCCAACTCAAAATCAAAGCAAGGTTGGAGAATGTGGCATACTTTCTTGCCTTCTTGGGAAATGAAGTGTAAGTCAGTATTTTGAAGGAGCTGAGGTGTCTTTCCGTAAAGGAGACTCGTTCCCTTGGTCTAACCCAGTCCTAGACCAAGGAAAACTTTTTTTTTCTCTCTCAAGGGCCAGGACCACGTTGAGAGGAATGAAGCATGTGATAGTCACAGAGGGCACCAAAACACTCAGTAATTAATATAAATAATATTTTGATATAATATTTTTAAAAATTGAAATTAATGTAGAGAAAATCAATGATATGCAAGTTATAAAAATTTGAAATAAAAACATTGTCAATAGTCTGTTACCCTAGTGGCACAACAGGGAATATCCTATGGGAAATAACAGAATCAAAGAGGGGCAAAGGATTCCTTGACTCCCTGCGGGTCACCTAGTATGTGGTTGGCAGTGCATGTCTACGTAAAGGAAACAGCCGTGGACAAAACATGGCAGGATTGTTTTCATGATGTCTTTTACATTATGGTGGGGGAGACAGAAAACAAGTTAAATAGGTAAGATGCATTCAATGTTAGTGATAAGTTCTAAGGAGAAAAACAGAGTAGGAAGAAGGAATGAAAAGAAAGCTGTAAACTTTGATAAGATAATCCAGAAAGCCTTCTCTGAGAAGCTGGCAGTGGAGCGAAGACCTGAGAGAGAAGGAGCAGCCATGCAGACCAAAAGCTTTTCTGGCCAAAGGAACAGCAGGGCAGCGGCCTAAGGTGGTAACACACATGGCCTGTTCCAGGAGCAGCAAGAAACTCGGTATGGCTGAGCACCCCAGAGGTCGAGGGGGCAAAGTTAGTAGTTGAGGTTTGACAAAATTGGGGGAAGGGGGCAAATCAGGTAGGGTCACAAATCATTGTGATGAGAAACCCTTGGAGGATTTGATCAGGGAAATAACATGATCTGATTTACTTTCCAAGAAGAAGTGTGCAAGTAAAGCCAGTACCTACCACAATTTTATCTGTCTCTTGGTGTTTTTTCTTCTATGGTTAGAAGATGAAGGGAATATGAGTTCAGTCTTTTGGTGGGTCATAGGTTATATCTCGGGGTTATGAGACCAACGCTCATATCCAGTCTCACAAAGTGGGGGTTAGGGTAATGTAGGGATAAGATTTCACAAATCTATTTCCATTTCCTATCAAGAGCT
Source organism: Lyroderma lyra (assembly GCA_004026885.1). Taxonomy (NCBI): domain Eukaryota; kingdom Metazoa; phylum Chordata; class Mammalia; order Chiroptera; family Megadermatidae; genus Lyroderma; species Lyroderma lyra. The sequence goes on along the minus strand of PVJL010000529.1, from coordinate 236,028 downwards.
GTAGCCACAAAACACATTTGTAAATATATACATAGATGTAGATGTACTTGTAGATGTGATTATGAATATATTTAATAGCAACATATTTTTCAATTATGAAATAATATAATTGCATAAGTTTTTTAAGATTTATTTATTTATTGACTATTTGGAGGGATATTAATATCTTTCTTAATCAAACATGAGAATTCGTGTGATGTACAAAACTGATGAAGACAGATCCTTTAGAGAGAGAGAGAGAGAGAGTGTGTGTGTGTGTGTGTTTATTCTTAAGAGCTGGCACAGAATTTTATAATATTCTCTGCTTCAAATATAAACTGCTTTGTTATCCACAACTTTTAATTTCTTTCAAGTTTTCTTATTTAATTTATTTTTGGAATTTGTGAAACAAGAAGTATTTTGCATGTTGGAAGGATGCCTTGTTTATGAATAGTGCTATGTCAAATATTCAGCAAGATTGGTAGCAGACAGCTGCCGATAGTGCATAATAGGGAGTCATGCTTCTTAATGCCAAATTCTACCCTGTGTTATGTGAAGACAAAGGCAATTTTTACTGAAATCAACACAAGCTTTCCCCCAACACTGACTTCCATCAAAAGACATCTGAGAGCAGAATCTGACCTTAATTTTTGTTTTATTTGCTTGGAAGAGAGTAAAATAGTGAAACAAAATGAGTAGTGCCACTTGCCAAGCTGGTATTCAGCCAGTGAGCTTTAGCTTGGTCACAATGGTTGCTATGGCTGGCATCCAGCCTAGCTGCTCAGTGTTCCATCCTGATGGAGTAGTGCCTGTGCCTTCCTAGGAGCTAAATGTTTTGACTGTCACCTCTGGATTCAAGAATTAAGCATGGCTTTTGTTTTATTTGTTTTTAAAATCTAGGTCAGAATCCCAGGGAGGAGGTGGGGGATTTCCAAAACTACGCAGATATCGCCAAGCTTGAACAGTCGCTAACAAATACCTTCCCCCTTCCTTCCCCTTTAAAAATGAGGGCAATGAAGATGGCATAGTTCCCCAAAAGGTTGCTAATATTGTTAATAAAATTATAGAAATTAGTACATTAATAAGATTTAATAATAGTGATACAGCTTTAGCAATATGTAAAGCAGTCAAGTGTCCCTAGGATTATTCACAACCAAACTATAAAAATGTTAAGCAATAAAAACAGCATGGATGCAGGTGCACAGAGAAAAGTCCATGTGAGTACACTAGGAAGAGGCTATCTACCAGCCACAGAGAGAGGCTTCAGAAGATACTAGACATGTGGATACCCTGATCTTGGATTTCCAGCCTCGAGAAGTGTGAAAAATAAATTTCTGTTGGTTAAGCCACTCAGTCTGTGGAATTTTTTGTGGCAACCATAGCAGACTAATACAGAGATCTCTACTCTTCCTTTTATTTTGTTTTAAAATCAAACTAATAAATCAACTGGCTCTTAATGATTCAGAGACTAGAGTATGCCAACAAATATATGGCCTATTTCAAAATATTTACATTAATAGTACAACCCTATGTTTGTTGTGGCATTATTTACAACAGTTAATGGAAGCAACCTAAGTGTCTATTAATAGATGAATGAATGAAATATTACTCGGCCATAAAAAAATATAAAATCTTATAAATTGCAACAACATGGATGGACCTAGAGGGTATTATACTAAGTGAAATAAGTCAGACAAAGATAATTACCATATGATTTTCTTATATGTGGACTCTAATAAAATAAACAACAAAACAGAAATAAACTCAGACATACAGAGAACATTTTGATGGATGCCAGATGGAAGGGGTGTTGGGGGGATGAGTGAAAAAAGGGAAGGTACTAAAATGTGCAAATTGCCAGTTATAAAAACCGTCACAGGGATGTAAGTACAGCACAGAGAATACAGTCAATAATATTGGAATTACTATGTATAGTGTCGAATGGGTACTAGACCTACTGGAGTAATCACTTCATAAGTTACATAAATACCTAATCTCCGTGCTGTACACCTGAAACTAATATAATATTATAAGCATACGGGTATTAAAAATTTAAAAATTATTTACAAATTAAAAAGATAAATTTTTGAAAGAAGAAAGCATGGAATTAATTTATTTTCCATCAAATAACATTAAAATTATTTATCACTTTAAATATATTTGAAGTAATATGTAACATAAGCAAAGCAAGTTAGGTCAACCACCTGCGGATATGGTGGCGTTATTATCCTTTTCTCTCTCACTGCCTATATGACACCACCCCATATCCAATTCCAGCTCCTTTTGTTATATAACTTAAAGTCAGAAAAGATGTTCCACAGTCATGATTTTTTATAACGTTGAGCCTGATGTTAATTTTTTTAGTGTTAAAGGTCAGGCTGCTTTTAGATACTTTGTCTTATTGTTAGACCATCCCAAAGGTTTCTTCTCTTCTTCCTTCAGGACCTGAATCTTTCCATTTTATTTTTTTTTTTATTTTTTTTTTCTCTTTCCATCACCTTATATTTAGCTTCCCCCCCTCCTCTCCCACCCCCTCAATCTTTCCATTTTAGACTCACTTCCACCCCTCTCCCATTTCCCCACCAGTAGTTGCCTTTATACAGAGCAGAAAAATACATGCACTGGTGGCTGAATGAAAGAAGGCTGAACAGCAGCAACTATAAGGAAGTTGAAGGGGAGAAGGTCCAGAAGAAGTGATGTTTTTTGTCAAACAAGGGCAATAATCTGTTGCCCTTGAGAGAGCAAGGCTAAGCCTCACGTCCTGATATAGTTCAGGAGCAAGGTCTATAGGGAAGTCTAATGGCCCTGTGCCGAGCAGGAGACTGTATCAATTGAATATGAAGAAAAGGAAGGACTAACCCTTCTTCAGGATTCCATGTATGTGCTTGACCAGCAACAGTATGGTCATTTTTTTTCCTTTTTTTTGCTTTTTGGTATGTGGGTAGCTCCCTGGCTGGGAATCGAACCCTGGCTGCAGCGCTGACAGCGCCAGCGCTGAAGCCTTAAGCCACTACACCATCAGGGAACTCCAGTATGGCCATTTTGAAACAGACTGTAATAGCTCCTACCTTCGTCAATAACTTTTGTAGTATCTAATGTTCTAGAACAAATTTTCATAATCTAAAATAACTGCCACCTTGACCTAATCCATCATGAGTCTGTATTCTGGCTCTGGCTCTTTATAACTACAAGTAGTCAAGTTTCTGTCCCCAAAACTTCAAGAAGTCTACTTTTCCAAGTGACTTATTTCAGCCCCAGTCCATTCTAAGTCAAAGAAATCCATAGGATTGGCACACAGCTTCCATTTCTCCGAAAGGAAGAAGGAAAAAAGTGATAGCCATAAAATATATTATGGAAAGTTACAAAATGAATCAAGTTAAGAAGAAAACAGGCTTCTCTAACTTGTCTTTCTAGGCACCGGATCTATGATGTGGACAAAGATGGAGGACCTACATGATAATTAGAACCAGGGTCCATTGCTAATCAAGGAAACAGGCCAAGAAGGACAGAATAGAAACTTCAGCCTCATCTATTTCAAGCATGAAGATTAAGTGCAGAAATATTTGTGTCATCAGCCAGGAGGGCTTGACACCAGTTTTAATTGGAAGTAAACATAGGGCTGTAGACGAAGGGCAGGCTGACTGGTCAGATGGGAGCCTTTGATCGGATTTCATTAGGTCATCCCCTGGAAAAAGGGACTAAAATTTACAATCAAACAGGGTTTTTCTCCTAAGATTAGGGTTGGAAAGCATCTAATGTATATTTTATGTAACAGAAACCTCCCAGTATCTAAGTCTCCCTAGCTTTAACATGAGGTAAGCTGTCTTACTTTACAACACTCATAGGGACATTTTAATTACATACTTCATACAATATCTGTTAAGTTCCTTTGATGAAAAACAAAAGAAAATAGAAGATATTATTAACATTGAAAGACTATTTGTTGTTGATCTGCTTTATAATTTTTTAAAGGCTCCCTTTCCTCCATGCCTTTATGCAGAGAATTTTACCCAATTTTTCTAAGTAACATTTTAGTATACAAAGCAAAACAAAGCTACTGATCTTAATCAATGAGTCAATTCACATTTTAGTTCAAATAAAAAAACCTGATGCATTTACTAAAAAACTAACTGATGTCAAGATAGCTGTCCTAGATAGAGTAGATCATCCCAAAATTTGAGTATGTACTAAAAAAATAGAATTTAAATTTATTTATTCTAATAACCCAAATAAATGCGAAGACTTTATTAGTTTTCAATTCGACATTTATTTTGTAAACTATTAAGAGTTTCAGACCACTTGAATGTGAACAAACCAAATGGAATGCTTTCAATCTCAAAAGAATGGGACCTTTCTTAGTGCCTAATTAGTTTTCTTTTTTAAGTCAGGGGGATCTGCTCAGAGTCAGGCCACCTCTTCAAAGCAGGCCCAGCAAACTCACATTATACAAGGTCATAGTCAGTAGACAGAGTTTCCAAGCACGTCAGATCATATTTCCTTTAGAGGTACAGGAAATGGAGAAAAGTCAGAAAGTGCAGGTTACCCCATAGGCCAACAAACAACTACGCCAATTACTCCCAAGGGTAGTCCAGCACAATTGAAAGAGTCCGCCCATATAATTATTAGTGACACAAGTATTTGCTTCGGTCAAGTTGACTTAAGTATCTAACTGAAATAATCACCAAGCTCTATGGGCAAATAACCTCCCTTTATTTGTATTTTTATCAGAAAATATTCATGTAGGGTCTTTAATCTGTTTATATAATCAATTCATAAAGTGTTCATAGTTTTTTTTACAAAACAGGTAAAGCAAATACTTTCACCATTAGATAAAAATAAAAGCATAGGTATTTGAATGTTATTTCAACCAATAATTCCAGATGTAGTGTCACAATATTCAGCTATCAGTAAGATTAGTAGATTTGCTTTCTTCTTCTTTTATAATTTGTTTTCTGAAATTAGTGCTAATAATCAATTAATTTTTCAGAAGTCAAGTACTTTAAAAATAATAAAATATTGGAATTAGATATCTTATAAACTGGCAAATCATCTTCAATAGATATGTTTTCAAAAACTTTGAACAAACTTCAGATTTGTACAGGGAATCATAGTAAATGTTTGAAGGGTATTCAGTGGTACAGGGACTCCATGTGATTCTTAGAGAAAATAAATAGGTATTTTATATAAATAAACCTACAAAAAATGCTTCTCCACATTGTCTTTTTTATTATCAGGGTTTTCATATTATCAAATTGATATGCAACACTGAGCCATATTAGTCAAATGATGCTAAATTACCTGCTCACTTGTAATTTTTTTTCAGTAGAAAAAGGTTTATTATAACTTCTCCTCAAGTGACGTCACTTATGAACTTTCCTCACGGTCTTTTCTTAAAGTGATATCACATTGCTGGTGTTATTTTTCCACTGCTGCTGTAACAAATTACCACAAACATGGGGTGTAAAACAAAACCCATTAACTATCACAGGTTCCCTAGATCAGAAATCTGAGTTGGCTCCACTGGTTTCTCTGCTCTGGATCCCACAAGGACGTCATCAAGTGGTCAGCTCACTGGCCTTTTATTAAGAGGCTCTGAGCAGAATCTGCCTCTGTAATCTCAGAGCCAGCAACGTGCTAGAATCTCTCTGAGTTGCCCTTCTGCACATCTCACTTACCACCTTCCTCTGTTTGTAAGGGCTCCTGTGAGACAGTGGGTTCACCCAGATAATCCAAGATAATCACTCTATTTTAGCGTCATTCAATTAGTCACCTTAATTATATCTCCAGAGTCTCTTTCACATCAATGCTGAGATATTGAACACCCAGGGGACAAGAATCTTGTGGGCATTGGGGGTTCGGGGGGACATCTTTAGCATTCTGCCCATACACTGACTAATGGTTTCACCACAGTGGCTCAAATACAGCCAAAGTAAGCATCTTTTAAAACCAGTAGTCGTCTTTTCCATAGTGATTAAGAAAATAAAGTTTGATTCTGCCGTGGCTCCCCTAAGGAGTCTAAACTAAGTTGTACAACCAACCATCTTGAAAAGCTACAGAATATAGGAAGAAAGTAAATGAAAATTAGAAGTAAAAAGAGAAACAAAACATACCAATATCAAATATTATAAATATTTTACCTTTAATAATGCTGAAATTTTAAAATGAACTTTCGTTTGTGATTTACATTGTGCTGTGGCCATTTATAGCTATTAAAGATGAACATGAGTTCGTCGTTTAAGGGTATTCTCGTATGTCGAATGGCTGGACTCACAATAGATTTTTGCAGTCACATTTAAAAGTGCTTTTACTGGAAAAGTTCTTAATGGGAACACCCATATCACTATTGATTTCTTACTTGAATTTAGAGTCTTTAGTTCTATTTAAGAGTAAATATTGAAGTCGATCAGTATTAGGTTTAGTAGGTGGGAACTTACACTATATTCACTGTTAGGGTTAAATATGCCTGGATGTAACTTAGTGGGACCCACCAAAGTTCTACAAAATTTCCTTTGCATTGGGCTGAAGAGGCTCCACAGAAAGAATTGCTCCTAAAGGGATAAGCCAGCTATGTGAGATGAACTCCATCCTCAAGGCAGAGTAATGATGTTGAGCCTAGCAGGACACTTGTCATTCAAAAACAAAACAAGTCCCACTTTAGGAAGCTTCTAATACAAAACAATACCTGAGGTATCTAGTCACATGCCTCTGTTTAACAAGAAAGCTCAGGAAATATAGTTAAATATAGTTCTCTGTGTTATCCAGGAAGGAAAGGAAAAGCAGTGAGCACGAGTAGTATCTTACAGAAGCGTTATTGTTTTTGCTTTATTTTTTAATTAAATTTATCAGGATAACGTTGGTTATTAACATTTTGTAAGTTTCAGGTGTACAACTTTATGTTACATTAGCTGTGTTTCTCATTGTGTGTTCACCATCTAAAGTCTAGCCTCCTTCTGTTTTATTTATGTTGATTTTGCAGCTGGTCACTTTTCTGAATTATTTTATAATCTTTTGTTTCATTTATTGATGATCTTGGATTTTCTATGTTAATGATACTATTGAAAAACTGTATCTATTTTGTCTATTTCTTTCATGTTCTTTTAGCTTTTTTCCCCTTTATTTTATTGAACTGGCTTCAGTAAAGGTGCAATTTTATCTTTTTCCTGAGTTTAATAGAAATGCTTCTAGAGTTACACCAGAAAGTATGGTTTTTACTATGTTAGTAGTTGCTACCTTTTATAAAGCTAAAGAAATCCCCATTTAGTTTTTTGTTAAGAGTTTTTGCAATGAATCATCACATTTTTCAGTCTTGTTCTGATATGACCATAGGTTTTTCTCAGGTAAACTTGAAATGTGGTGAATTATATTGATAGAATTTTAAATAATACTAAATCATTCATGTACCTCTAACATGTAAGTGGATTTAAGTTAACATTTTAGCTAAGGTTTTAGTTAAATAAAATTGGCTAATGATTTTGTTTATCTGGTTTAGATATCAAGGTTACACTACCGTGCTAAATTGACTTTTGCAGCTCATCCTTTTCTTATCTAGAAAAGTAGTGTATATAATAGAAAAATTCTATTTCAGAGCTTTTACTGAAACTTAGCTGTAACACTATTTGGCCTTGGCAGTCTGAAAAATGGAGAGATTTTTGGCTACTGATACAATTCCTATATGTTGTTTTCTCCCTTCTTATTTTTAACAGGTTTATCAATTTTAGTAATTTACATGTCTCTAAAAAATTGTTCATCTCATCTAGTTTTTCAGAGGTATAAATAATGACTTGGTCATAATGTTCACTTTTAAAAATTTCTACACTACCTTGCCTATGCAACCTATTTTATTCCTAATATATCTTTCAATTTTGCAGTTTTATCTCTCATTACTGAAGAGAAAAAAAGACTTCTGCTATTGTTGACTTATCTTTTGGTTTGTTATCAAATTTATTAATTTCTCATTTTTACCCATCTTATCTTTTTTCATTTACTTATATTTATTTTTATCCTCGCTTTGAGTAAATTGTTTGACTAACTTCCATCAGTGTTTCTTGTCTTCTAAGAAATAAATTTAAGGTAATAATTATACTCTTTGTAACACTTATGATTTTCTACTTAAGCCATGCATTAAGAAGCCTGTTTTTAAAGTTTCAAATATATGGAGAATTTTGTCACTTATTATTTATTACTTTATTATTATATTTTAATTTTAATTTTATTTTAAAGCATCATGGTCAGAAAATGCAATCTAGAAAATGCTAATATTTCAAAATTTTTGAGATTCCCTTTATGGCCTAAACTATCACCAAGTTTTATATTTTTAAAAAATATGTTGATCAATTTTAGTAATGTACATGGTTCTAGAAAATTGTCAATTTTATTTAGGCTTTCAAAAGTATAAATATAAAATATTTTTCCCATATGTTTTTAAATAATGTGCGCTCTGCTTTGGCTCTGCCAATTTCTATGTGGTCTATTAGCTCAGAGATATATCCAGTTATATCACTAAGTAACTTATGTCAATAATTATTTTTTACCTGCTGATTCTGTGAGGTTATAATCTCTTAGAATGACTGAAATTTTAATTAATTCTCTGCAGTCTGATCAAATTTTGCTTAATATACTTTCAGGTTCTGAAGTTAAGTCCATAAAGGTCTGTAATGATTATATCTTCTTGGTGGATTACTTTCTTTATGCACAAAAATTCTCCCCCTCTGTCCTTTTTAATGTTTTTCACAATAATTTGTTCTGCTTGATATTAACATTGTTCCTCAGCTTTTTAAAAATTGCACCTTCAAGTTTGGCCAGGTGTCTCTGAGGGTCACTGAGACTCTTTCAGAGGTTTTGCAAGAACAAACTGTTTTCTGAATATATTAGGATGTTCTTTGTCTTTTTCATTCTTGATGCCCCATGAGTAACAGTGGAGTTTGCCAAAGGCTTTGTGTGTAACATGTGATATGACAACAGATTGAGTGTAGACAAAGATATGAGAATCCAGCTGTCCTCTATTAACCAAGACATTAAAGATTTGCAAAAACGTAAATTAATGCAACTCTTCACACTAATTTAATTTTTGTTTTGGAAAATGTACTCATATTTCAATAAAGTTTCTTATGTCACCACAGAATGTGCTTATTATTGTTATTTTAAAAGATACAAATAAGTATTTCTTTTGATTTATGCTTTAATTTTAATAAAGTTAATACCAATGGATGTAAACCATATAGATGCAAGCTCTTTTGGGTCCTCAAGAACTCCTAAGAGTGTAAACAGTTCTGAGATCAAAAACAATCAAGAACCTCTGCTTTAATTCAAACATCTTCATTTGTACTTCTACACTGAGTCTTCACAGGTTGATTTTTGTGAACAGCATATAGCTTTTTAAAAACTATTTTTAAAATTAAATCTATCTTTTAGTGACTTAAATATATTTTCCTCTACCAATTTATTTCTAAAAATACTGTCACTTATATGCTTAATATAAAAACTTAACAATATATTTCTTTATAAAAGCTAGTGTCTCATTTTTTTTAAACTTAAAAAGGTGTAAAGAATTTTGCATTGTTTTACTTCTTAGCATATTCAAACTACCATCTCATTTTCCCATTATGCACATTTGGTATTCCTGTATCTTTACTGTGGGAGCCAGAATTTTTAGCATATTCTGCCCTTCATCTTAGAAGTTATGATGTTTTCCAATGACAATGTTTGTCTTAAGAGAAACTGTGGCACCTGCTGTTAAAATAAGAAAGTTTTCTCCCCTTACACCTAAACGAACAACAGCAGCAAACCCACATAAATTTTATCTAATATTTAAGACTAACATGTAATTAATGTTAATCCAATACATCTTCCAGTCTGATATTCTGCTATACTCCTATTCAAAATATGCACTTAAACTGAACTGGATTACAGTTTCTAGACACATTCCATCATTTACCATCTCTGTGCCTGTGTCTCTTCCCTCCTTATGCCTGATTCCCTCCTCTGTCTTCAAAACTTTATAACCAACTGAACCACAATCTGGTTCAAATGTTACTTCTTCCACAAAGACCTCCCTGAGAAGTCCATATGGAATCAATTCCCATATATTGAATTCTTAAGCATTTTGTATCATTCAAAATGCAGGTATCTTACGCTGCCTTGTTTTATGGTTATTTAAGGTTTTATCCTATTTTCCCAATTATATTGTAAATTCTTTGAGGGCAGAAATTATTTAACCCATCTCTGAATCTTCCACATCTCTAAACACAGGGTTATGCAGAAACGATTATGGAAATTAATAATTTTCAGGAATATAATAGTCAAAACCAACTGACATGGAGTTAAGCAATTACTTTGTGGTTTTCTGATCTGAGATCATGATACCACCTGGTAGAGAGGAACTATTTGTAGCCGATAGCAGAGATCCTTGGTATGAGTATATTGGAAATTATTCTCCGATGGGCTGATAGGGAGAGAGGAGGTGCAGCGTAGAGGTCGGTTCCATCCATGCTCCGCACGCACAGCTGCAGGCGTGCCTCGAGAAGCAACAGAAAGTTTCTTCAGCTGCCACCATTGCCTCCTTCTCTACTGCCATCTGCCAAATCATCTTAGGGTACTGCTATAAAAGAGCTGACGAAATTGCTACCTACTAAACTCATCAGCAACATCGGTTTATGGAAAGCATATGAAAACATTTTTCAGTAACATTCAATGCTCTTTTATCAATACCCACATCATATGTCAAAACAGAAAGAAACGTAGTAGATGATGGAAATAAAGCATGCCTACCTTACACAGGATGACGTTTGCTAGCAATTATTTTATTTATCCTGATTCCCTCCGTTTTCACAGAGATGTGTTACCCTCTAAACTGAAGAGTGTACTATTTGTGTATGTAGAATATAACTTACAAATTGTTACCACAGTCCACTTTTCCAAATATATGTCATCTGCTATCTTCAGTTTAGTTCAACAAAAAATTATCAAGTCCCTGTTATTTCCCAGACATTATATTAGGCAATAAGTGTGTAAAGATAAATAAAACACAATCCCTGTTCTCAGTGCACTGGAGGCAGAGGAGGAAATAAATACCTAAACAGATAACATCAATATAATGTGGTAATGTCTCTGATAAAGAGGTATTAGGACACATATTGGTTTCAAGAAAGGCTTCCATGGTTAGTTCAGCCCTGGTTGAGTTCTTGAATGTGAACATAAGTTAAGCAGATGACTGTCAATAAGACATTTCAGACAGAGGTATAAAGTACTATTCTATATGGTCAGTCTTTAGAAATATAATACTAAGAGGCTGTAGGCAGTACCAAGAATTGCGACCAGCTGGGTGGGTGATAGACAGAATCTTGTATTGCGTGATAATAAGAGTTACGTTTAGCATCTCCCAAACTGTAGTGCATGGGAAGACTAGAATCCTGCAGAACGTAGCAGTTTTTCTTGAAAACAATATAGGTCTACAGTCAAATTAATTTAACTTTCAGAGATTCACATTGAGAATTTTAAAGACTATGAAAAGTCCTGGAGTCAAAAAGCTGGCTTCAGGTTAACCCAGCATTTCCCAAACTTACTTGGCTTCTAATCATTTTTCACAGAATAGCTGTTAAGATCCCACATGATTCAAGTGTTTCACAAAGCACCATTTGGGCAATATTGGTCATAAGCAATGGAATAGCTACTAGGCTCGTCACTTTACATATAAGTTGATGACTTTGGACTTTACTTGGCATTCAGTAGGGAACTATCCACACTGTTCCAGCAGGAAAATGGCTTGATTGGAACCACAACTCAGGAATGTAACACAACAATGATGTAAGAGTGGACTGGAGGGGAGACAGGCAGGAGGCTGGAACACCAGTGAAGAGAATTCATTCTTGGAACAGTTTAAAATATAAAACTATAAACATATGTTTTGGAAATGTTTCTAGATTGAAATCAATTCTGTGATAATATACTAGGAGGTTTCTTTGAAAATCTCTAACAGATGCCAGCAAGAGTACTACTACCCACTTTATCACCAATGACACATAATGGGGCTCTCCGGGGGGCACTGTGCATATACACACTGTAACAACCAAAAACAAACTGCAGCAGGCTCGCCTTGGTATCAGCCTGGAGAAAAAAGTGATTAAGATAAAATAATTAATTTCAGGTGGACTCAATTACTATAGTCATTCACTACTTAACTATTAAGCACCCACAGGGTTCACAGCACTTGACTAGCTTCCTATAAAAATTCATAAAGTTATTAATAATAGAGATATTTTTCCACTACAATAGTATGAAGCTGGCACTGGAGTTTGAATAAAAACAGGGCTCCCTGTGGCTTATCAATGCTGAGTGCATACAGAAAAGGGCAGTCACCAGAGAGAAGCCACTAAACAATTGGGCTCAGTGTTCAAAAACAAAGCCAACCTTTTAAACATTCCATCATTGGACAGGGTATTGAATGAGATTATTTGCAAAGCTTTAAAAATATATAAGTCTAGGATTAGGTGAAAAACTTGGGATAACTCAGAAAGTCTGGGGTGCAAACAATTCTAGTACCTCAGAGCTGGTCGATAGATCATTCCTATGTTCATTTGGTCAATTAGAAAATATATATCAAGCACAAATATATGCATGTCACTGAATGAACAAGGCACTGAGGATTCAGTAGTGAACAAAATTTTTGTAAATTATTGCCCTCGGAAAGATTAAATTCTGTCAATAGAGACAGTTCTAAATAGAATAGAACAGAACAGAACAGAATAGGAGTGGAATGGAATAGACAGTGATACAGATGTAAACAGAGATGTAGGTATAGACATAGATACTAGTGTGATAAACGGAGAGAAGTTGGGCAGAGTAGAGAAAAAGGGGCTTCCAAAAAATTGGGGGAACTTGAGAAAAAAATATTTCAGGAAAAGAAATAAGGGGTACAAAGGCCCTGAGGCAGGACATCTGTGGCTAGATTAGAATAAAAATGAGAGGCAACAGTAGAAATAACGTGAAAAATAACAAGATGTAGATAATTTAGGGTCAATGTAATTGGCTTTTCTCTGAGTGTGATAGGCATATTGGAGGGTTTTAAGGAGAGGAGAAGTAGGATCTGACATGATTTTAAAGGATCACCATGACTGCTGTATTAAGAAGAGGCTGGAGGGTGGTTTGTCAAGGGTGGAAGTAGGCCAACTAGTCAGGAGGCTTTCATAGGAAGGTCATCAACTGAGAGTAACACAAGTGAGAAATGCTGGAGGCTTCGATGTAGGAAGTGACAGTGAATAACTGGTCAGATTCAAAATACGTTTTGATGGTAATGCTGACAGGATTTGCTGGGAGAGAAGCCAAGAATGACCTGGCTTGAGCAACTGGATGAACACAAAATTGCCATCTAAAGAGATGTGGAAGGCCGTAGGTGGAAGTAGGCTTTGGGATGAAGAATGACAATTTAGTTTGGGGCATTAAATGCTTATTCAGTATGCAACTGGAGAGATCAAGTAGGCAGTTGCTTACAAGAGCTTAGAGATCAGGGGAGGGTCCAAGGCTAGACAGAGAAAATTAGAAATGAATAATCTCACCAAAAAAGAAAGCACAGAAAAAGAAAGGGTCAAGGACTGAGGTCTGGGACACACCAATATTTACAAATTTGGGAAACAATAAGAAACCAGAAAGGCAGCACAGCCAATTAAGTAAGAAAATAAGGAGAGTGTGACACCCAGAAAGCTAAGTAAAAAACCTACACATCGTAAGAGAGATCAAATGTTCCGTTTGTGTCAAATGCTGTGGGTAGACAAAGCAAAATGGGACAGAGTATTGACTATTAAATTTAGAAACATGAAGAACATTGATGATATTGACAAAAAAAATGTTTTAGTGGAGGGATAGAGACAAAAGCCTTATTAAGGTGAATTTAATAAAGAGGCAGAGAAATACTGGAGGCAAATGTAGATAACCCCTTCAAGGAGATTTTCTGTAAAATGAAGAAGAAAAATGGAACTTTCAAGGCATGAGCCTCAAGGAAAAAAAAGAAAATGGGAGAATTTAGTCAAGGGAGAAATTACACTATATTGATGAATCCAATAGAGGAAAATTTTGATTATATAAGAGAGAGGAGAATTTTCATAACTAAGTCTTGAAGTAGGCAATAAAACTAGATTCTAGGGCCCAAATAAAGAGATTGAACTTTCTAGGAATAAGGACAGTTCATATTTCTTACTAGAAAAAAAAGATACCCAATTGTAGGTACAGTAGACTCTTAAGTGAACCCACAACCATGGGGATTAGTAGATGTTGGATAAATGTACCTGGCACTCTCAAGCAATCGGCAAAACACTCAAGCAACAGTGGTTGCTTGAGTTCCAGTTAACTGAGAGTCTAGTGGATAAGGATATATATGTAAGCAGGACAGATCTTATAGATTCTATACTTGTGAAATAGGAAGGTCATCAACTGAGAGTGAGGGGAAGACATGATCATTGGAAGAGACTGCTGGAGACATGTGCTAGAGATATTGTTTGGAGATTTGAGTAAAGAGCGATTGTCTAAAGGGAAAGAAAAATGCAGAATTGTGTAGCCCCCTTGAGGTTCTACTTGAGACTAAAAGTTTTTAATTTAACCTTGTAGAGGTTGCAGACAAAAGAATTACAGTGTAGGCTGCATTATTTGGTAAGAAAATTTCTTATTCTTTATAATTTTATATTTCTTTGCTTAATAATTTCTAGATCACTGAAAATAAATTTTACAAAACCATGTATTTTATTATATTTGCACTGTTTTTAAAATTTTTTTTTACATTTCAGCACATGCTAGTAATGAATATATCTCTTGGATACACACAACCTATGCTGTAATCTTTTTTACTGCAACCTCCACCGGTTAAGGTATGACCATTAGCATGATTTTGTGTTTTTCTTCAGCCAGGTTAAGGTGTGCTAAGATGTAGAAGGAGTAAGTGAAGAATTTAAGTTAGCAAGTGATGAGCTTTTGGGAGGTGAGTACAGTCTAAGAAAGCAAGACGAAGTGCAAGCACATTGAAGATAGAGTCAAGGAAGTGATTATTGATGGACCATGGGATTCAGGACCGGTAAGTAACGGCCACCAACATGTGATGAGAGTAATGAAAAAGAAAGTTGGAGAATCAAATGGATTGCCTATCCTAGTGGGATAAAAAATCAATAAAGTTTGAGTACCACAGAGAATGAAATTAAAAAGTAGTGTGTGATAATGATGAGTAGGATGATCAAAATTGGTATCATGGTGAATGTGCAATTTTCAATAATGGTAGCGTTTCAGGATTTTAAGTCCACGGGACTAATTGGTGCAATTGGAGGAGGAATGACTGGAAAAGAGAAAGTCAAGAGTTGAAGAGCCAATATATTGACAGAATTCTATGCATGGATATTGAAATTACATACAGCTTTTCCCCCTCAAGAGTTGACAATAGAAGGAAATTATTACTGAGAAGTATTGGGCAGAAAAAAAAAAAAGAGAGAGAGAGAGAGAGAGAGAGAGAGAGAAAGAGGTCAATGAATTAGGGCAATAGGAGTTTCAAGGTGAGAATATTTTATGTTAATCATAATTTTAGATGTTCAGTGAGTTGTAGAACAGTTTTTAACAAATTTTAATGTACATGTGGATTACCTAAGGCTCTTATTAAAGTCAAGATAATGATTTAGTTGGTCTGAGGTAGGGACTGAGATTCTGCCACTAAAGCATAAAAATTGCAATAGAGGAGAGAAAGAGACAGAGAGATCAGAGACAGAGAAAGAGATTGGTTCAAAATTTAAGTTTAAAGAAAGACAAATACTCTTCAAGAAAACTTTTAACTTCCTGTTTTCTTCTTTTGTTTCTTTTTATCCTCCTAAGTGCACAGGAAGAATTTGCTCATTCAAATGGGAACAGACAATAAGAAAGTATGCGAAATATTAAATTCGACTCAGCTATGAGATAGTTATTGGTGATGCCTGGTACATAACTAGGTGTTTTCAACGTATGGCTAAAAAGCAGTGCTTTGCACACTAATATTTTATTTAAGGAGTAAAATCAGAAAGGAAAAAATTTAATCTCCTTCCCAGAAGGATTTACTGACATTCTTTGCTTCCATTTTAAAGAGAATCCCTGGATTTACTGACATTCTTTGCTTTCATTTGTCTGTGTAAAGAAAATAGATCTCAAAGAAATGGGATTGTGGAAAGATGTGGTTCATAATGATTAAGAAGAAGTAATTCTGATACAAATGAAAATCTATTTTCTAAAGGATATGAAACTCAGTATATAACATGGGATTTGAAAGAAACTATTCCATTCTCTAGTTGCAGAGCCACTCCACAGTGCTTTAAAGGTAGGGAATGTATTAACCTGTAACATGCTTCCCTTGTTATGATCAATAGAAGCAACATATTTAGACCCCAGCTAATTCTCTTTAGCTACTTCTGCGGCTGGGATAAGAATCGGAGAAAAATAGGGTTAAATCTTAATGAAAAATTGCAGGTCTTAGAGATTATGAATTGGATTGATGAGTTTTTCTTTCCTGAAGGACAACATGCAGATTAAAGAGCTTTTAACTGTTCTTGATGCAATCAAAAGGTTATGGTCGTCTGCTAAAAACTCAGTTTCAGCCACAGTTTATGTAAGTTGTTCACATTACTCACTCAGTAATGATGTACTTGGCCCCACTGTTTGTGGTCTGGTTCTCATTTGTTTGGTATTACATTCCAAGACTGCAATGACTCAGAAACGTTCCTTATTTTATACAGTAAGAAGAAATAGCATGTTTCGCCTGAAACAGCTCGTTTAATCACTTGTCTGTGGTCTTCCCACAATCTATCCAAGCAGGTGTATATAAGTGAACACTTCCACATATTGAGTTTGAAGAACCAATGTGTCTAACCAGGAAACTTCTAAAGTGAGCTTCTTGCGCTCATATGACATTAGCAGAAGATTTAAACATTTTGCAATGCTGTAGAATAGTTCCCCTCATCAGAGTATAGCTGCCGAGTAATAGCAAGTGGGCTTTTCAGAACACAGGAAAACTTTCCAGGATAATAATTTATCAAATAGTTAGGAAACCTCTATTAAGCACGTACCAGGGAATACAAAAGTTGTACTCAAATCTATTGGAAGAGATGCAATATGCAACAGGTATGAGAATTGTTCTATACTGACCTGGAAGATAAAAGTAGGAGCAATAGGTGAAACAAAAGGGTAGATAGAGTTTTGACACAATATAATGTTTTCTATAGACTATTAAGCTTTGGTGCTCTCAAAAAATAGAATGACTATCTTTGAACCTTCAGGCCCTGAAGACATATAAGTAAAAATGAAAATGAGTTGGTCTCAAATATCTGTTTCCTGCAAACCTGATTCTCTTGGATTCTAGCAGGGAGATAATAAGTGTTCATTAAATTAAAAATATTTTTAAAGTGTTCTTCCTCATGACTCATACTATGATTTTCAAAAAGTACCTCAGAAAAATTGGGGGGGAAGAGAGTTTAAAGGCCCAAGAGGAGTTCAAATAAACAAATTATAAGTCAAAGGGAAATAAATCCAGTGTTATTCTCTTAATTATTTGAAATTTTTTTAATTTAACAAGGACTGTTCTGAATCTGGAAAAGAATACTTTGTAGAGCCATATTTTTATATTCAATGTTCACTTCAAGTTATTTGATGTAAGACTAGCTTTCTTGCTCTCTCAACGCACTCAGAGCTAAAGTTATAAGAAGCGTGAGTTACAAAGGGAAAGCAAAAAAGTAGCAGCTATTTATTGGACTAAAGAAGTATTTTCCTCTTTCTGAAGCGTAACTATTATAGCATAATTTCTAGGTGTATCACTATCTTGATTATTTTGCAAATTGTAGCTAAGAGGTTCTTTCTCGTATGTGGTGCCAGAATTTCTAGTTATGGCTTTTCTTCCTCATGTGTAAGAGCAAGCACCCACCCCAGAAAAGAGAATCATTTAGATGAGACCAAAAAATAGTCAGTATTGCATTTATTCATCACCACCACTCACCAGGCTTGCCACAGTATGCTTGAATTAAATGAGCTCAAGAATTTCTGATTTAACTTCTCTGAGGCTCAGTTGACTCCTCTATAGATAAAGGCTACACATTACATAATCCTAAAATCACAACCA
Source organism: Lyroderma lyra (assembly GCA_004026885.1). Classification (NCBI taxonomy): domain Eukaryota; kingdom Metazoa; phylum Chordata; class Mammalia; order Chiroptera; family Megadermatidae; genus Lyroderma; species Lyroderma lyra. The sequence goes on along the minus strand of PVJL010000529.1, from coordinate 217,946 downwards.
GCCAAACATTTTATGATTCCATTCCCACAAGTCCAGTTGATTACAATCCTATTATCTCCTAGCAATTAAAAAATAGTATTTGAGTTCACCTCTTTCTCTCTTCTGGTCAATCAGCAATGTGCAAGGTGGTCCATAATCCTCTTCTGAAAGAATAGATAACGATAAATTCCAGTTTAGGGCCACTTTAAGTCCTCCGTGAGTTCTTGAAGATAATTTTTTGACTCAACTATGACTGTATTCACTTCCTTAAGTTCTTCATTGTGCAAGTTATCAAGATCAAGGGATTTTAACTCAACCAGTGTGAGTCAGTCATTTTTATCTGTCTCCACTTTAGTGTGGCTCCCTGCCTCCCATCACATCATTGTCTGCTCAAATGATTAGATCATGCCTGACATCTGTGAGGGAAGAATGGAGTGAAAATGGCCCTTCTGTCCCTGTCATTTTTTAAAGTGCTTTTGTTTTCTTTTGATAAAGGGACAGTATTTTTCCCATCTTCTCTCACTTAATGCTTTTAAACAGCTTTTTATATCTTGCTCCTATATTATTAGTTTATTAACCACAGCGTAATAAAATATTAAAGAGCATTGGATTTGGAATAGGAACAGCTAGGTTTCTGCTAGATAATCTTTGAAAAGTATTCAGAGTCTCTGAGCTTTAGCACCCCCAGCTTTAAAGTTTAGTGCATCAGTAGCTCAGTACTCAATCTTAAGACCTCTTCCACTTCTTTAAATGCCTTTTAGTGCTTCTGATCTTTGAATTTATCCTTGTAACATTTTCATTTATGCTTGATTGACTCACAAACATGTTAATTACATGAGTAAATAAAGATGTAATCACAGAATTTTAGAGCCAGGAGATTTCTAACCAATCATATAATCCAACTCATAATTTATAGATAAACAAGATCTAGAGAAATTAAGTGATTTGTTACATAAATAGTGTCATAGTTGGAACTGAAAACTAGGTCTCAATCTCCAGTGTCTTTTCAGTTCTGCTGTAGATGTTATTGGGTTTTTTTTTGTTTGTTTTTTTTTGTTTGTTTTTTTTTTTTTGCTTTTTGGTATGTGGGTAGCTCCCCGACTGGGAATCGAACCCAGGCCGCAGCGCTGACAGCACCAGCGCCGAAGCCTTAAGCCGCTACACCATCAGGGAACTCCCTGTTATTGTTTTTATAACCCTATAGAGTCTTATTCTCTTGCTTCCTGTATTCCATTTGAGGGTAGAGAAACACAAAATATTGTTTTATCCAACATCACCAGTTAATTTCCATTCCACCACCTCCTAATATGAGGACCTGAAGGTGAGGGAAGAGGGTATGCTATGAAACACAAACCAGAAGGTTGAAACAGGAGGCAAGAAGAATGGTACGTCATTGTACAGGACCTCGGATGTAAATGAGAGAGGTAGAGTCAATTTGCTCTAAGATTCTAATCAAAATGCCTAGTATCTAAAGTTCTTTAGATTTTATAGTAGAAAGCACATAACATAGACCTTTAACAGAAGAGAGAGAGCCTTTACTTCATAGGTAGGTAGGTAGGTAGGTAGGTAGGTAGATAGACAGACAGACAGACAGACAGAGATAGATAGAGAAAAGCCACACTGGGAAAGTTCTGTCCCTAAGGGAGCAAGCAGTCTTGCATGCTTCCAACTCACATTTTTACATCAACTTCTCAACACCAAGGATTGATCTCAGTGATACCTGAGAGCCAAGCCTCTTGTATTACTGTCTAGGAGGTGGGCAGACAAATGAAAGATTACAATGCAGAATGTTATATTCTGTAGGATGCAAAAGGCAAACATATAAACCAGTAGAAGGGAGAACTCTGGAACGATGTCTTCTAAAATGAGTGGAAGCTGAAGATAAGAGTGTTCTGGGAAAAGGAGATAAGGCATTTGGGAGAGCAGGATATTAGTAAATGACCCGACTCCTTTGGGGTTCTCACTGGCCACGAGGCCAGTGGGGTCAAGGAGGATAACCATGATAGGCCACAGGGAATTACTAAGGGCTTCTAAACAGCAGGATTACATTTCAGAAAAATTGCTCTGATAGTTGTGCTGAGACATAGTTGATGGGGGCTAGCAGGGCGAAGAGTTAGGAGGGAGTAGGACGCTCGCCGGGAAACAAGGGCCCGTGGGGCGGAGAGTCAGCGTTCCAGAGCGGGGCGTCCACACAAAACGACAGCGGGACTGGTGGAGGGAAAAGGGAGAAAGGACTTTTCTTTTAAACGTCCAACATTATTAACCTCAGACACCATAATAGCACGGATACTTACATTTACCTGAAGCTGGCAGGCAGCCCCGATGTGTTTAAACCCCTTACACCAAAACTCCACTCCTTCAGTTCGTCCTCCATGTGTGAGCCAGTTCTCCCACCGTGTTTGCGTGTTGGGTCACAACCAGTCACCAACACGTTTCATTTTATTAGCTGTCGTGGGAAAGCCTTGTTGTGGGCTTTCAAGGATAACACACAGGACAGAAAGTCTGAGGAGGACGGGACTCAGGAAGGGACCGGCCCCTGGGGCAGGGGGACAAGAACATCTGTGTGAGGATGTCACAAAGAAGGATTTGGAGCAGCCCGAAGCACGGCGGGGGCTCTGAGCATAAAGCGGGGAGCAGGAGTGGGGAGGGGCCGAATGAGAAAGGCTGGGGGCTCCCGGAGTGCTCGTCAGCCCGACACTGTCACTGTCAGTGTCACTGTCACTGACGAGGGTGGTTGGAAGGACACACACAACACAGACACGTGGGTCTAGGTGGACGGACATGCAAAGACAAAGAAGTAGCGGACGTGAGAGGTGACGGGCCGTCGGCCAAGGGCAGGTACAACCCGGCGTCGGACCGACGCCCACGGCGCCGCCCCCGGACCCGGCGGACCCGCCGCGGACCGCACGCCGCTGGGCCCGCCACCCGCGCTCGTGGCAATGAGGAAACCTGCCGAATTCAACGGAGTGTGCTAGAGTAAACGTGATCGGTCCCTCGGCTTACTGCTGTTGTAAGAGCCGCGCACTGTGGAGAGTGGCTTCGGTCTGCCAGGGAAGACACCGAAACGAAAATTCTACCGTCCACTCCCCACTGCGTCCGTCACTGCATGCGGGAGGGGACATGTGAATAGCAAATAAAGGGGGAAATTCATTCCTCAGAAGGCCGGGCAGTCTTTAAATTGAATACATTAATGTTATAAAAAGCCGACTGTCTCATTTTACGACGGATACCCTGCCCTGTGAGCTGCCGAGGACCTGCACGCAGGAAGCAGCCCGGAGTAGGGACACAGGCTCAGAGGGAACATCTGCCCTCACCCTGGGGACTGCCGCCCTCCCCCCTGGGCACCGCCGCCCTCCCCCCTGGGCCCTCCCCCCTGGGCACCGCCGTCCTCCCCCTGGGCCCTGCCACCCTCCCCCTGGGCCCTGCCGCCCTCGCCCCTGGGGCACCGCCGCCCTCGCCCCTGGGCCCTGCCGCCCTCTCAGAGGGACGAATCCAGGGGCGTAACTTGTTCTCCCGTGAGGTCAGGATCGGACTCTGATGAGTCGCATCACAGAGTATCATTTGTTTGTTGGCCAAAGGCGAACAGAATTGTTGTTCTTTTTCCACGTCCAAGTTTTCTGCAAGTTGAAAAGGCGCCAGTTTGTTATTAGAGTCAGGTGTCCCCGCAGTTGTCTACTTTCTACCCTCTTAATTTCCCCCTTTCCTGAGACCGGGCTGTAATTTATGAAGCTTCTGGCATCAACAACTTTATTTTCTTTCTGATTAGTGGCTGTAAACTCCCTGCATGTTTCTGATTTGTTAGCAGGTGGCCTGGCCGGCCAAGAAGGAACTCACAGTCTTGGCTCACACCCAGGGTTTACCCAGGTTCCAGAATTGGTATCAGCCTTGATAGGTCTTCCAGGGCCTCGTGGGTACTTAAATGCTCATACAAGGCAGGCAGGCCCATGTGGTACAAAGCTTCATCCAAACACCTAATGTGTGATTGAAAGGGAAAACAACATAGCAATAGGGTCATTTTCTTTAAAGCTGTTTACAATTCACTGAGATTAAAAGAAAGGGGGGGGGGAGGGAGAAGAAAAAGAAACAGGTGAAAAGTTTGGGCCAAGTAACTGCTGTTCCAAATATTTCACAACTCGGGAGGTAGCAGAGACTTCAGAAAACAAAGCAAATAGCTTTTCTAGGCCCCGTAAGCCGAGTGGCCTAACCGGAAGAGGGCCCCACCTATCCAGAAAACAACCCCTGGGTCTGCTGAGCTGGAGCCTAGCCCTGAAGAGGGGAAGCAAACTGGAGCTGCAGAAAGAAAATTACGAATACTTGACGTAGTCAGGAGCTGGAAAGGCCTCCAATTATTTACTCGTCCACACAATAAAAGTGACAGGAGTTGTGTATCCTTAAACAACCTTCTGCTGGCAGACTGATACCATGAAATGGCTGTTTTGCTGCTAGATGCACCAAAGATTAGATAAGAAAGCAAACAGTCCCTCATGGGACACTCCAAGTGCTCTAACTGCCAAAGTAAGATCCCTGACTAGATCAAATGTAGAAAGGATTCAGAGTGTAAGTGCTTCTCAGAAGCAGAGATGTGATTCAAAAACCACAACACTGGAACAGAGCTGAGCAGGAAGATCAGTTTCTGGTGAGAAGATACTGAGAGAAGGACTTCGGCCTATGGTTTATAATGAAATTGCCATTCGTAGGCGTTTTTCTTCTACCACTGTTCAGATTTGTTGGTTGCTCCAAGTCATAAACTAAGTAAATCATGAGTAACTCTGTGGATCAAAGGAAAGCAAAAGGGCGGAGTGGGAAATGGTGGAGTTCTGGTTGCTGGGTGCTGGTTGCAATTCTGCCATTAATAAGGGGTGAGGAAATCCATTGGACTTCCCTATACCATGATTCCTTCATCTGTGAAAATGAGACATATGGGCTAAGAGGATTTCCAGGTCTGGAAATAAACCACCTTCTGGTCTTGAACTCAGCAACTCAGCTGCTATCGGTGAAAAGCCACATACCAATGACCATTTAATGGTTGCCATTGTAGCTCAGATTTGGACTAGGAAAGTATATACTATGCCAGGCTCTCTTATGAGAAGACCACAGGGAAGGGGATTCTGTTCATCACCAAGTATATTTGCGTTGTCCTATAAACCAACTAACTCTGGGAAGAGCAATACACATAAATGTTGTCAGACCATGGCCGTGGGACATGACATAGTACTCATAAATATTCGCTGGAAGACACAGCAAAGGGACCAAGGAAAGGATGATGCAATGCTCACCTACATTAGAAAAAGATTATTTGCTTTATAGGGCGGTCACCATTGCTCCTTTCAAATGCTTAGCTGCCCTACTATGTTTAAACTTGGTCTAATTTACAAACTTAGATATACATGCATTTTCATTCAAATATGTTATTTTTAATTCAAGACACAATTACTGAAGATATAGTGTGTGATCGATGTGGTGCTAGACACGGGTGACACCAAGTGAAAAGATTGGTTTGTTCCTTAAATAGTTTACATTCTAAGTGGCAAAGTGATCAATAGCAATAATGATATTTTAAAGTGAGCAATAATGATAACAAATGTGGGGTGGGGGTGGGGGGGTAAGTGCTTAGGAAGACCAGGAAAATCAGGATTAATAATATTGCCTTAAAGGTGGAAGTAGCACGGGAGACCTCACAGAAGAGGGCATCTTTGAGGGAGATGAGTTCACATTTGGCTTTTTCCAGAGCAAAATTTTAACTAGATCTAGAGCACACGGAGGGCGGTGGGAAAGGCCAGGCCTCCCACAGAGAGCGGAGCGTTCGCCGAGGCGTGGGGAAGGAAACGTAGCAAACGCTGTTCCCATGTGACTGAACCAGACGACACGGTAACCAGGGCAAAGAGGGGAGCGACGACCATGAAAGAGAAGGCAGACTTTGTTTTAGACAGTGCCAAAGGTGTTCTACTTGACCGATAAGCAGTGAGGAGGACTTACCAAAACGGACGGCATTTATTCATAATGGAGTTGTAAATGTGTAAAAAAAAGAAAAGAAAAGAAAAGTAGGGTGTTTTAGAATGTGGGTGTCCGAGTTGGCAAGTTTGAGGAAACGACCTGCATGTCTGTCTAGGAGACTGCCTCACACTTACCTGGACCAGAGCTGCAGTTTGGCGCCACCTGGTGGCCACTGTCGGATCGGGTCTAACTACCCAAGGGCAAGATCCTGAGCGCTGTGGTACCTGAAGTTCCGAAAGGACGTGGACAGGAATTCCAGCGTGACGATGGCCCCTGTTTGCTTGACTCAGTTTCCTGGGCCAGGAGAAGACAGGAGCACGGTTTCTGCAATTTCTGCCCCGTCTTCCCTTCACTGTTCTTTTCTCTCCCTCCCCACTCCATTGAGGACTTGGGGTTTCAGAGTTTTAGCTAGAGGACATTAACCAATCTCCTCTTATAATAAGATTGGTTATCATCAGATTGACTGGTCTTAAAATTTAGATGACTAAGTCTGTATCTTTACAATGGAAACAATAAGAGTATTAGAGTGTCTAAGGATATCATGTTCATTTTATTGAGCAGGATCCATACTAATCAGTTAGAGGAAACTAGCTCAGAAGCATTTTAGAAACATGAAATAGCAAAAGTCTCTAATATCTATTTTTTTAAATCACACAATTTCAGAGGATAAAAAAAAATCTATAAGACCAGCTTGTGCTAAATTTGTAAATATGCATATTTAATAGATGAGTAAACAGAGCCCTAGAAAGATTCACTTGCCTTTGTTTATGCAAGTTGTGCACAGTATAGCAAGAACCCAGTGAAGACGTTTTTCCTTTACTTGAGTTTTTTTCCCCAAATATCAATGAATCAGATAGGTTTGGAAAATACCATCATCACCAAAATCTTTTGTATCCTTGTAAAACATATCAAAGAAAATGAAAGGCAGAGACTATTGCATATTAATACGCAGTACAAGAATCAACCCAAGTTTGTAAAGAAGTTTTAAAGCATGTTCCTGATGTTTCAGATACTCTGGATAACTTTTTACCAGAAAGAATAAAAAAGAGCACAGGCCTTTTAACTTCATGGAATCTACCCAAAACACAATTTCGAACTATCAAACTTCAGTTTAATAACAAACAAACAAAAATACCAACACCAACTAGAAAAACTAGGCAAACGAGAAACAAACAAAATAGTTCTCCAAGGACTTCTAATTCAAATTGTATTCTCAAATAAAGAAACTGTTTAGAGACAACTTCCAGATCACAGGATTTAGATTCATATCTGAGTGCTTGGATACTTACATGAATAGTTAGTAAATGAACTCTTACAGATGATTTAATCCTGTAAGCAACATCCTTGGTTTGTCCTCTCAAAGATATTAAAGCAAAATGAAAATGACTACTTAATTTGAAAAATATTACTATAGTCTGCATTAGGCAAAGAGTCCAAGACAGATAATTTTTAAAACGAATTATGGAAAATATATATAAATACAAAGGAAAACTCTCTGTGTGAGTACATTTTGGATGAGGAGAATTACTATAACATAACTCTTTCTCATCCTATTCTGCAAGGTGCACTGAATATATCTCTCTTCGTGGATGGAGCAAAACCCTTGCACCACAGTAATTGTCTAGAACAAGAATAATGGCCATGGTGACCTATGATTTGATTGATATGGGTAGCCATTGGTTAGATCTGGCACTGGCAGAATTATCAAGAAAGTAACATTTACCTCTATTTCAGTCCTCAAAAATATCTTCCTCCCTCCCGACAGCAGGTGCTGCCACGCCCTGCTCCGAACGCCCCCTTCCCTCTGCGTTCACGTGAAGCTAAGGGGGGACAGTTTCTATAACTGCTGATGGGGAATCTGTTTTACTGCCTGAGGCTTTTCTCTGGATCTGTGAGAACTTGTTTAGACTGCCCACAGCTGGGGAGTTCTGGGGATTTAATGATCCCGAGAATAACCGCCCAAATAATGAGGCGCATGAGTCACTAGTAAACACCCCGCTTCCCTGCACTGTGGTATAACTCCTGAGCATATTCTGCACAGTGACTCAAAGGGTGGTCAAAGCAACTGAATACATGACATGATGCCAACAGTGGTAACTCGTAATCACACCTTCGTCCCTTCTCCACTCCTACACTTCCTGTGAGAGCCCTCTCAAAAAGCCACCTGCATTCAAGTCTGGCACAGGGTCTGATTATGGGGGGAAAGCAGCTATGATATTCCAGGTATCTCTCCATTACTCCTGTGTTACCCCTCACCAGCTGCCAATTAATTTAGTTGGATATCTTGAACAGGCGCTAGGCTGAAAATATTTTTGATGTTACCAAATTGGTATGACTTTGTTTATTTCACAGTTCTTAGTTACCAGGCTTAGTGCACAAATTTCAACTGTTTTCAAAACTCAAGTTCATCTTCAGAAATTGCAAAAGTTTCAACACTGAAGAGATTCAAAACAGTAGAGAAATCAAAACTCATTTATATAAATAATTTCTATTGAATTTATTAAAAGAAATCTTATTTTCATAGTCATGACTTTTATTAAAATACCTAATCATTTCAATATGAGCAGTTCCAGTTCACAAAGGCAGAGGCCTGAGAGGCACAGGCTTGGTTCCACTGATCCTCCACCCAACCAGCAGCTTTTGCCACAAGCAGAAACTACCTGTTCTATCTGCATCCAAAAACTGAATTTGTTGATCAAGAAGTGTCCTTGTCATAACTAGGAAGATCAGGAAATATACAAATACTGCAAAGAATAAATTGCTGCCGTCCAAGAATCTTTTCTAATGGGCCATTGACTTGTTGTTTTCTTCTTCCTCTCCTTTTGCTTCTCTTCCTCTCCCTCCTCCTTCCTCCTTGTCCTCCTCATGTACTCCTCTTCTCCTGCTTTCTCCTCCTCCGCCTTCTATTTGACTGAACTCAAGTATCTGCCTTGGGACCAAAATGAGCTTAAATAGAATTTCTAGCATCAAAATACATAGAAATATTGTATTAAAATAAATACATGTTAACAAGCTCAAAAGAAGGGGGGAAATGGGAAAAGTAAGGATACACAAAGCCAGAGTTTTAAGAGTACAAGATACCACACGTTATTTTAAGTGGAGAGGATACAAGGGTGAAAGGAGAAGTGGGGGTTATGGCCTAATGACCAGAGCTGGGATTTTTAGCCACAAGAGGACATGAGCTTTGGCTTTGGTCCTATGCAAAATGGGCAGCTGGTTCACCATCGAGGCAAGGATAATGGATTTATGTTATAGCCATTGGAGGAAAGATCACTGGGAAACAGTATACTTGGTACCAAAGTATAGCCACCCAAAACACTTACAAGTTATTAGAAAAGGAAATGTACCTTTAGAATGGAGGTATCCGGGAATCGTCACCCTAACTAAGTGAGCAAACCTGGCATTGTTAGAGGAGGCTCCCTAGCATTGTTTCACTTGCTGCTATGCCGTAGGAAGCAGACAACGCAACCCATGAAGTTTCACTCCCAATAAATAAATAAATAACCCAAATTTAATGAAGTCTCTGGACCTCCAGTTTACAAGAAATAAAGCAGATGATTAAATTAAACTGTAATATAAGAAAACAATCAGAGCAAGATTAATTAACTATAAGAAAACTGCCCTGGACTCTTTGAAAAGTCAATGTCATAGGGAAAAAGAAGAAAGAAGTGTTCTACATCTAAAATGGCTAAGGGGACATAACTGCCACAGGCAATGCATCATCTTTGATTGGATTCTGGGTAGAAAATAAGAATCAATAAGAGACATTTGGGGTAATTTAAGTGTAAACTAGGTATTTTATTTTATTAAGGAATTATTTACTTAGGATAAATTTTTATTTTTAAAAGATGAATATTAAATTATTTAGGAGTAAATTTCATGAGCTCTGCTACTTGTTTTCAAATGGTTTCACATTAATAAGTGTGTGTGTCTGTGTCTGTGTGTCTGTGTGTGTATGCGTGTGTATGTGTGTGTATGTGTGTCTGTGTGTGTATGCATGTGTGTCTGTGTGTCTGTGTGTGTATGTATGTGTGTATGTGTGTGTGTCTGTGTGTGTATGTGTGTGTGTCTGTGTGTGTATGTGTGTGTGTCTGTGAGTATGTGTGTGTCTGTGTGTGTATGTGTGTGTATGCGTGTGTGTGTATGTGTATGTGTGTGTGTATGCGTGTGTGTGTATATGCATGTGTGTGTATGCGTGTGTGTATATATGCATGTGTGTATGCGTGTGTGTGTATATGCATGTGTGTGTATGCGTGTGTGTGTATATGCATGTGTGTGTGTGTCTGTGTGTGTGTATGCGTGTGTGTGTCTGTGTGTGTATGTATGTGGTGTGTGTGTGTGTGTGTCTGTGTGTATGTGTGTGTGTGTGTCTGTGTATATGTGTGTGTGTGTCTGTGTGTGTGTGTGTCTGTGTGTGTGTGTGAAGAGAGAAAGAGAAAGGAAGCAAATGTGACAACGTTAACAATCATGAACTTAGGTGAAACACACACTGGTGTTTATTCTGTTACTCTTTTAATTCTTTCATATTCAAAAAATAACTTTTAAATAACATCGGGGAAGAGTAAATTTAAAATGTACTAGAATTTTACATACTTATACAATTTCATATTTCTTTTTATTCAATTTATTCAATTACTAGTCTGTCATAAGTATTTCCCCTGTTTTTAAAATCTTATTAGAATAAAGAATGTATAGGTAAAACAAATCTGCATCTATATAAATAAATAAAATGACACAAAAACACCAAAAGTTCCTGTTTAATTTCAGCTCATTAAAGAGAAAAGGTGCTGAAAGTAAGCTATGAATTAACCATTGTACCATGTCTGTATTTCCTATATAACTTTGGATTCTCTCCATTTTAGCCATGTGTGCCAAATCATGAACAAATTTCTAAGCTCACTTCAGACTAAACATGATATGCTTATATTTCAGAAAGAGAAATTGTTGTTTAGCAGGGGGTGAAAGTTAAAGCCATGTAATTCCCTGGCTGCATCACAGTCCTGAGAGGCGTGTGAAAGTCTCTTTCATCCTGAGACTTAATTTCCTTTATTATATGGTCAGAATTACCTGATAGTTTATCCATTACCACCACCCCCAAACAGCAACTTTGTAAAATAAAATTCTAAAAGAACAATTTATCATTTTTAATTCTTATATTTCAATTTACCAGGATATAAAAATGAATGACCTAGATATGAATTTAATGATCCAGAGTCCGGATCATCCAGATCACTTCCATAAATATAACGTACACACAAATAATCATTAGCATAGATATTTTAAATAACTCTATGAATTTGTTTTGATGAGACTAACTCCAAAATGGACTAGATCCAGGGCTTCAGAGGCTGAAAGCTTGGAACTGAACAAGGGGTTGGAGTGCAAGGAGTGAGAGCAGCAGGTAGCCTCCTAGGACCGGTAGGCAGCCAGGAGTGAGAGGTGTCCCAAGGCCAGATTCCTATGATGGTGACTCTGTGGTGGGAGAATGAAAACAAAGAATGACAGGAAGGTTGAAAAGCTAATTATGCCTTGAGGAGGGCTGAAGGGATACTGAGTAAGGAGTGTTTCTGACTACCAGTGCACTTCTCCAGAACAAAATTTTCTTAAGGCCACGACTGTAAGAAAGGCCAGAAATAATATACTAGTTATTTAGAAACCTGCTCTGGACTGAATTGTATCCTCTCAAAATTCATGTTGAAACCCAAATCCATAATGTGATTGTATTTGAAGATGTAACCTTTGGGAAGTAATTAGGTTCAGGTGAGGTCATGAGGGTGGGGCCCTCGTGATGGGATTAGTGACCTTATAAGAAGAGGAAGAGACTGCAGAGCACTCTGTCCCTCTCCCTGTCCCTCTGCCAGGTGAGCACACAGTGAAAAAGCTGTCTTCTGCTAGCCAGCCAGACAGTTCTCACCAGAACTCAACAAAGTTGGCACTCTGATCTTCAACTTTCAGACTCTAGAACTGTATGAAAGTAAATTCATGTTGTTTCAGCTACCCAGTCTATGGTATTTTGTTATGGCAACCCCAAAAGACTAATATAACACTCAAGTTATAGGCAGATGTTAAAAATTAGAGCTAAAAAATATGGACATCATACACACACACACACACACACACACACACACACACACATTACATATTTTAGGAAATTAAGAAGTCAATTAAAAATTAACATACAAAAATTAGAAATTAAAATTTGTTATTAAAAAATAACATAGCCAAAAAAGAATCAGTAAGTTTGGAGTTAGGTCAATAGAAAGCTCCCAAATTGAAATACAGTAGTGGGCTGAGTGGGGAAGCAAAAGATAGGTGAAGTCCTAACTCCTGGTGTGTGAGTGTGATCTTATGTGATAAAAAGAGTCTTTGCAGGTGTAATTAAATTAACAATCATAAGAAAACATCATTCTGGATTTAGAGTAGGCCTTAAATCTTTTTCTTAAAGCCTTATAGGAAAAAGGCAAGTGATTAAAGACAGAGAAACAGGCAAGGAAGTGATGTGTGAAGAGGGAGGCAGACATAATAATGTATCTGCAAGTCAAAATACAGGAAAAACTGCCAGCATCCCCCAGAAACTAGAAGAGATTAGAAAATTTTCTTCCCTAGTGCCTTCATGGAGAATGCAGCCATAATGACACCAATAATTTGGACCCAAGAACTGCGAACAAATAAAGTTCTCTTGTTTTAAGCCATCAAGTTAGCGATAATTTTTACAGTAGCCCTTAGAAACCAGTACAAATGCAAAGAAAAAAAAAACAGAAACCAAAAACCCACAACAACAAAATATCTAAGAACTGTAGGATCACATAACAGGTGTATTATACACATAATTGGAATGTCAGAAAAAGAAAAAGAAATATGAAACAAAAAAATAATTAAAATAATAATGGCTTATAAATTGTCAAATTCATTGCAAACACCAAGCTACAAATTTGGGATGCTCAGAGAACACTAAGCAGAATAAATATCAAAAATCTATACCCAGACATATCCTATTCAAACTGCAAAACCACTAAGACAAAGTGAAAATATTAAAATAAGCAAGGGTGGGGAAGAATCTTTTCTACAGAGAAATAAAAATAAGAATTATAGGAGACTTCTTATCAAAAACTATGCAAGCAAAAAACAAAAAACAAACAATAAAAAACAGTGAAGTAAAATAGTTAAACTGTTAAAAAGAAAATAAATTAGAATTCCATATCCAATAAAATTATTTTTTAAATCTGTAGATGAGTCCTAGATAATTCAGTAAGACAAGAAAAGGAAATAAAAGATATACCTATTAGGAAGGAAGATACAAGAATGCCTTTGATGGTAAATGAGATGATCATCTATGTAGAAAATCTGAAAGAATCAACGAAAGGCCTCCTGGAACTAATAAGCACGAGCGAGTTTTCAGGATACAAGGTATAAACAAAACTCAATTGCTTTCCTATATATCAGCAATGAACAAGTGGAATTTAAAATTAAAAACACAGTATCAGTTATATTAGCACCCCCCAAAAAATGAAATACTTAGATATATGATAAATGTTTTTAAATGTAATAGATCTATATATACAAAACTATGATGAACAAAATACAAAAAACTAAAAACTTGGAAAACACACAAAAGAGCTCACACAATATTGAAGGAGAAGAATAGAGTTGGAGGATTGACTGATAATGCCTAACTTCATAATCAATCAAGCTACAGTAATCTAGACAGCATAGTATTGTTGAAGAATAGACAAATAGATTAATGGAACAAAAAGGAAGCCCAGAAATGCGCCTATTAAGAGTCAAATGATCTTCGACAAAACAACAAAGGCAAAGTAATGAACCAAAGATAATCTTTTCAACAAACGGTGCTACAACAACTGGACGGCCACACACCAAAACTAAACAAAACAAAACAAAACAAAAAAACAACTAGATTCAAACTTTATACCCTTCATAAAAATTAACTCAAAATAAACCATTAACCAAAATTTGAAATGCCAAACTATGACCATCTTAGAAGATAACATAGATGACCGTGGGTATAATGATGGCTTTTCAAATACAACATCGAAGGCACAATGATATGAAAGAAATAATCGAAAAGCTGAGCTTCATTTAAAAACTCTGCTCTGCAAAAGGCAATGTCAAGAGAATTAGAAGACAAGTACAGACTTTGAGAAAATATTAGCAAAAGACATCTGATAAAATACTACTTTCCAGGGAGCTCCCTGGTGGTGCAGTGGCTTAAGGCTTCGGCGCTGGCGCTGTCAGCATTGCGGCCTGGGTTCGATTCCCAGCCAGGGAGCTACCCACATACAAGAAAAAAAAAAAAAAAGAGAGAGAAAAAAAATACTATTTTCCAAAATGTACAAAGAACTTTTAAAACTCAACAAAGGGAAAACAAGCGATCTAATTACCAAAGACCTTTACAGATACCTCATCAAAGATGACGACGACATACAGATGGTCAACTAGCATATGAAAAAATGTTCCACGTTATATGTCATCAGGGAAATACAAATGAAAACAACCATGGGATAACCACTACATGCCTATTTGAATGGTCAAAACCCAAAACACTGATATCAAATATTGGATAGGAGCAAAAGGAATTCTCACTATTTTTGGTGGGAATGAAAAATATTTGGAAGACAGTTTCATGGTTTTTTACAAAATTAAACATATTCTTACTGTATCACCCAGTAGTCACACTCCTTGGCATTTACCCAAAGGAGTTGAAAAGTTATGTCTGCAAAAAATTTGCACATAGATATTTATAGCCGCTTTATTCATAATTGCCTGAACATAGAAGAAACCTAGATGTCCTTCCAAGGTGAACAGATAAATAAACTGTGGTCCATTTAGACATTGAAGTATTATTCAGTGCTAAAAGGAAATGAGCTATAAAGCCATGAAAAGACATTGCCTGATGGCATATTACTAGGCAAAGCAAGTTCATCTGAAAAGGCTACATACTGTATGATTCCAAGTATGTGATGTTCTGTAAAAGGCAAAATGATAGAGACAATAAAAAAAATCAATGGTTGCTAGGTGTCGGAGAGGGAAAGAGATGATAGCTGGAGCACAGAGTATTTTTAGGGCAGTGAACATACTCCTGCAAGATAATACAACGATGAATACATGTCCTTGTATATTTGTCCAGAGTCATACAATGTACAAAACCAAGAGCGTACCCTAATGTAAACTATGGATTTTGGGTGATGATGATGTGACTATGAAGGTTCATCAATTGTAACTAATGTACCATTCTGGTGGGGGGTGCTGATAATGGGGAGGCTATAAACGTGTGGTGGAAAACACGAGAAATCTCTGTACCTTTGTCTCAACTTTTCTGTGAACCTAAAATGGATGTAAAAAATAGTCTTTTTAAAAAATTATAGTAGAAATAGGACTTTCTCACAGAAACAAAATCAGAAGCAATTCATCACCAACAGACATAATACCAGAAGTTCCTCAAGGAGAAGGAAAATAACAAGAGGTCAGAAACTTAGATCTACATAAAGAAAAAGGATCATTACAGATGTAATAAATAAAAGTAAAATAGAATCTTTTCTTTTTCTTTTTCTTAACGAATCTATGCATGATAGAATTTTGTTAATTTTAGCATAACAACAAAAAGTATATAATTCTAAACCAATTAAGAGAAAAAAGTAGAATAAAAAAGAACAAAAATACGGCCATTTTAAGGATTAAAAAAATAATAAAGGACAAAATGGAAATAGAAAATTAAGGCAAAGTAGAAAATTTTAAGTACTACCTGGAACAAGTCCAAATGTATAAATTTTCACAAGAAATATGGATGTAATAAATTTCATGATTAAAATACAGACATTTTCAGGTTGTGTTATACATGCAAATTTAGTGTTATTTGTAAGAGCCTTGCCTAAATATAAGGACAAAGAAGGATTGAAAGTTAAAAGTCTAAATTAAAATATCAAAAACATGCTGTCTAAAATAAAGTGGATATAGCTATTACCCAGAGTTAGCCAAACCACAAGATTTGTGGACATAATCCTTCAGACTGACAAGTCTACCTAAGACTTTAAAAACCGCAAATTTGGGGGTGTTCCCAAAACCACGTTCAGTTTCTATAATTTGCTAGAACTCATAGAAGTCACCTACTATACTCACATGTAGGGGTTATCACAGGGAAAGGACACATTAAAACCAGCCAGGGGAAGAGACATTTAGGGCAGAATCTGGGCAAGTCCAAATGTGAAGCTTTCATCATCATCATCATCAAAACATGCTACCATGCAGCACTGATGTGTGACAATACGCCTGGCGTACTGCCAGCCCAGGATGTTCATCCCATTTTCAGTATCAAGAGTTCTTACTGCAGAGTCACTAATTAGGCGTGATCAATTGATTGATTTCACAAGTGCTTGAACTAAACCTTCAGTCCCCCTGCTCCACTGCTCAGGTCCAGCTGATACCATGCGGCCCAAGAGATCCACCACAGCTCACCTCACCTCATAAGCGTAAACCATGGGGTGTTGCTCAAGGAGCCTCCATTAATGGCAGAGACACACCTGTTTCTAGGGAATTAGCAAAGGTTAGCCGTTACCTTACGAAGGCCAGACTTCTCTTTGAGCAGAGCCAAATTCTTTACTGTACACTATTAGTACCAAGTAAAGTACTGAAAAAAGCATAATTAAGAGTAAATAGGAAAATATTTCCATATAACTAAAGAAAAATCACTAGGAAAATAAAATAATTTTAAATATGTATCCACATACTAAGTTTTTTTCAAATATATAAACAAATTTGATAAAATTATAATGAGAAACAAAGATATTTACCTTAATAATGATGAACTTTAAAACTTTTAATTATTGCTATATCAAATAGATAATCAAGAAAGATATAGAATATTTGAATAATAAATGTAAAAATTTTGACATGTTGGTTGTATGGAGAATACTACATCTAACAATGAGAAAATACACATTATTTTCTAGTATAAGAAGAATAGTTATAAAAATTTTTCACATACTGGACACTAAATAAAATTTCAGTAAGTTTTAGTAACGAGATAGCCTACAGATGGTTTTTTCTAGCCACAATGCAATGAGGTCGATAAACATTCTACTATGGTTCAAAGAAGTTATATAAAAATTTCAAAATATTAGAACTAAATAGTAATAAAAACTTACATATCAAAATTACAAGATGTTCTAAAGGTAGTGCTTTAAGAAACTTGTGCAAACTCAATTACGTGTATTAGAAAAGAATAAATTATAATTCTGATAATTAATGCCTAAGTAGACAGAAAGAACAACAAATGCCCATATCAGAAGAAAAGAAAAAACAACTAAAAAGGGAAAATATCAGAGCTAAATTCATTGTAAAGAAAATGTAAGCATAATATCAAGCTTAATCAAATAAGATTGATTTTTTAAAAAATATTTCAATTTATATATATTCTGATATGATTATTTTTAAAAGTACAGAGAACAGACTCATAAATGTTAAAAAGAAAGAATATAAACCTTAAACTTTTAAAATGAATAGAATATGTCTATAATTCTATGCAAATGAAGTAGGTAAAACTTATTTTAAAAACTAGAAATCTTCAGCAGTCTTATAACTATAAAAGTAAATTCACAATTATGTCTTTCTCCACATCAAACATTATTTCCAGATGGTTTTACAATTAAGTGTTATAAACTTTCAAAGAATATATTCTTCTCATTTAACTTCTTATATATAATAGAATAAGGAATCATCTCTATTCCATTATATAAAGTCAATATAACTCTGATAACAAAATTAGATATCTAAATTAAAATGGAAAAAGAAATTTATAGATTCATCTCATCATAAATAAATATCAACATAATATTATCAAAAAATATTTGTTAAAAGCAATATATCACAATCAAGTTTTGTTTATCTTAAAAATGCAAGGAAGAAGTAATACTAGAAAAACTTCAATAATTTGTTATTACCCTAACAAATTAGTGAGGACAAGAGAATCAGAAAAGGAAAAAGAACACTGGACAAAATTCAGCACATTCATGACAAAAAAAAAAAAAATAGTAAACTGATAATGCAAAGAATATCCTTAACCTAAAAAACATGTCATTTATAATAAGCATTCAATGGGTTCCTCAAGGCTAATTTTATTTTTTATAGTTGCAGTCTAAGCACATAAAGTAAAGGCTAGCTAATCATTGGTAGTCAATAAATATTTATTAAAAAATAAACACATAAACAGAGAAACGTTAAAAGTTTGCACTATTAGAAGTATTCTCCAGTAAGAAGCATTACACTGAGGAACAAGATGAAAATACTGTTATTACTTCAATTTTACTTGGTACAGGAGCTTTTAGCAAGTGCAGTCAGAAAGGAAAACATTACAATCAAGACTTGGAAAGAAGGAAATAAATATCTATTTGTAGATTATATACTATTTCATATAAAACCATAAACATTATATGGATTAATCCAAAATAATGAGGAATATAAATTAATATTTAACAAATGGTACTTGCATATCAAAACAAATTCTGGATTAGAGGTAAATGTGAAAAATAACATAAAATAGAAATACAAATTTATGTACATATAAAAGGAAATTGCTTGCTACACATAATATCCATCAACAGTGTAGAAGAAATCAATATTTCTTTTTCCATAAAAATGCAATTCTTCTGTAAATCAAAAATATCATTAAAACAAGTTGACAATGCACTGTAGAATGGTATGCCTGAAACCTATGTCACCCCAAAAAGTCTAACAATAAAAATGAATTTAAAAATATATATCATTAAAAATTATAAAGAGACAAAATGGGAAAAATCACATTAAAGATTTTCTTTTTAACTTATCACTTAGAAAAGGACTACAAGAAAATGAACAAAGAACAAAACTGACTCAAAGAAATGTAAATGAAAATAAACATATGAAGATTTAGCTTTATTAATGAGAAAAAACAGAAGTTAAACAAAATGTATGAGGTTTTTTTGTCAAATTAATGCTATTAATTCCTATATTAATAGAATATACAAATTTAAGCTTTCTACAGGGTAATTTGATACTGGCTTGAAATTCTCCAGACATGCTCTAACTCACTAACTTTATCTAGGTGAAGAGCACAGGCTTCAGAGAGCATCAGTCCTGGATTCTGACTCTGACTCTACCTCTTCTGGGCTTTTCAACCTCGAGAAGGTAGAATAGGAAAGTAATACCTACCTCACAGGCATTTGTGAGGGATAATGTTTACAAGCTCAGGGTCAGACCTATGGAAAGTGCACTAAATAGTCACTATCACGATCAATTCTAAATTAAGAGTTCCTCTAAGACAGTCAACAGGGATGTGCCTTGAAATTCACTTGAAGAGTCAACAGAGAATGTTATTTATAAAAGTAAAACCTCCCAAAGACTTAGATATAAAAAAAGGGGGGACAGTTAAATAACTTACATGAGCTCTTGTAATCATTACAATAAAGAATATTTGCTAACACAGGAAAATAATACTGTTGGATTAATTAGAAAAATACATTTGTGATTATATGTCCAAATTTTAGCTCATTTTTTTAAGTGTGTGAGAATGTGTGTGTGTGTGTGTGTGTGTGCACTTGAAGATCAGTGCTGGTGTGACGGGGAAGAACAGTTAGCAAACCGTTAGCATTTGTATTGATTCTGGGTTGTGAGAGGACTTCTTGTTCATACGTTGGGTTTTTTCCCAAACATTAACAAACGTGAAATATTTATTTTATAAACAGAGAAAAAACAACACATGGGCAACTGTTATACCTAGAAATAATGCCTTTAATAATCACAGGTATTAATGTATTTTCTTGCCTGTCATTACATTTCTTTGTATCTTTTGGCATAAATATTTTAACTGGTTGTGATTCAACACTTATTTTTCTTTCATGGTATCACCTTACAGGGATAAACTTTCTGCTTGTTCCTGTGATACCAGATACAGACAGGGAGTCATTAAGCAAGTAACTTTGTAAAGATACTGTATCCTGGATTTAACATTTACTCCCCTGACAGAATTATTCATGAGATTTAGCAGAGGGGGATCAATTTAGGTGGATTGATACTACTTAGAGAAGAGCTGCAATATGTTTTAAGCCATTTCTCTGCAGTTCTGGTGTACAAAGTTACTTCATCATTCTCTCATGTGCATTGTAAGATCCAATAGTACAAATAACAGAAAATACAATGTTGAATAGAGCAATATTTAATACCTTCACAAAATACTCCTTCAAAATATCTCAAAGTATTTTGAATAAAATATATTTTCCTGCATGCAAAAGTTTTAAAGAATAAATTGTCTATTTTGTTTCACTGAATTTATTAGAAAACCTTTGTTTTTACTTCATTACAGTTTCTGAGTTGAGGACACAACGGTGAATGTGAGCAGACAAATTCTGCCCATGTGGATCTTTCAGTCTCGAAATCGAACCAATGTGACATTGAACTTAGCCACTCAGAAACAACAGTTCCCTTCTCCAGTGAGAGCTAATAGCACCTGCCTCACATATTGCTAATGTGATTCCCAACGTTGAGAAGGCGTAAGAGTCAGAGCTTGGATAATGCAGAGATGCCCAGCCCTCCCTGCCTCCAGAAACTTTGACACAGTAGAGCTTAAAAAAAAAAAAAAAAAAAAAAAGGAAAGTAGTATTCTATGTTCTTAACAAGAACCCACATGTTTCTAACACAGATAATCTATACTCCATACTTGGGAAAATATTAGCATTTGAGGTAACCAGGACTTCTAAGTTTTGCAAAAGTAGGATGAAATTAAACCTGACTTCAAATTTCTGGAAGCTCTTTCTGGTTTCTTAGAAGGATTAAACAGTGATGGTAAGATATGAATACAAATGGAACATTCCTAATTTAACATATGATTTAAACTATTATACCTGAGTTGTTGGTACACCCACCTTGCTGCTGATGACACCACAAAGTCGATAATGCCTGTGCTGTACGCTGAATGCCTGTACCACCCCTCCAAATGTCTGTGTTAACCCTCATGCCCAATGTGATGGTGTGTAGAAGTGGCGCTTTGGGAAATGATTAGGCCATGAGGTAGAGCCCTCACAAATGGGATTAGTGCCCCTGTGAAAGAGACTCCAGACAGCTCCCTTGCCCCTTCTGCCACGCGAGGTGACAGTAAGAAAATGGCTGTCAGCGAACGAGGAAGCAGGCCCTCACCAGGCACCGAATCTGCAGACGCCTTGATCCTGGGATGTCCTAGCCTTCACAACTATGAGAAATAAATATTTCTTGTTTATAAGCCACTCAGTCTACAGCATTTTGTTATAGCAGCCAGAAGGGACTAAGGTAGCATCTGACTCACCTTTTGAATGGGGCAGACACCCACAGTGTCTGAGGTCAGAGTTGGTTGGTACTACCAACGAAACACTGAAGAATCCAGCTGTGCCTCGGGTTTGTCAAACAACTTCAACTATTTTTCAAACCTTTTGGATTCAGTAAAACTAAAACCTCATTTTGCCAAGCACTTTCACCCATAATTTTTAAACCCATGTGTATTTTAAGAGAAATTTAATCCATATGTTTCTGATTCATTTACACTTAAATCATCAAACTGTTGTTTTGTAAGAGCTATTTGATGTCCAAGGTTTTCTGAGCTCTGTAAACCTCTTTTCTTAGAAACAGCATGTTGTGTTTTGCCAGAGGTTTGACTCCTTGTTGAAATGCCAAAACCAGGAGGTTTCAGTGGGTTCCACATTTACCACAGAAAGCTTCCTCTCTGTTTCTATCAACACACACACAAAAACCAAACCCCAGAGGCCAGCTGACATTCTGCTGGCTTTATCATGACAGTCATTCTCTTCAGTTCATGTTGTAGGAATGTACTAGAGGGTTGGAAGTTTTGCTTTGTGTTTATGAAGTTTCTCCAATAGGATAATTATACAATGTTTCTGTAACCTTGGGGATGGCTCACTCAAAGCTGTCCAATTAGAATGCAAATCCAAAAACACAGACTTTTGAAATTTAAAACATACATTCAGACAGAAAAACAGTTTACATTTCAAGGAAGGACTCAATTCTTTTCAAAAGGTGTCATTGTATCTTGTCATTCTTAACTTCTTAATCAATAACAGAAATAGGAAAATTAACTGGCGACTTCTCTGTAACTTTTATTTACAAAAGAAACATAATATCAACAACTGCAAAATATTAAATGTAAGAATTCAATGAAACGTATTTTCAAAATTATTTCCACTCAATGATCATAAGTAATAACTTAGAAGATTTTTGGGAAATATGGCATTTTAAAATTGTTTAATAATCAGTTTTAAGGGGCTTGTAACACACATCACATTATGTGTTGTATGAGCAATGAAGTACAAATACATCTTAAGATAATTAACGATAGAATTTTTTTCCAGTCACTAATTAATTTTTTTTAAAGTACGGATAAAATACACCATAAAGTGTTACCCAGGTTTTAAACTTTTGGTTTACAGAACATTTTGCTTCTTGTTTCTGAGACACTTCACAAGAAAAAAAATCAAGGTCACTTAACTTGCGGTTTGGAGTCCTACAGGTTTTTAATTTTTCTTCCCTCTTTGGCTGAACTTTTTGATAAAAATGAGACACTGAAGATTGTGAAACCTGAATGGGTTTTGTCCTTGAGTTTTGCATTTCAGTTACCTTGTGACCTTGTCCAAAAGGCTTGGTGGATAGATACTGTTAAGGTTTCAACCAATTTTAAGTGTTTAGCTTTATGATTTTTCTTTAATTACTTATATAACTTACAGCTTTCTACTATTCATTAAAATGGTTTTGCAAATGACTTAAGCCTGTTGCTTTGACAAATAAAAACCAGGCTTATTATTCCACCTATAATTGAACAATAATTACAATGTTGATTATCTTTTGTTAGGCTTGCTTAATAAAGCCCTAAGAAGTTTAGTGGGATTTATAGCTTCCAGGATTTGAACATGAGGTCACAGAGGTCTTTCCTCTTTTGCCAGCTGACCTTTTGTTTGAGTATAAATTAACCCAATTTGTGCTGCTTTTTATATTTGCTCTCAAAAATGAGGCCTGCACAGTATATTATGTAGATCACTAATAACTAACTGATAAAGTTATCTTTATTTTTAATTAAAATTTTATTTAAGTATGTAGATGATTTAAAGATAAGACGAACTGGAGTTAAACACTGCAAACACAGAAATGTAAATGACAAAACAGATTAGCCACATACTTTAATGAATATTAAACTGCTCTCTGCAAAGTCTTAGAAATACTGGTTGTTGACGACAAGAAGGTTTTTTTCTATGCACATTTCTGATACTCTGAAAGAAGGTTATAACTGATTTTTTTAAAGAACGAATTCATAATAATTATTAAATCTAATCACTGCAAGGCAAGACTAAATAGTTTTTTTAAAAATCTTCATCTTCTCATGTACCCTTACCTGCTTTGCCTGTAGAACCGAGAGGGGACATATGGATTGTTACTGTTTTTACTGCTTTTACAATTAGTTCCAGCCGTCATCCACCAACATACTGAACATCTGCCATGTACCTGGTTTTTAAGAGATAAAGGAAACTTGGTCTGTGCAATCCAGAAGTTCAGGGTCAAGACAAGAATGCTGTATTATCCTTTCAGCAATAGAGATTTCTTTAGACATTTATTTGAGTGTTCTTTGTTATATTACACAGCTCTGTCCTCCTGGGACAGGGCTTCATAAGTATTTATGACTTTTTGTAGAGGAAAAAGCAACGTTTTGTCTTGTTGCTATCTAGAACATTCTATGGCTCACCCCTGATTGAATAGCACCACACCCTAGTGAAGGACAATAATTGTTTAGGTACTTAGGTCCAGCATGTCTGTTCAAAAACCAGCTCCTAAGCTTGTGACAGTCATCAATAGTCACATCCTGCCTAGTGATCATAACATTGCGTTCACAGTTACGAAGGTACAATTGTCTGAGCAATGTATGATGGAACTAATTGTAAAAAAAGTAAAACCAAAAAAGTCCCTATGTCCTTCATCCAGCTGGCTCAGATCGATGTAGAGGACTACTGTCAGTCAGGATAAAGAATTAGCTGCTGACAATTCATTTGCACTTGTTTGCCGTCAATCCACACATGAAGCTCTAGCACCCTTATGTAGGCTGTTAAAAAGAAACTGTTCTAATTTTCTTAAAAATGTTAAAGGGGGGTGGGTGGGAGAGGAGGAGGGAAGCTAAATATAAGGTGATGGAAAGAGAAGTCACATTAGGTGGTGAACTTATTATACAACAAGTTGACAATGCACTGTAGAATTGTATGCCTGAAACCTATGTAATCCTTGCTAACAGATGTCACCCCAATAAGTCTAACAATAAAAATGAATTAAAAAAAAAGAATAAAAATGTTTATAGTTTCTGTTCTGTGGAAAAACTATATGGTTCTATTTATTTTCTAAGTAGGATACACTTGGATAAAGCTCTTCCTGTGTCTGTATTTCTTATTTGATATGGAATAGGTTAGACCAAATAATTTCTAAAATCCCTTCTAATTATAACATCCTATTTTTTAACTCAAGCTACTAGTTTTGAAAGAATTAATCCTTCCAAATAGGTGACTGGAGAAGACAAAGTATTTTATTTAAAGGGTTGAGAATACCTACAGAATTGGCATCAGTGTTCTCAATAGTAAGTATCCACAGTTATCTAAAAAGGGAAACTTGAAACACAGGTATTTAAATATTTTTCGTCCTACTACGTGCTGAGTTGTGGGCGATTATCCTTCTGGTTTAGAGCACTTTCATCTTCTCAGTTACACATTTCACACCCATGTTAATGACTATTACAAGTGCTTTTAATATTAAAATGCATACCAGCACTGCAACTTACAAGTCACCTGAACAAAATGTTTCACTTTCAAGTCCTCAGGTTCTTTCTC
This sequence comes from Lyroderma lyra, assembly GCA_004026885.1. Lineage (NCBI taxonomy): Eukaryota > Metazoa > Chordata > Mammalia > Chiroptera > Megadermatidae > Lyroderma > Lyroderma lyra. The sequence goes on along the minus strand of PVJL010000529.1, from coordinate 193,083 downwards.
CTCTATAAAATAGAGCCAATAATATTTAACTAATAAGATTTTTAAACCCTTATCAGACTGCCTAACAAGAACCCAATAAATAGTTTTTACATTTTAATTAAGAAGTTAAATACCTACTTATAGCTTGGCATAGAGTTGTTGACTTTAAATATATTCATTCAAATATTTAATAAGTCTAACTTGTATGTACACACCTCACTAGAAGGGACTAAGAAAAAGTCTGTATACTCCTTCCCTTAAAAAGCTTATAATCTCTCTTGGGAACAAGTAATAAGATTCACAAAAACTTGAACAATAATAAAGTAGTTATTATAAGAAACCCCATAAAATAGTATTTGTTAAAGAACAAATTAGTGGGATATACCACATACATAAATAAATTCAGAAATAGGTGACATCACTGTCACAAGAAGTCTGTGTGGAGCAGCTGGCAATTAAACCAGGTTAATGCAAATTGCTCACATTGCAAAATGAGAGAAAATTATTGCAAAAGCCAAAGAAAAAGTTTTCAGAAAAACATAGTAACACCCTTCAGGCTTGTATGCATGTGTGCACACGTGCAGACACACACACACACATAGAAAAGAAACTTTTTAAGGGTAAATTACTAACTGCCAAACACAGTGCCTGACCTATAACCAAACAGATAATAATTGTTACTTCTTATTTCAGAGGCCACAAACTTGTGGCCTATGAGGCAAAGCAAGTCCACAGACATATTTTCTTTAGCCACATCTTTCGCTTTACATAACATATGAGCCAGCTTTTAAAAAGTAGAGGATTTCATAACAAAAAATAAAAATAAAAAATAAAAAACTGGGTCTCTGGTTTCTCTTGAAAAACCCCTGAAAACTTGCTATAACTGAGCATTTCCTTCACACAAATCTACTGGGACTGAATAGTTGCTGCTGCTTCCTTTAAACTTGACCTCCATCACTAAGGTCCTCACCAACTCAGTGCTTTCAGATGTACTGGCACACCGGCTGCATGCATGGGCTACTACCTTACAGAGTTTGGCATCTGCAACCCCACAAACCACGGGAAAAGGCTCATTTGCTCCCGTCTCCTGTGGAAGGAGAGATGTGAGTGATCAGGGGAAGCTTTGCAGGCAAAAAAATAATAAAATGTATTTTGCTTCTGTTGTCTCTCTTTCCCTGTAATCTCTTTCCAGGGTAGGTAGAGGAGACTACTTAGGGTTTTTCTAGGCACTTTAAGTTTTGAAGCACTAACTATGTGGACCAGTGAAAAGAAGAAGGTTGTCTTTCTAACACTCACTACAAGCAGTTAAAAACTGAGGGCAAAAGTCCTAACGAGAGAAAATGTGTAGACATTTAAAGGCAATGTACTTAGGTATCTCTTTGAAATCTAATTGCAGTAATAAATAGCTCAACAGGCTGCAAAGCCAGGACCAAGATAGCACCAAAATAGCAGCTGAATTCCCTCTTCTCTATAGGATATACTTTTGGCGCACTGCAGGGTTTCTGCAGCCTAATAATGATGGGCAACCCTATTTTCCTTGATGAGAACATTGGTTAACACACACACACACACACACACACACACATACACACACACCTGGGTACCAAAAAATGTATACATATTTTAAGACAAGTTATCTAAATATTTCTGGGTGCTGATGGTAACCACTCTGAGTACCTCTTGTAATTGCAGAAGTCAGATGTGACTTGTATTCATCTTTTGTAATCAGTATATATTATTACAATTTTAATAGTTTTTTCCTTTCTTAAAATGTGTATACATTTTTGGCACCCCTGTATGTATGTAGGTGGGTAGGTATGTGTGTATGTGTGTATACATTGTGTGTGTGTGTGTGTGTGTGTGTGTGTGTGTGTGGTATTTGTCCCAAATAACCAGAAACTTCCATGGAATTTTCAAAATATGCAATAGCAGTCCAGAGCTCGCTGCAAAAGATTCAACGGCAAGAGGAAAAGCCACAACGAACCGTGAAAAGAGCACTAGGCACAGAATGGAAAGTCAGATCTAGTACTGAGCCATCAGGCAGTTTTTCATATATGTATTCCTAGGAGAAGAAGAAAAAGAATAGATGCAGCAAATATTTAGTAAGTAGACGGGCGGAGGGCTGGAAGAGTAGGCTGGCCCAATCTCTCTGGGAGACAAAAGCTGTACTTCTCCTTGTGCCACTCACGTGACACCGTAAAACCCTCACTTAAATCACACAGGTGAGTGTTATGGCCCCTGTTTGGTTCAGCCAAGTCTTCAGATATTTTCTCTCATCCAAAAATGAGACCACACAGTATCTTTAGCATTAAAAATCATCATAATATTGTAATAGGAGACATTTACTAGTAAGTTCCTTAACCCTTTTATGCCCCAGTTCTGCCTCTATAAAACATGGATAATAGTCCCAATTCATGAGGCTGATATTGCGCTTAGGAAGGTGTCTCACTCATAGGTGGAATATTGCAAATCCCGTACCGTTCTATCCCCTCAAAAAAACTTCAAAATTACAAAAAGAAGTTATATATTTACATACTAATTTATGATTACACAGTGACATCAGTTTTTGCTTTCAAAAAGCAGAGTAAATAGTTAGGATCCTTGCTTTACGTGTAAGAATTCGGAGGCAGGAAGGTTCAAATGACTTGGCCAAGGAAACCCCTATAGGAACGTGGTGTAACACAAACATAGCTCAGGGTTCCTCTCACAATTCTATGTTGCCCTATCTTTCTCTCACTAACAAAATAGGAGCCAAAAAGAAAGTGTTCCAAGAAAGTAATACAGAGAAATAAAACTCCATGTGGTCATTTATATGCTACTTTTATTCTGAGGAAGTGAGTAGAAAGTTAAAAATTCACCTCTGAACAATTAAAACACTCACCGATGAAAGTTGTATGTAATAAAGAATCATTTGTTCAAACTTGCTTATGTACAAGATGCCCTGAGGACCGTTATGTAAGTAACTGACTTTAGACTGTGGGTGATTTAATCACGTTTCACAAAAGACCTCCTTCCAGACACCACAATCATTGAGATATCAAGGATGACTTCCACCTTTGTGACAACTCACGAAGTTCAATTCTGTATGTTTGGTTTCTTTCTGGAAAGATTGAGAAAAATATTGGGGCCATTTCAGAATTTTCTGTGAAATGTGGCTGAATGAACTTCTCCTTCACCATAGAATATTCCCCCATTAAGTGGCCACTTATTAACAGGTGTCATATTCCATTCCTCTCTCCTACCTGTTTGACATGGGGCAAATCCTTTCTAAATCTGGGCAAAGCTAATAACAAGGTTTAATAAATACTAAACATATTGAGATCCATGACATACGTTAGTATAAAAATGGCTTACACCTCCAAATTCCTCTTTTTAGATATATAAAAAGCTTTTAATGTGTCTTTAACATATTATCAAATGCATTCTTAGACATTCACATAAATACATTAGGAACCATTGCTTTAGAACCATGCACTTTAAATTAAAATATTGAAGTCTCCTGGATTTCTCCCCACCTATTATTTCCAGCCTGTCTATTCTCTTATTTTCCTTAGAAACATGTGCTTGGAGCCTTCACTGAATACAATTACAAGAGAGTAATTGCCTTTGTTATACAACTACTGATTCTTGATTTTGTTTAAGTTAAAATAAATTGGCCCAAAGCAGATGCTACTTTATTTTCTTTTTTTAACAAGTCAAATGTGCATCACATCAGTGACTCTATTACCAATAGGAAATCCAGACAGCAGTTTTTATATATTATCATAGGTTAATTTTCAGGAATGACTTGAAAAATATTTGAATAATGTAGAAAAAAGTTGAGCTTGTTATTTATATTGTATTCCTATAATTTTACATAATATATAACTTCAGTTCCACTTAAATATTTTTTCAGTTCTCACTTAAATTATTTTAAAATGTTTTTATAATTTAGATTGGAAAAAATAAACATGTAAGTAGCCACTTCAGACATTAGAATAAACAAAATCCAAATTTTATATTTTAATTCAATTTGGTTGTTGCTGCTTTTATAAAAATTGAAGTGCTATACAGTTATAATTTCTTTAAAATGCTTCTAAAATTAGAAGCAGCTCTATATTTTCTTCTTAGTGCACTTGCTCTTTTTCCTGCCTCCTGTTCTTACTGGAATGTTTTTGTTATCCTCAATGATAGTCAACAGCTGTACTTTCTCACAGAACTTATTAGCAGCTGTGAAATGCTACTGTCCTAAGTAGCAGCATTTGTTGGTGACTGTTGAGATGTAATTGCTGTGATAATGAAATTACTTCACAGGCTTCAGCCAGTCTTCAGTCAACATTTACTGGAACCTACTGTTTGCAAAGTACTGATTTCACCACATTAACAAAACTTAATCTAACTAAAGAGGAAAAAACCTAAGTGCTAAGTTACCTTTACTGCATACCAATAGGGAGAAATTGAAGCCATATAAACTGGTATTTAGGTCTGAAGTGTAGCCAAGTAGAAGAGCAAAGTAATCTGAAGGAGAAAATGAGACTGCCATTTGTACTTAAGAGAAGAGAATAAACCAAGGGTATCTGGGGATTAATGAGCTTTGGTAAAGTGGTATCCAGAACATCAGAATAAGAATGAGGTGTAATGAGGAAGCACACACATTCTGATGCACTGCCGTGCCATATCTCGTATCTCGTTAGGTGTCTACAAACCCAGGGAAAGGATGCATTTCAGGAAGTCACTTCTTAAACAGAAAAAGATCTTAACCGAAACAGAAATACTGAAGCATGATATTAAATTTGAAGAAGATTGAACCATGAAATAATAACATTTAAAAACAATTAAAATCCACAGCTAACATGGTGAAAGGTTGAAAACTTTTCCTCTAAAATGACAGCAAGGCAAGAATGCCCATTTTTGCCATTCCTATTCAACAGAGTACTAGAAGTTCTAGCCAGAGCAATTAGTCAAGAAAAAGAAATAAAAGGCATCCAAATTGAAAATAAAGAAGTAAAATTTTCTCTATTCCATTATGGCATGATCTTATGTGTAGGAGACTCTAAAAATGTTACATGCCAAAAAAAAAAAAAAAAAACATTAGAACTAATAAACAAATTAAGAAAACTTGCAGCATACAAATCAACCTACAAAAATATCTGCATTTCCATACACTGACAATAAACAGTCCAAAAGTTAATAAAACAATTTTATTTACAATAGCATTGAAAAAATAAAGTACTTAAAAATAAACTTAACAAAGTAGGTGAAAGATTTATATACTAACAACTACAAGTCATTGCTAAAAGACAAAATAAACAAAAAGATATTTTGTATTTATGAATTGGAAGAATGCTCACTTTGACAGCACATATACTGAATTATAAGACCTAATATTGTTAAGATGTCTCTACTATCTAAAGCAATTCACAGATTCATTGCAGTCCCTACCAAAATCCCAATGACATTTTTTGCAGAAATAAAAAAAGTCATGCTAAAATTCATGTGGAATCTCAAGGAACCCTGAATAGCCAAAAACAAACTTAAAAAGTAACAACAAAGTTAGAGTTCTCATACTTCCTGATTTCAAATTTGCTACAAAACTATACTAATCAAACAGTGTTGGTACTGGCATAAACACAATGGAATGGATACAGAGCCCTCATAAACTCTCACATATATGTGAGGTCAAATGATTTTCAAAAAGGGTGCCAAAACCATTTAATGGGTAAAGGAGAATCTTTCCAACAAATGATAGTGGGGAAACTGGATATCCATAGGTGAAAGAAAGAAGAAAAACACCAACTTTATACTACATACAAAAATGGACTCAAAATGGATCAAACACCTAAACATAAAGACTAAAACTATAAAAACTCTGAGAAGAATACAAAGGAGAAATCTGAATGGCATTGGATTTGGTCATGATTTCTTGGCTATAACACCAAAAGCGTGGACAACCAAAGGAAAACTAGATAAACTTGACTTCATCAAAACAAAATTTTGTGCATTAAAGGACACAATTAACAGTGAATAAGTAACCCATAGAATGGGAGAAAATATTTGCAAATCATACATCTGATAAAGGGTTGATATCCAGAATATATACTCCTACAACTCAACAATTAAAAAATTTTTTTAAATGTTCCAAGGACTTGAACACACATTTCTTCACAAAAAGACATACAAATGTGATTTCACTTATATGTGGACTCTAAAAAACAAAATAAACAAAACAGAAACACACTGATAGATACAGAGAACAAATTCATGGTTGCCAGATGGAAGGGGGTTGGGGACTGGGTGAAAAAGGTGAAGGGATTAAGAGGTCAAATTGGTAGTTACAAAATAGTCACAGGAACATACATACAGCACAGGGACGACAATAAATAATATTGTAATAACTATGTATGGTGTCAGGTGGACACGAGACTTATAGGGGGGATCACTTTGTAAATTATATACATGTCTAGCCACTATGCTGTACACCTGAAGCTATGTAAAATAATATGAAATATCAACTGCAATTGAATTCTAAAAACATATAAATAGATAATAAACACAGAAAAGATACTCAACATCACTAATCATTAGGGAAATATACAAGGAGATACTATATCACACCCATTAGGATGGGTATTATAAAACAAACAAACAGAATAGTAAGTGTTGGCAAAGATGTGGAGGAATTGGAACATTTGTGGATGGCTGGTGGGGATCCAAAAGTGTGCAGCTGCTATGGAAAACAGTATGGCAATTCTTTAAAAAATTAAAAATAGAAATCACCATAAAATCCAGCAATTCCATGTTTGGGTACATATCCAGAAGAACTAAAACAGAGACTTGAATGTCTATGGACTTTGAACTTTAAAGAGGTTTGAATCTCAAAGACAGTATGCTAAGTGAAATAAGCCAGTCACAAAAAGACAAATACTATGTGATGCCACCTACAGGAGACCCCTAGAGCTGTCGAATCCCTAGAGACAGAAAGTAGGGTGGTGGTTGCCAGGGGGTGGCGGAGAGGGAATCAGAGTTAGAGAGGTAATGGGTGTGGAGTTTCAGTTAGGAATGATGAAAAAACTTCTGTGGATGGATGACAATAATGGTTACACAATGAAATGAGTTTACTTAAACCCACTGAACTGTACATTTAAAAATGCTAAAATGCTAAATTGGATGGTATGTTCTTTTTACTACAATAATAACAACAATAAAATAATCAAAATGATAGAAGGTAGCATCTAGAGGAGAAAAGTAAAAGAAATCAGGATTATTTCATCTTGATAAGAGAAAGTGACTTGCCATCAAATAATAAGTTTTATTTTATTTTTAGGAGAATTTGACTGGACACTGTAAATGAAGAGGTAAAAAAACAACAACAAAGACATAACCCTAAAGTAACAACAACAACAACAAAAACCCATCAATGGGTTAGAATGCATTAAGGTTTTCACCTTGGCACTAAGTGTCAAATAAACAAACAAACAGAAAGCAGGAGAAAAGCTGGATTTAACTTAGATCAAGTGAAGTAAGGGCTCTGAGCAGAATGCAAACAGGAAAAAGAAAAAAAAATCTTAAGGATAGGAAACTTCATTGGGAATTCTGCTAGGAAAGTAGGCTTGAATCCATACAGTTATTTTCAAAATTGTTTGCCTTGGTGCTAGTTTTAAGGTGGACTTTATTCAGGATTTGGAGAACCTGCCTCCTTCTGGGGTTCCCCAATATATCTCCTCCAACTGGAAGGACAATACAGTATAACGGAAACATTAATGGCTAGAAACAAGGCTACAGAGTCCAGGCTGCCCTGTGTCATCAGTTTTATGCTTTAGGGCACATCACTTAACTTTTCTGGGTTTCAGTTTTCTTATTTATAAATAAAAATGGACTAGAGAAGGTCTACGGTTCCTTCCTGGTTTCCCACCGTGTGATTTTGTGTAACTCCAAGTCTTTTCGACAGGGAATGAAAACTGTCAACAATAAATAATAAAAGGCTTTTAATGCAAAGGCTAGTATAGATAGTACTTTGATTAAAAGTAATAGCATATATAATCAGTATACATGACTTGTTTTTATGCTTTTTACATAGAGAACAAAGTGAAAAGGGTAAAATACTATTCAGTTTCTCAGATTAGGCACGATGTTACCCACATTGTGAGGTCAGAGGAAAGTGGAATCCAAGGAAACAGAGCACCAATTTCACAGGCTTGACGACGTGTGGCTCTATCTACCTCCCTCGCTGAAGGACGAATAGGGCAAGCGTGTAAAGGGAGTTATGTGTGAAAGCAGATGAAGAGGCAGCTCTGCTGCTCATGATTTAAAAAGTAGTGACACCACCAAGGAGCTTCACTGCCAGCAGATGACTTCATCCAATAATCTATCTACTTCTGGATTGGAGCACTCAAATCCCAAAGAAATTCTCCAGGGCTCAGTGAGGAACTGACTCTCTAACACTGGACAGGGCTGGATATCAGAATGATTGATTGGTTATGCTCTCAAAAAGTTCCCATGTTGATAGGAGAGACAGGCACGGAAATAATGGCAGTAATAGGGAAAATACAGTGGATCTTATATAAGGATTAAATGACACCTTAACTCAACCTGAAATGAGCATGAAAACTTGTCGGAAGAGCCCGCATTTAGGATGACTCTTGAACAAAGAGACGTGGCTAATCAGAGGCAAGGGTAGACAGTACAAGCTGGAAAATTCTAAGCTAAAAGTGACGCTTGTGCAATGACACGGATGTGAGTCACAGCTGGTTGCAAATGATTCGGTGTTTGGGGGCCATAGGTTGTTTAAGACAAAAATATTGTCACTGTGTTGTGTTGTGGTGAAAAGAGTATGAAAACTGAATAAAGATACTGGGACTGGAGTCCAGGTAAAATGACAGATAGTCATGGTGGGGATGGAAAGGAAAGAATACATCTGAGAAATATTTGGGTGGTAAAATCCTCAGGACTTGGTCATTGAGAAGACGTTGAGAGGAAAACAATTCATGGAGGCCTCCTAAGTGTCACTTTGGTGACCGAGTATGAACAGGTGGCAGTGCAACTAAGTAAGCATAAGTTTGTAAAGGAACAAGTCAGTTGGGAAAAAGGAATAAGCTGGAGAAAAACAAAGAACTACTATTAAGCCATTTCTTCAGCATGAACGTACTTGTTTGCCCCACCAAGTGCCCGTTCCCTAACCAGAAAGCCTATCTGTGGAGGGCGTATGAAAGGCCCAAGAAGGGGGTTTCCTCAGCTCTTGGTTTGCAAAACGCTCCTGGCAAAAACTACATTCTCCTATTTTTACCTTCTCTCCCCCCACAACAAAACGTCTCTTCTCTGAGACTCCTGATAGAAATAAAGTAAGTGATCAAGTAGAGACAGGGAATACACTGAAAAATGCTGGGCAATAAACACGGAGTCGGAAGCAATCTGTGGAAGAAGATCAACATTCCCACCACAACGCTGCAGAACCTTCCCCAGGCAATTGCTGCAGGGCCACGTGTGCGGGAAAATCCTGCTCACCACCCTGCTCTCCCCACTTATCTTCCCGGTAAACAGGGCATTTGCCCCCATCTTTACACTCAACCACCTCCAGCAGGGACCTCCCGCCACTCCTGTGCCCCTCCTCCCATTGCTCAGAATGGCCACACGGCTAGCGGACACCAGATGCTGACACTGCCACGGGAGCTGCAGGCTCTGGGGACCGCACCGCGCGCGGAGCTGGCACTCGGCTGGGCGGTGACGTCCAAGCCTCTCCCGGTTGATTCGATGCTTCAGGAATGTGAGGCACTTCACGCTCTCTTGCATTTTTGTGAATTTAGGAAGCCAACTATTTTATCAAAGATCATCAAAAGAAGTGAAAAAGATAGATTGGCCCTTCTTTCTTAAACTCTTTGTAAAGCCAACATTTTTCACAAGACTGGGCTGCAGCCAATTGGGCAAAAAGCAGGGCAGGGTTTTTTTGCCTTTTTTGAAGTAATTATTATCAGTTGAAGTAACACACGAACACAACAATAACAATAACTCTCCGAGATCCAACGTCTGCTATAGCGATGCTATTTCAGTAACCAGCAGAGCACGGAATAACGTCTCCCTGCCTCTGATTTGTTCTAGTTTCTCCGTTAACAGGATTGATTCAAACTGCTCATTTCCCATCAGTACTGCTTGAGATCACTGTGAAAGCATTGCACTCCACTGCCTATCAAAACAAAAACAAAAACAAAAACAAAAACAAAAACACAAAAAAACAAAAAAACACCAAAGTTCAAATGCTATTTCAGCCCCAGGCTCCTTAATAGGTTGCATAAGTGCTTATTCTTTCAGGACTCTGTGGAACCAGTTAACACATTTAACAGCCCAGAAACCAAGTGAATGAACATAGATCATGGCTTGAATTGCAAAAGAATATGGACCAGTATCTCAGAAATGTAAACATTTTTGTTCAATATACAATAAAGATTTCATTGGCACCGTTTCATATATCATATAAAATCAATGTGTAAAACATTCCTAAATTTTTCTTTAAAGGGAAGCTATTAACCCATAATACTTACACATTTTAACAGCAAACATGTCGAATCAGCTTAACATGAGTTCCTTTGTTATGACTCTGGTTTTTTGTTTGTTTGTTTGTCTGTTTCTCCTTAGAGCCTTGATCTGAATCCAGTAAAAATGACAGGGCCTCTCTGCCTCGTGCTTGCCTCTGCCCTAGGAAAACGCAGAGTATTCCGAGGTTCCCAGAGCTCTAGGTAATGAAACGATGAGGTTGGAAAAGGACAAGATCTTTGGAGCTAACCAAGCAAGGGTCGAGCCCAGCGATGAGACGTTCTAGAGAAGGGCTCACAGTCACTGTGTGTGGGTAGAGTCAGTGGGACACACTCTGCTGAACGACCCTGTGAGAAAACCAAAAGTATGTGCTCAAACAAAGTCAAGAAACTTAAGACTAACCTGCAACCAGTTAAAGAAGAAAATTCTTGTCTCCCTCTTTGCCACCACAGAGAATCCAGGCGTGAAATGAGAGGAAGAAGAGGAGGGACGGGGGAGAGGGAGGGAGGAAGGGAGAGGGGCCAGGCATGGCCCCGGTCTTGTGAATGCCCTTAGCCACAGTCTCAATAAAACCATTCAACATATTAGGATATAGTAACAAGGAAGCAGGGCAGGGAGTGTTAGGCGGGGAGAGCAGAGTTGAAAGCAATGAAAAGGAAAAAAGGAGGTGTGTTTTTTTTTTTTAAAGAAAAAATGTTGTGTCAAAATGAAGAATACGGTAATAGATATAACATGGGCCATACAGCCTGGTTTAAAACCCCAGCCTCCAACTTAGCAGTCGTAGGATCAAGAACAATTTACTTAGCATTTTGGCGTCTCAGTTTCTTCATTTTAAAAAGGAGATAATACTGGTGCCTACCTCATACAGTTAGTGTGAAAATTAGGTTAATAGATGCAAAGTGATAGGCATGAAGTAGGTGCTATGTATTAGCTATATTATATCCCATTAGCCAGTTACATCTAAGTTCGGGGTTCAACTCTGTAATTGAAAATACTCTAATTGAATTCTTCATACGTTACTATAATTTTAAAAGAAAAAATTCCACAAACCATAAGCTGACGTGTCACTAACACATACTGGTTTTCTTCCAATTGACCCAGTAAGTTAAGTTCTTACTGGACTAATTTTACTGACATGCAATAATTGACCTGCGCTAATTAGAAATCAGATTAGAAGTTTTCAATTCTTTTAAAAACAGCAGTTTCTGACATAAAAGCTGATCATCACTGTAAAATATCAGGACAATGAAATCACAACTAAAAACTAAAAGATCACATGGTTTTCTCTTATAATCATACTTTTGCTAAATTGCTAAATAAAATGTATGTATATATGAATACACACACATTCTATGTATGTACCTCTAAGTCACATTACATTTACTAATCTACTGTAATGTATGAACAATTATCTTGGATTTAATGAAATGAAACTATTTTTATTAATGCCCTAAATGTTATTTTAGAGAATAAAGTTCATTATCAGAAGAAAAAGGTAAAAGATGTGTTAAATATTACCTATTTAACTATTTAGGTAGTATTAACACATCTTTTACCTTTTTCTTGTTTGTCTGTGAAATATTTAGTGTATCACCTATGTTGCAAAAGCCGAACTTTGTTCAATTTCAGACTGCAAGGCAAAATATAATGCAGAATACATATTACTGCCCATTCTCTTCTTGTGCTTTACAAGCTGCATGTTTTAAACTCCAAATTTAGGAAAGCAGGTTATGACTGCAAAAGGGGAACCCAAATGCCATGCTTTGGTGTATGTCAGTTTTGGGGACATCAACCTGATACATGATGGTGTAATACCCATTCAGTTGACTATTAATGGACAGAGGAAGATTTCAGCAACCCAGAGTTTATTTAGTTACAGAAATATTTTAGTGAACTTCAGTCCATGTTAAGGCCTGCTAACAGCAGGAAGAACCCAGATTTCTGCCACTGAGGATGGGGAAGCCTAGTGACATTCATAAAATCCAGATCCCAGGCCCAACAACTGTGATCCTCCTTATCCACTGTCCCCCAGGGTGAGTATGGCAAAGCTTTCCATCTCACAGCAGTTTCCCTCCTCCTCCATCACCGATCTCGCAACAAGGGAAGAAGAAAGAGAAAATAAGAGCAGAAGCTACCAGAAATGATTGTTCTAATTTAGCATTAGCAGGAATTTGTAACTCACCGCTGAGCAGACAAAGCTAAGAGCTACTGACTACAAACATAACCAAACAACAACCTCTGTGACTGAGTGTTCAGTGGAAGCCCTGATTGGAAACACAGAAGCCAGCAGCCTTTACTGGAAACCAGGGAGCAGTAATGTATTCGGAGAGAAAGGCTAACAGGGCTTGCAGACAAAATAAGCCTTCTATGAAGAAGAGAGGGAAAACAGAGAGGCAACCAGGTATAGGAGTTAGCGTTAATGCAGCAATTTTACAATACAGAAAACTGGCTGTGAAGTATTGGCACTCCATTATTATCCTGAAGCTGATGAATTAACACACCGGAGTAAAAACACAACATTGAGAGACATCCCCTCCCACCTTAATTTCACTTAATTTTATACAGATATAAGTGGATTTCTGTTTTGTATTGGCTTTTTTCAAAATGTAGTTTGCTATTTAGAACTGCATAAGTCGGTGAATAATCAATCTTCCTCTGGGTGTCAGATTTCATGTTGCACAGCTCGCTCACAGTATCCTATTTTGTGTATTTATTTTTTTCCCAAGGCATTGGCCATGTAGTCAAAAAGCAAGTTGAAGTGCACCTGGCAATACTTTTGAGGAAACTTCATGGAAATTACAGATGAAGTTTTCTACATCAGGACTTAACAAATTTTATCACTGACCCAAAAAGACACAAAATGACCAAAATAGTCTTGGTGAAGTTTCTCTTAATTAACTGAAAACAACTGTTCTCTTATATTTGATTTTTTGGTTTCCAAAAGTTTATTTTATCTGAAAAATAATGTAGAAGGTCACTTTTTCCGGCGATAATTAAAGTCAATGCTAAGGAAATCATGCATTTCATTGAGTTAATACTCTATACTATGCTATCTAATAGGGTAACCATTAGCCACATATTATTCAAATTTGACTTAATTAAAATAAATAAAATAAAAATGCAGCTTCTCCATTGAACTAGCCACATTTCAAGTGCTCAAAAGCCACATGTGACTAGTGATTAGTGTTTTGGAACTTACAGAGAATATTTCCATCACTGCAAAAAGTTCTACTAGACAGTGCTGTATAGCAAATCCAAATAGTTTAGAGAATGATCTTTGAAGAAAAGAAGTAATCCTATTAAATAGAAAAACACATTTCTTCTTTCTTGTCAATATTTTCAAAGATTTTTCTAAATAATAAATATTTCTAAAAGTAAATAGTCCCCATACTAAAATTGCATACCACGTCTTACCCAGGTAGCCTCTCCATTTTATATGCTTATGGTCCAAAATTAAAATTTAAAGGAATCAACTCATGTAAAATGACACACCCAATTAAGCTTTAAAATAATATTTAAACTTAATAATGCAGTGAAAATTAAGAATTTTTAGCCAGATTATTCTACAGTGTTATGTTTTTATAATAATCAGATTAAATTAGAATAGACCTAATGATGCCATGTGTATAAAATAGAACCAGTTGTTTATTAATCACATGGTTGACATTATGGAAAAATTCAATATGCACCCCAATGACTGGTTTGAGGATTTCAATTAAAAAAAAAAACAGTGCTACATTGGTAGCAAATACTTCAAAATCCTAATTCTTTCAATGTAATTTTATACCAAAAAAGCCAAAGGTAAACTAGTCAATTTGATCTCTAAGAATTAAAAGTTCTCAGTGTTACTGACAATAGTGTCCGCAGTGATATATTTACTGAATCATGGTCTCATGAATGATATTGGTGAGTGCAACTTTCATTCGTCAAAATCTGTTAGATCTGATTTCTTTCTTAAGATAGCTTATTTTAAAGACCTGTACATAAAATTATATGTTTACATATACACATACAATTAGAGTTTCCCCAAACACTGTTCAAAGAAAGCTTTTTTTCTTTGAACATGTATGGTAGCATTTCAAGCCCAGCTTAGCCGAAATGTATGAAGAGTTAATATGATTGCCTGTAATTTAGCACCTTTGTGCTATGGCAGTGGAAAGGGCCAGATCGCTTAGTGGTTTCAGATGTTAGCCTTTAATGACCAGGATGGGTTTCCTTAGCATGACACCAGTTTATCTAGTTTATTAGCTTTGTAGTTTAGAAATTTATTATTCTTTGGTAACTATGAGCGTTTTCATGACTTTTCTTCAGTTTGAAAAATGTTCCATTTGTTTGGCTATGTAGGAAACAGTCCGTTAAATAACCACTTAATTGCTAGAATTAGCTCCTTCAATCATGAATCAATTTGTTTTATATGTATTTCTTTAGGGAAATTAAAGGATCTTACCATGCAGGCCTATGTCACTTTTCATTAGAAGCTCTCAGCAATTAATGAATAAGTACTTTATAGCACTCAGCTGATGGAACCAGAAGACTGCATTTCAATTGCCTTTAAATATGAAACTCATTTTAGCATTTTTATTATAATATGTATTCTCATTTATTATATATTATTTCTTTCAAATAGCTATTTTAAAGTTATCAATTAATAACTTCCTTAAGTGCTTTGAGCAACTCAAATAGTACAATTTTAATAACATGAAGCAAACATTTATTTTCTTTGGATCCAAATACATCGTGAGGCCACACAAATTATAATATCTGCTAATTACATGGCAATCTTGTAAGAAATCTCAGACTCACTGCCATGCTCATAACCCCACTCTGACGTCTTTGTTATGCCTGAATTGCCAATTTTTTCTTTTTTTTTTTCAATTTACCATGTGTGGCCTGCCTGGACTACAGCTAATTGGAATAGGCACGGGAAATAACTCAATGCAATTGTCCTGCAAGGAAGCTATGAGGTAGATGCTGACCAATAGGTCTACCTACTCTAGAGGTGACTAGCCAGATCCATTGGAACCTCTTTTTGCCCATTTATGAAAAAAACCAAGAGAGATATATCAGATAGTTGGCAACAGAGTAAACAGCATAGAGATGGAAAAAAGGCCCAGGGCTTGTGCAATAGCAAATACAATTGCCATTGAATCATCAGACCTGCTAAGCTATGAAACTTAGTATAGTATTTTGAACTAAATGTCAAAAACGTTATAGTTATCTCTGAAGCCTCATCAAGTTATTTGAGACATTTTCCCATCTTCTTTTGCTATCTTTCCAACAAACTTCATTTACTGAGGCAAACTGAATTTACTGAAAAACATCCAAGTATACATAGATTATTTTATTCAAGTCCATTATATATATTTTCATTGATTAAAATTTATTTTCTGCAACTATGGGTGGTGATGAATGTTAACTAGACTTGTGGCGATCATTTTGCAGTATATACATCATTATATTTTATACCTGAAGCTAATATAATTTCAATTGTATCTCAATTTAAAAAACTTAATTTCTTCAATTAATGGTGAAGAAAATTAAGTGGAAGCAAAGGTGTAATGTGAAGTGTTAACTCCCTGAAAGTGTGATAATTATACAAATTGGTTTATAAATTCTCTCTCCCACTTGGATTCAGACATAACTTTGCAAAGAGTAAATTGAAAGGTGGCGATATATAGTTGTCCCTAGATAAATACATTCCTCAAATTGATTATGTTTGTATATTAACATGCACACTGTGCCCATTACATATTTCATTTGATAAAAAGCAGTATCGAAGTGAGTTCAACAAAACAGAAGTAAAATCAAATTTATTTTTTTAAATTCATTTTTATTGTTAGACTTATTGGGGTGACATCTGTTAGCAAGGATTACATGGGTTTCAGGCATACAATTCTACAGTGCATTGTCAACTTGTTGTGTAATAAGTTCACCACCTAATGTGATAAAATCAAATTTAAAAATGTCCTTTTTTCACAATCTTGTGCAGTTGAGGAAAAAAAATTATTATATTTTTAGATCACTCCTCAAACAACTTTCATTTTATCCAGTCAGTTGTTTCTCTATTGTAAATTCAGAATGTGGAGGAAATAACAATAGCATAACTGATTAGCTCAAAATATACAGTTTATGACAACAGAGGAGATGTCACTCTATTTGTCTTAATCTTCTATGTCTAATTGCCGACTGACTCTCTGCCTGTCCTTGGAGAACACAAAAATTGCTTTGAACCCTCTTTAGAATGGTTTTTCACCCCAATAAAAATAGTTGAACTCTTCACTTAGGCACACCTTACAAAACAGTAATGACTTAAGATAAAATCATTCCTCACACTTTCATAATTAGTTTGAGGTCTGGGTGCAGAAAGGGAAAAAGGCTCAGTGTTAAAATTGGAAGACTTCCGCACTTTTATATGTAACTTCAGAAAAGAAGGAACTTCCACATGAGGCCATTCTCATGGTTTTCATTATCACATAGAGTTAATCAAAAACAGTTCAACCTCAGGCAAATATTACCCTGAGATGAAAGTATTAAAGAGGAATAAAACATCTTAATTACTTGGATACTAATTACTCTTAAGAAAATCCAAAAGCAATACAAAATTTGATATATTTATCTCTGAGATATTTTTGCCTAAATATCAGTGAAAGTAGAGCTGATAGTGTATGCATTATACATTATCAACCCTATTCTATGTTATACCAAAACCAAATTGGCAAGTGCCTGTCCTCACTATGTCCTTTGGGCACAAGAGGAGTTTCAAATATATACCTGTGTAATCTAATGCATGGCCAATCTATTTGATCATGAGACAACACGTTGAAATACTACAGTGCTATTGTTTAAAAATGTCAATAGCTGAAGCACTGAATGCAGTATGCAATCCAGATGGCAAATTCTCAAGGCACAGGACTGGAAAAGAAAATTTTCTAATGAGTTGTTTGGGTTTCTCCTTCATGCAGCTTCCTAGCTTGCTTTTACCTTTCAGCACTTGCAAGGATTTAAATGCAAAGAAAGCAATTAGTATAGTTGAGAAATAGGATTTGTGACAGGACTGCTGCTCTTTTAAAAACATCTTTATTCCTGCTAAAATGGTCTGGGCTATTTAAGTTCTTGAGTTGCACTAATTAATAATGAATAGAGCACATTAAAGTAGCTTTATTTATCTAACTTCCTATTGCATGCAAGCCAATACACACATATATTATTTACATATAATATATATCTTTCTGCTATCTAAAATTTGCAGGTTAAGGAATAACCAATGAACTGATTTGCAAAATGTGTTTATGTGTCATGTGTAACTGATAAACAACTGGTTAGAGTATAGACAAATATCAAGAAAGCAAATGCAATTTCCTTAATTAAAACGTTAGACATCTAACTATGTTAAATCACATTTTAATCAAATAAGCCCAGACCTTATTATTAAAGACAAGTACTTCAATTGCAGAATTTTAAAATAACTTAATTGTATATGGAAAATGTGGCTTGAAAATATAAACACAATTAAGATAATTTGGTCAGCCTACTTAGGAGGATGAAAGCCTTCTATATTTCAGATTAGATATTGATTTGTGGCTCTTGATCACAATATGTCACTAAGTATTCTTAATTATTCTTGCACAATAAACAACACTGTCTTCTAGTTTTTTTGAAAGTTTTATTTATGTTTGTTCAAAATGACTTCAGAAGTGACCAAAATCTTCAATTACCATGATACATGTAACACAATGCCCACTTTAAGGACTCAGCGATCCCATATTCCACCTATTTGTTCTGAACTCCTAAAATGAAGCAGCAGTCTTCCAGCAACTTCCAGTGGCATCCACTGACTTTTTTCTTGAACCACGGTTCATATATTCAAAATGTAAATTGGATAATAGCTGTTCGTGTTACAAAAACAACACTGGAGTGAGCCTACTGGTAAAAAATATTATGTCACGGACATGAAAAATGTTGTGTTGTTTTGGTTTGGAACTTATCTGGGTTTTCAATCAGGCTCGGCGGACTTAAGAAAGAAGTTCTTGTAGACAACCATTATGGTTTTACTTGTTTGTTTGTTTGACTCTTTTTTTTTTCTTTTTTGATCACCAAGGCACATGCAATTAGTCTCAAGCCTAAAGCCCTAAAAATAAGTCATTCTTTAGCTAGTGAAATTCTAATCTCATTTTATTATGCTGTCAATGAACTGCAGAGCTTTGCATTGGCTTGTTAACATGATAGCAGACAGATGAGAAGAAATAAAAAGTACTGGCCTGTGAAAGCCAAATCAAAGGGCCAGATTGAAGGCATTCTCAAGTTACTCAGGTGAGGCCTTCAGCCCTTAGCTAGTGACCCAACTAACAGCCAGAATGCCATAGGTTCCGTTTGGACGATCCAAACATTAAGACATGGTATTCAGGGGGCTGCATAAATGGCTGAGAATTTGCCTTTTCTTTGTAAGCTTACTATACAATAAACAAAAGACTGGCATTTGATACTAACTATACACAGAAAAGGAACAGACAATAACACTGGATGAATGTATTCAAGACACAAATCTTTATGTGACATAGGAAGAACTTCAGGGTCCCACATTTCTTTAGCACAGATTTTTAATTGTTCTTAGTTTTAAACCTATAGTGATTTACAAAAAAATTTTTTAAAGTACTCATTTATACATCTAACAATATAAATTACCTGAAAATGTAGTAATGCTTTCATATAGTGAAAACCTCAATAAAATACAAGAAAGTTGCAGCTTTTATTACTAATAATTTAAATGAAAGTGGACTTAACAATATTCTTTAAGAAATATTGTCCATGCTGTTAAAACACTAACATCGTGTCTAAGAGCACTGAATTTTACAGACTGTTATTTCTTTTTTGTTTTCTTTTCTAGAATAACTACTTACTGGACACTGAGGCTTTATTGCCAACTGACAATCAAATAACTGCACCTTAATTTTTATATTGAATTATACAGTCAAAAATGTTTGTTCTTTTCTTTTTCTTACATGTGACTTCATAATTTCTTTCATTGGAAAGATTTTAACTTTCAAAGGAAAATTTTATTTTGAAAGTTTATCATAATTAATATTTAACCATCAAATTTCGGAATTAAAGTTTATTTCATATGCTTATTTATAAATTTTAGAATAAGAAAATTAAAATGATAAAAACAAAGTCTTGACTAGTAGTGCCATCTAGCATCACAAAGAAAATGTTGTTCAGCTACTTTGCAAAACACTGGAAAATGTATCTAGTCAGCTAATGTACCATCTCCTTGATCCATTTTTTAGGGGAAAATAAACAAACAGGACCATAGAGATAATATGCCATATAATATGAATGACAGTATGTAGATGATAAAATTCAGAGAGGTAATAGTGAGATACAGTTTTCCGGTTGTAAGCTGCCATGCCACCATTTTTTCCCCCTCCAGTTTAAGAATACTCTCTGAAATTTAAATAAATGAAAATAATGTTAGTGTACTGAAATACTGATCATGGCCTAATTTATAAAATAAAATAACAACTTGTGGCACCTATTAAAAGATCAAGACCTGCTAGTGTTTTGGATAAGGGATTTAGAAAGTTTGAGATTTAATATAATGATAAACAGATGTCACAGATTTCAACCAGGATGAAACCGGGGACAGTTATTCCAATCATCTCTGTTAAGATACTTCTCACTGGTGATAAGCAATAATAAGAGAGTAGATGACTCATAGCAGATACATTTCTTTCACATTCAGATGGGCTCAGATGTAAGATATTATAGAACTTAAGTGGTCTTCTTGGAAAAAGAGAGGAAACCATGGCACAAGGGCTAGGCTCCAGAGATGACTCCTCTGGGAGTGGCCAGCCACTCATATTAAAATACGGTAAGAGGAGGCCAAGCTCCTATCAGGCCAGTGCCCAGAAATACAACATCTAGTGAGGGAGATTCCAAAGACAAATGGACAGCCTGGTCAGGCATGGGTAGCTTCTTAGACCCCAAATATTACATACTTTGAGGTTTAGAACTAGAAAAGAACTGTAAATACCTATCATGAAATGCAAGTGAAGCCACCTGTTTATACATTAAGCAACAGTATTATTTATTTTTTTTAATTCATTTTTATTGTTAGACTTATTGGGGTGACATCTGTTAGCAAGGATTACATAGGTTTCAGGCATATAATTCTACAGTGCATTGTCAACTTGATGTATAATAAGTTCACCACCTAATGTGACTTCTCTTTCCATCACCTTATATTTAGGCAACAGTATTATTGAAGACAACTGTGGTTACCTTTGTTCTCGCCTCCAGATATTTAAGCATCTGATAAATCAATAAAAACACTTTGTTTGCAAGCCAGATTAGTTCTGGTTTATTAAACACATCCATAATTTTTATTTTTAGTGGCCACAATAAGAAATTTGGGAGATTCTGGGAGATTTTTTTTCCTGGGCTCCAGATTTAGACTGACTTGAGAGTGACCAGTACAAGCATCGGGGCCTTGAAAATGGGAAGAAGAGGTACCACCAACAGATATTTGAGCATGAGAACCCTTCATCCCAACTCTTCCTTTCTGCTGTAATGGTAGTTACACAAGTGGAATATAAACAGATGAGAATGCATTCTGCCTTAATAATTGGCAGTGATGTGAAATAGGAGATTGTCTTCTAGGTCTTTGCAGGATGGGCAGGAGGGTAAGCACTTGCATTTGGAAGCAAGAGACTTAAAAACTGATACATGAGGCTTTGTGAGGTTCCACTTGCCTTCTAGTCTTATTCTCCCTTGTCTTTCTCCCCTGCTGATAAGATATAAAAGAAGAACAGGAGAATCATTTCCAGGTGAGTGGGCTGCTTGGGATACGATTTTAGAAAGTTTTGACACCTAGCATCTCACAGCAAGAAAGCTCAAAGATGTAAGTCTGCAATGAAAAGCTACAGAATCAAATATGCCTTGGTCAGTTTTCCATGATCAAGAATCACTATGGAATAAAATATAAACATTGATCTTTCTTCAAGTTAGAAGGCTATTTTGACTGATTTCTAAATGATCCTGCCCTTCTTGGCAATCTTGGAGGCCTGTACAGGCACTAGAAGAGGTTTCAGAAGGCATCAGTGAAATAAGATAACATAGCTTAGGTGAGTGTCCAAACAGTTCAGACCGTTTATGTAATTGTCAGTAAGTTTTTAAGAATCTGTCTACAGTTGAGGATAGCTAATTTTGAACATCATTACCCATGATTTTTCTCCAAGATTTATCATCAGGCCTTCCAAATAAATATTTATGGTAGATTGCATTATGGACCCTCATATCTCCTCTCTTCCTATCCACACACTTTGACATCTAATTTTGCAGTTGCTCCCTCTGAAGACACTGTACTTTCATATCCTATGACTTTAAGCTCAGTACTATGACGTTCTCTGGCCAACAATATATGGCCAGAACTGACAATTCTCTTTTACATCTTGAGATTCTGATGTCATCAAAAGAAAAACATACCGCAGCTAGGCCACAAATCCAAAAAGGATGAGAAATACACAGGGGACAGCTGAATCCATCCAAGAGCTTGGAGCCAAGCCTCACTAATTCCAGACTAGATCAGCGCAACCTCAGGTGACTTAGAGGTATGTGAGTGAAAACAATGGCTGCCATTTTATGTCACAGTTTCAGAGTGGTTTGCTAACCAGCACTAACTGATACACCTTCACTCCTCGTTGTCATTTTCTAAACTTTTAACCTTTTATTATGTCTCTTTGGATTTCTCTTATCTTTTCTTATGTTTAAGATTCAACATCATAATCTTTTAGAGCTAAAACAATTCAGATCAGGCCAATAGGTCATTATGGTTTTGTTTTTGTTTGTTAGTTTGCATACATTATAAATGTATTGCACAGATAAATTAGACAATGTCTAAAATCATGTTATCATTGTCATGTATATAATTATATACTTTGCTAGTTTAATGTGCTTGTTTTTTAATAGTGTCTCATTAATACTATATATTTATGGGCAATATTACTAAGAGATACATTACAATTTTTAATTAATGAAATGAATCTTAAAATTATACAATTTGAGTAATACTACATAACATTTTGATGACTGTAAAAAAAGGTGATTAAATATCAGATAAGGAATTTATCCAAATATTTAATTTTTAAGAAAAATTAAGAGACTTAAAACAAATAAGAAACCAATACAATTCCTAAGGAAAAATGTTGATTATAGTAATTTAGTTTTATTTGTTACAAGCTTTAAGCAGTATAATTTCACTATTTATAAGTGCTCAAAATGTATTGCTAAACTGCATTTATTCAGTAAACTTTAATTATAAACACATTATTTGTGCTAGACACAGTGCCATATTTTAAATTTATTGATACTTTGCATAAATATTTTTTATATTCCTCATTGTATCACAGCATTCTAGATACATTTCTTACAAGATATTTTATGTATAATTAGAAATAAAGGAGAACTCTCACTGACTTGGTTCCAGTTCACAGTATTCTTACTTTGAACTACTGTTTTAAATCTCCTAAACATTCTGTGAACCTGCAGTTGCACAATTTTCTAATATATGCCCCACATTACCAATAGAGTTGTATTTCTAAAATAATAATGTAATTTAGTAATTTTTAGGCTTAAATATTTAAAGGACTCCCCCATTGCTGATGGGATGAATCTAAAATCTTTGACTTTAAAACAGTATTAGTTTATTCTACATAACTTCCTAATTTCATACTTTCCCACTTTCTCCTCAATGAAGCAACCAGGCAGTTGAAAAAATTTCAAAATAAAACAATATAGGCTTGAGGAAAGTAGGTAAATATCTTCTGAAATCATATTATTAATTTCTAGTGATAGTAAGATTTAATTGCCAACTCTTCCTTTTCAGAACGTTGTTTGAAAAGACGTTGCAAATCGCAGATGTTGGAAAACAGGAAAAGTTTAGGGACCATGTGTAATTAAAAGACAGATGTTACCTTGAAGGAAAGTGAAGCAATGAATGTAGTCTAAGCATGATGAATATAACACTCTGATAGTCCAAAAACAAATCCATAAATACAGAGTGAGGAGGGCTAATAGCACACAGGTGAATAAAGTGTACATCGATCCAAGGGAGGCCGACGTTCACACCTATCCGACACCTATTGTGTGTCACGTGCCTCTACACCAGATGTTGAGGTAAAAGGTAGAATAAATTATGACCCAGAGCTAAAGGAGCTTACAGTTTTAAGAGGAAATAAGTCAAAATGTGATATAATTTCTTAAAAATGAAATTTATTCTTGGCTTACATTAATAGAAATATAACGTCAAAAATTTGAGAGTGCTGGAGAGGGTGTAGAGAAAAAGGAACTCTGGCACACTGCTGGTGGGGGTGCACACTGGTACAACCACTGTGGAAGGCAGTGTGGAGGTTCCTCAGAAAATTGGGAATGGAGCTACCATGTGACCCAGCAATCCCCCTTCTGGGGATCTACCCAAAACACTTGAAAACCTTTGTCCGCAAAGACTTATGTACCCCAATGTTCATCACAGCGCTGTTCCCAGTGGCCAAAACATGGAAACAAGCAAAGTGCCCTGTGACAGATGACTGGATAAAGAAGCTGTGGTGCATATACACAATGGAATACTACTCAGCTGTAAGAAAAGATGAAATATTGCCATTTGCAACAAAATGGATGGACCTGGAGATCATCATGCTTAGTGAGATAAGCCAGACAGAAAAAACAAGGAACTGCATGATTTCACTCATATGTGAATATAAAACTGAAAGCAAAGCGAAAGAAATGAACAAACAAACAAATAACCCATGGACACAATCAATAGTTTAATGTTTATTTGGGGTCGAGTGGGTCAGGGAGGGGAGAAAGGGGAGGGGGTGGCAGAGGAGGGGGGGAAGCTAAATATAAGGCGATGGAAAGAGAAGTCACATTAGGTGGTGAACTTAGTATACATCAAGTTGACAATGCACTGTAGAACTGTATGCCTGAAACCTATGTAATCCTTGCTAACAGATGTCACCCCAATAAGTCTAACAATAAAAATGAATTTAAAAAAATTTGAGAGGGTTATTTTATTTGTGTGACACATCAAGATTATGAGAATTAAAATGATAGCATATGAAAAAGAGGGCATATGTATTTTACAGAAATGAAGCTAGATGGGATACTAAGAATTGATGATGATACAATGAAATAAAAATAATGAACTGTAATTGAACACTACCTATGCACTAGGCATTCCACTTCATCGAAATTATGTAATTTTATCCTAAAAGATTTGTTCTATTTTTATTCCTGTATTTTATTTATTTATTTTCTGACATGAAAAAACATGAGTTTTGGAGTCCAACAGTCTTAGATTTGAGTTCCCGCTCTGCCACTAAATATTTACCTGCCTCTCAGTAAGTTATTTTAACCTCTGTTCATCTGGCTCCTCATCTGAGGGCAGAACTAAAACCATCCCTCCCTCCACTGGGTTGGTAAGGACGGAAAGTAGATGCTACGTGAAAGTACCATATGCAGTGTCCTGCACACAAAGGTTAGCTTACTATCATGGCATTCTGTGAGGGTCCTTTTTACTAGAGTTTTCTGTTTCTACTTTCATTTTCTGTCACCAGAACAGTGTTGTAAATCTAATAGTCTAATGACATTATTTAAAAAATATTCTCATCTATTGTGTCCTTTCTCAGCTAGAAAGAGCACTTAATCCTTTCCCATGCCCAAATTTTCTCCATCCTAAGCTTCCTTTTGACATGCACTGTCAGCGCCTAGGGCCTCATAACCTCTTGCCTGTTGTGTACAGGATGCACATAACGACTTTCAGTTTCGCCACCTTTCTTCTCTACCCACTGTTACCAAAATTCGGATCTGACCATGTCACTTAATTTTGCAATACCTAAAGAATTATATCTAACCCTCTTGGCTTGGTCCTCAAATCCTTCCTCTAAGAACCATTTTGTTTAGTGAATTATCTTGATGGACCATTTTGTTTGGGAGATAGTCTTTGGAGAAAGGCCAGGGTGAATTTGGAGGGAGATAGATAAGCAAACTGCTCTGGATAAGATATGGACAAGACTCTTTGGGCTTGACAGTGACCAGGCTAGGAAGTTTGAAGGAGAAAAGCTGTCCATCGATGAAGTTAGAGGCCGGAGCCAAGAAAAAGAGAAGGTTGGTGGACATTGTCCAAAGGCAGGGAGAACTGGAGTCTCCTATATTCAATGGTAGGCTTGCTGTCTGTCGGAATGGCCTGTGTTTACCTCCCATCTCTGGCCCAAGTTTTCCATAAAGTCCACTGCCCATACTTGGAGAAGGAAGGATTGGGGTGTCATTCAGTTGGATAAGATAAAGAAAAGGGGCACTGGGAAGTAAAATGCAGAGTAGAGACAGAGACTTTGGAAGCAGAGATTCATGTCTGGAAGAACTAAGGGAAAGGTAAGCCTCACCACCCCCGAGATTTCATTGTGGGGGCTCTAGATTTTCTAATTGTGCATTACTGGGAATCAGAACCAATTTTACCAAAATATTTCAGAACAAAATGACCTCAGCAAACTGGAGGGCTTAAGGGTTACGTATCCATTATAGATCTGGCAGTGTCAGTCAGTTTTCCTTTCCTTTCCCATCAACAGAATCTCTGTAATACTGAGGTTGGCAATATATCCAATCAGAAGACTACATTTCT
Organism: Lyroderma lyra; assembly: GCA_004026885.1. Classification (NCBI taxonomy): domain Eukaryota; kingdom Metazoa; phylum Chordata; class Mammalia; order Chiroptera; family Megadermatidae; genus Lyroderma; species Lyroderma lyra. The sequence goes on along the minus strand of PVJL010000529.1, from coordinate 166,931 downwards.
CAGCTTCACTTGTTGTGGCCAAGTGACCAGGTTTTAGCCAATGTAACAGAAGTGATAGAGAAAAACTTATAAGAAAGTTTCTTATAAAGGGTACAGAAATGTAGGAAATAACCTGCCTCAGCTTTCTGTTCTCCTTCCTGCTTTCTGGAACTCAGATGTACTGCCTGGAGCTATAGCAGCCATTTTGGATCTTGAAGTCACCTTGAGGTTAGAAGCCAAGCATCCGGATGGTAGAGCAGAAAGATCAAATGGCCTGAATCCCTTTTATTTCTATATGTTAGATGAAGAAGTGAGGTTTCACACATCTAGTAATTTGGCCAAGGTCACAGTGTTAAGGGTTGAAGCTCCAAACCGGGTCTATCTAAAACACGGCTTGAGTTACTAACCATAGACTGCCTGATCTTTTCATGATCAGTTGTCCCTAAATATCTAAGAAACCAGTATGTTTAAAAATAATTAAATTTCTCCTATAACAGAGCATCATATATATCAATGAAAATAATATAGTTTGGTTTCAGAATATCTAAGTTTATGATTTATATCTGTCACTTGCTAGCTATATGACTGAATTACTTACTGTCTTTGAATCTGTCTCCTTATCTATAAAATAGATATAATAATTAAATTATCTCATAAGGATGTGACATGTGGATCAAATGATATCAAAGGAAAATATGTGAAAATATTTTCAATTGTATAAGGCACTATTGAAATATTTATTATTTTTATTATTACTGTGCCCATTAGGGCTCAGCAAAAATAAATGGATAGAAGCTATACATAATAATTTATGGACAAACTTTTTAAAACTTAGAAGTCTTCAATGCAAAGTTGAGCTTCTTAACTAATAGGAGAACAGATATTCAAATATAGCATATGTGACAATTTGGATTATTAGGGGGAAAGTAGGCATCTGATGGGTATCCACAGGTTTTGAAAACATTTTTTTCCTTGAATCACATGTTTTTAAAAACACAATTTAAATATATTTGTATAACATATGTTTTCTATTCTATGAATTGATTTTTTTTTTTTGGAAGAAGCCATTTTAGTTATCTTCACCATTTTTTAGAAGCAATGAAATCATATACAAATCATTTCAGGGAAAAGATCTGCAAGGAAGATTTGTGGCCCTTCATTCCCATTATCAAGTGGTCTTACAGATATAGTCTTAATGCCATAAATATTTTCTGTCATACATCTTAGAATAAAATCACATGTATTTTACTAACCATTTTCATTATACTGTTTTCAAAAGATGGATTTTGAAATAATAAAGATAGCATCAAATTATATTCTCTGATGAATTCTATTTTATTTTTTAAAAGTATGTACTAGTTATGTTTTACACTATTAGAGAGTATAGTATATAATTCAACTTTTAAGCTATATATTTTACTTTGGTTCCAAATAGTGAGACATAGTTCAATTACTGTATAGTAAAAGAAAACTTCTATTTTAATCTCCCTTATTTCCCATATTTTTGGCCCATTGTAGAGAAGCATTACTCCATTAATGACTGATACAGATGGTGTCCATCTGGCATCCATCTTTAACTCTAAAATGGAGGCATAAGGATACTCTGAAACATTAGACTTTCAAAATCAGATGTGATCTAACAGCTCGAGCAAGGAGTTATTTGATCCACTCTGATTTTTTTTTCACTCGTCCTCATCTTATATTACAAACAAGATAGATGATAAAATTTTTTCTGAAAAATTTTCTGAGCTGTATTTTTAAGTCCATAGTCTTGTCCTATTCCAAGGCAGCTAAAAATATCAAAATCATGAGTATTTATCCAATTTTCAAGGTATGGCTTCTCTAAAAAATTTCTTGGTGATCACCAACATTGGAGACATCTTCTGAAATTTTGTTTTTAGCGTATAATTTTTTGCATTAAAATTCAAGTATCTCAGACATGAATGAAACTAAATAAAAAAGGATAATCATCATTTCATAAAATCATATCCTGCACTGTGTCCTAAATGAGAAAAATAATCTTGTTTCCCATCAGGGTCACTAGTAATCATAATTATCATTTATATTCTATTGGGTTTATTTTCCCAAGCTCAGATAAAGACTGTTGAGAAATAAAGACTGTTTCAAAGCATTTTTTAGGTGTTCCCAGAGGAAGTGTTAACATAAATACAAATATACGCCATACATTTAATAAGAATAACAGGCCTAAACATTTCAGAAAGAAAATGAAAAACAGGAATCAATACTTGAAATAAACATTTCCATGAAGACAATGTATAAGAAGCAGATATCAATAACAATAATAACTTTAGCAAGTTTAAGAGTAATGTTTTGAGTAAATATCTAAAAAAAATATGCTTTATTCTTTTGCCAATGTAATGTTTTCAATTGTCAGATTTTTATATGTACTTTCTCACGTATATATACTAACTTCTATTAGCAGTGTTGCTTAATTTAGAGATTCGAGTGTGTTCTTGCGTGTGTATACGTACACACACTTAGTTCTTTAAGTTCAAAAAGGCTAAAAGTTACTGGTGATATCCAATATTCCTATATCTCAAAAATATATACAGGCATAACGTTTGGTCCTATATCATGTGCTTTTTACTGTGCATGATGATTACATAGTTTATTTCTTGATATTATCTTCAACCCCCAGGAAATTTATGAGATAGTTATAAAATATTAAAGCATTTTTAAAAATTAAAATATCAAGCCTTATTCTAGAGCATTATTAAAGTTAATTACACCAAATTATTTTATACCTAGTGAATTTCATTGACTTAATTTACAATTCTCTACTGAAATTGTCTTCTACATTTTTATATGTTATTTCTACAAGTTATTGTCTGTTAATAACAAAATATAATTTATCAGATGACACAGGTATAGATGCATAAATATAGATATAAAATAATAAATTTCGCACATACCAAAAAGCAAAAAAAAAAAAAAATTTGGAATGTTATATCATAAAAGAGATCTTAAAAAAAAACACCCACATTTCTCACATTAAAAACCAAGCTAAATATCTAAAAATTCTACTGACATCACCTCACACCTGTTAGGATGGTTATTGTCAAAAACACAAAAAATAACAAGTTTTGGAAAGGAGTGGGAAAAGGGAACCCTTGTCCATTGTTAGTGGGAATGTAAATTTGGGCAGGTCCTATAAAAAAGACAATGAAGTTCCTTAAAAAATTAAAAATAGAACTACCATATGATCCAGCAATTCTACCTCTGGGTATTTATCCAAAGGTAACAAAAATACTAACTCAAAAAGATGTATGTGCTCACTGCAGCATTACTTAAAATAGCCAAGACTTGGAAGCAAACTAAGTAGTCACCCCCTTATCTGCAAGGATATGTTCCAAGGACCCCCCAGTGAATGACTCAAACCGTAAATAGTGCTGAATTCTACCATGTCGTCCACCAAGAGATTTAATGCCTTTTTCATCTTAACTAAGTACGTACCAGGCACTGTGGCTGTAACTTTTCCTGTTTGAGGCATGACAGCAAAACTAGCACAAAATTCTTTTTGTTCACCGTTTCATGGATAGAAGATTCATTTTTACTATAGATCACAGCCACCTGAGCATACAATTTTTTTCTTTCCTTACTCAGTTAAGAACTTTTGCCTTCTCACTTAAAGGAAGCACTTTATGCCTTCTCTTTGGTATGTCCAAATTACCAAGATCACTATTTTTGTGCTTTGAGGCCATTATTAAGTTAAATAAGAGTTATTCGAGTATAAACACTGTGATACCATGACAGCTGATCTGATAACCAGGAAGGCTACTCAGTGGCTAACTGGTGGTTAGAGGATACAGCATGGATACGTTGGACAAAGGACGATTCACATCCCAGGTGGACAGAGGAGAATAGAATGAGATTTTATTATGCTACTCAGACTGGCATGCAATTTAAAACATGAATTATATCTGAAATTTTCCACTTAATACTTTTGGACCACTGTTGACCACAATTGAAGACAGATAATTGAAACCACAGAAAGTAAAACCACAGATACAGGAGGAATACTGTCTAAATTGAATATTATTAAGCAATAAAAAGAAGGAAATCTTGCCATTTGCGATAGCATGGTTGGACCTTGAGAACATTATAAGTCATACAGAGAAAGACAAATACCCTATGATCTCAATTATATGTGGAATATAAAAAAACATAAAAACAAACAAAAAGGGAGCTCCTAGGTACAAACAACATATTGTTGGTCGCCAGAGGCAGGAGATGCAGGGTGAGCAAACTGGGTGAAGGGGATCAAAGGTACCAATGTCCAGTTATAAAATAAGTAAGTCGTGGAGATATAATGTCGAACATGATGACTATAGTTAATAATACTGTATTGCATCTTTGCACGTTGCTAAGAGTAAATCCTAGAAGTTTTCATCACAAGAAACAAATTTGTAACAATGTGTGGTGAGATACTAACTATCCTCGTGGTGATCTTTTCACTATATACAAATACCGAATCATTATGTTGTATACCTAAAATTAATTTAACGTTTTGTCAATTATTATAACTCCATAAAATATCAAACCAATATCTAAAATATCTATTGTGGACAATACAAATGTAGAAGAGACAGAAACAAATAAGCTGAGCCCAAAATCTTTACTAATGCACAAAAAGAGATGAAGCAAAAACCTTGAGGATGGTTCTCCATGGGTCTAGAATTATTTCAGGGAGAGAGTGATTAGGTTCAACGTGTACTGTTATAAAGCTAAGTCCCACAGAGGTCATGTGACTCATTTAAAGCCCTACAGAAGATGTGCAGCACATTCTTTCACTTACGTACTTTGTATAGCTGTGCAAGGAATGGAATTATTACAACACTCTGATGTGAGATTAAAAATAAGCACACACAAAAAAAGCACGCAAACACTTCTCCATTAACTTGTAGCTTTTTGCACCTTTACTGTGCTTAGGATAAATAGTATCTGCCATACATCAAATTATTGAGTAACCATTTAGAGAAAACATAAAGAAAAATAAATACGTACAGAAGCATTGGTCGTTTTAGTGAACACTTACCAAGCAATCCTAAACCTCACAGAATATTTGTTGTTAATGCTGATGAACCTGAATTACCAGGTAAAGGTCCAGTTTCAGTATTTTTTTTCTAACTAGAGAAGAGTTTATAGTATATTTTCAAAATATTTTCATTTGAAAATGATTAAAAACAATTTAAAAACTTTGAAGTTTATGAACTTAAATGTGTAATAAAATTAACTTGGAAGTCCATTACATTGTAAATTTTTTGTAATGAAGCCAGAACAATGAGGCATTATGATGAATATGTTAAATAATATTGTAAGCAATGATTTAAACGATTATTGTGATAACTCCAAGTTTGAGATAAAATACTAAAAAATATTCTATTGACAATTAGCATTCTATATACCACACTAAAGTTGAAAACACTCTTTTGCTATTTTAATTTGCTTTGGGTCCTTTGGTTTGTTTGTTTTCTAGTAATAATACAGCACTTTATTTTTATTCAGTGACAGGAATTTTACCTGCTCATAAACATTTAAAATATGCAATGATTTATTATTATAAAAAGTAATATCTCATTAGTAAGACCCTTAATTTCCAAAAGTTTGAAATTAAAGGAGGACATGCTAAAGGGATAAAATGTAATTTCACTCTGAACTATAGTTTTATAAAAAAAAGAAAAAAAGCTTAAAAAAGAAGATGAAGAAAAGAAGTAGGGTAAGAAAGAAGGAAGAAAAAAGCAAACAAATGTCTGACCTCAGATTTTTAGAAATCAATATTATACATACATATGTGGAACACTTGAATAAGCATCGTTTATGAAAGAAAAGAAAATTTGAAACCATGAAAGTAAAAAGGGGCTTCTTAATAATATGACCATATGCACAAAAGCAGTTAATTAAAAAAAAAAAAAAGTTTTGTGCAGATGATTCCAGAATTGTTTGAAAGAATGGGTCCTGGAAGAAAGTTGCCTGAGAGCTCCACGTCCTGAATCTGACTTTTCCTGGTTGTCGGATCTTGGTAAGGGACATACTTGACTGTCCTCATCCCTAAAATAGCTAACTTTTAAAACAGAAAGGAAGGTTAAATAAAACGATTAAAATGTTTTCAAGCCTAAAAATGTTTAAACCAACAGCTTAAAACAATGTCTGATAAATAATAAGCAGCAAATGTTATCAGTATTATAATTATTTAACCGTCAACCTCAAAGCAAGCGCTACTACTAATACCTCCACGTAGAGATAAAAGGTAAGAAAGATGTCACACGGCTAAAAAAGGGAGTAATCTTGAATTTGGTGTTCCTAACCCGGATGCAATCCAGCCTCCCAGAAACTGCAGATAACAGAGAAATCAACTCAGAGCTTGATATAGGCAAAGTGCATACTCAACTACTTACTGAGTAAGTGACAGACGTGGTTGTGGATAGGACAGGACAGTTTCTCGGTGTTTGGTACAGTTTCTTTACCCTGGTTGTGTATAGGATACCGACGACGTGCCGTGAGCGGTACAGAAATGTTAAACGTGAGTGGCCTCCAAGTGCGTGAGCCTCCTCTGACAGGTGCCTTCGGAAAACCGGACCGCCATCTAACAGGAGTGTCTTAGGAAGGAATGTAGGGCTGAATGTCCTGAAAAACCCCTGGCAGCTCCAAAATATTCTGAAAATCCATTCAACCTGCATTATAGTTAACTTCTGGCTTTAAAAATACGAATTAAATTAACACTGTGGATGAAAAGGGACCACCTGCTAAACCTGACAAGCTCCAAGGGGGACCCGCTTAGCAGGCCTTACGAACTCAGAGACCAAAAGTAACCACACAGGGTGATCTGAATGTAACAATTCCTAACTAAAAGCAGATTATGCCGGCCAGTAGCTACAGGTCCCAGGCTTGTAGCTTCCTTGACAAAAGTCCATCTTTACCTTTGAAATTGTCTACTGTCTTTATGCGTTTAAGATAACACACTTTTGAAATGTCAGAGTACTTTTCATTTCCAGAACCCTGCACCAGAGCACAAGAACACATTGTTACTCTGCTGCCTACATACCATCTCTGTGTGCTGTAAATGTTAACTATCCGGTACCCATGGTCAACGTAAGACGTGTCCAAACCTGTAGAGAATTTTATAAGCGTTTATTTGAGCCAAACTGAGGACATATGCCAGGAAGCAAGATCTCAAATGCTATATAGAAAAACAGTTTTGCAGCTTCTTTTATGCACTTGATATTGAGGGACTGTAAGAAAGATTACATAGAGGTGGAAGAAGCAAGTCAGGGATCAGATTACAGGATAGTTAACAAGATTACATGCTCTCTTAAGGGTTAATAACCCTTTGGAGGGCATTACTTCTGGTATTTCAAAGGTGGGTTAACCTAGATGCAGAAGAACCATGCACAGGGCTGGCTTAAAACCTTTCCCTAAATAAGTTACAGGCCTGGGGCATGACTACCTAGCCTGACCTGCCCAGTTAGGAATTTATGATCAGGTTATTGTTAGAGATTACTTTGCACAGAACCCCTATTTTCATCCACACCACCAACGTAAAATAAGTGTGCATCATTACGTTTGGGTTTTTCATCCAGTCTCAGAGATTTCCCTGCTTTGCTTTCTCCTGCTTCCCTAACCTACAACCAATGAATGTTACGTCTCCTTATGTCTCCTCCTCCTTTGATTCCAATGCATAAAATAAGCTGCAGAACTGCCATTCTCTGGAGCATTTTCTCAATCCATTGAGATTTTGCTTCCTACTAATTGTCATAAGCTTGGCTCAAATAAACTGTTTAAGACTTTCTCTTAAGCTGGATGTTTTTTCATTGACAACACCTTACAAACACTATTACAAAAGATTCTCCAGTTATTAAAAGAATCAATTATTTTAAAAACCATCAACACATTATTTTATGTAAGCAAATATACAACTGCTTATAAATTCATCTTACCTATTTCCAATCTATGGTTCGTAAGAGTTAACTAATATGTCCTACACTGTTAATATGAAAAGAAACAAAAACTAACTGGAGAATTTTAAGAGCTCTCAGAATTTTTACTAACCAGATGACTTCTTCCAAAATTGAAGTCAGTCATATTTTATTGAAGAATCGTGTCATATCAATGATGTATCTACTCAATAGACATTTCTCTTTCTTCAGAAAAATCGTTTAGTGATTGATGTTTCTACCTGCCTGCCCTGCTTCTGCGAGAGCCAACTATTCCTCATTTGCATCACTGAAAAATGCCAATATTTAAGATCTATTGTTACCGTGAAATGGTGATTTTCCCTCAGTTCTTTGTCTCACAAAGGAAAGAATTCAGTCAAGAGACAGTTTTTGAGAATACAGAAAAGTTAAGAGTTTATTAGCAAAGGAAGTACACTCAGAGACGAACAGGCTAACCCAAGAGTGGGAAGCAGCCTCCCCTTACATTGTTCGGGGTTTTTACACCTATAGGTGGAAGTTTTTCCCCCTTCCCCTCTTTTGAAGCAGGACTTAGGGTTGAATAAGTGGGGTCATTTTTCCTTCGTCCTGCATTTCTCTGATCATCTTATCTTTCCCATTTGAGGACAGCTGATAATGGGCCAGAGCTGATTCCTTATTATGCATTTCTTCCCTGAGGACTTTGCCTCTTTATTTTAAGGGTATCTAGTGGGAGTTGGGGAGGGGGGGCAACAGGCAAGTGCCTTTCTTTGCATTTGTTTTCATTTAAAGGTAGCTGATAATGGACTGGCACAATGTCCCCCTTCCTGCTCCTACCTACCTTCTGGCCTACTCTGTCACTACCAGTCTGAAGTAGCTAAATCCTCCCATTGGTTTGCTCCCCGCTTTTCTGATCACTGTGTGCTTAGGGAATGAAAACATATTTTCAAAAGTAAAAGAGAATGAACTTTCAAATTAAATGCCCTTCAGAAACAAATTTACCCACTTGAGCTTTGCCTGGGGCAACTGAAAACTAAAACAGGATGTTTTTTTTTAAAAGGACTGGCTGACTTACCTTACTTTCTCATTATAAAGACCACCCACCCACCTGGATGTTACTGTTTTGCTCCAGGAAAAGAACAATTAAAATTCAATTTTAGGCCCTTAAATCTCCAATTTTAAAAGTCCTCGTCCCCCCCCCCCAAAAAAAAAAAAAACCTAACAGTTCTCAGGGACTTCTGACAACTGTTTTGTATAATTTCTAATGTTTATTCAGGTCCTTCAAAAGAGCCTCCACCCCCAAAATTGGTTGTATTCTCTTGCCATCTTCTTAAAAATGACTTAAGTTGTCTCCTTTAAGATTGAGTCCTCACACTGTTTTTTCTCAGTACCCTCTAACAAAAAATATCTCTGAGGTGGGTGTATTAGCTTCACTTTACAAAAGAAAAAAGTATGATGTAGCAAGGGTCCTTTGGTCTCCCCAAAGGGAAAGGATATTAGGGAACTACATACCCTTTCTGGTTTTTAAAATGCTGAAAAACTCCTAGAAGGGAACACCCTTTAGATTTAGAATCTAGTTATAAGACAGGATTTAGGAGATACTACTCTGAGGTAGAAAAACAGATGATTTTTCCATCCTTCCTAATTTTTATTTGTAATATTTTATTATTATTATTATTATTATTATTATTGATGAAAAGAGGGTTTTACGCAAAGTTACCCCACAGAGGGATCTGATCACAATTTCCTAACTAGGCAGGTCCTAATGGACACCTCCACCCCAGGCACATAACCTCTTGAGTAAAAAGCTTATCTTTGCCTTAAGCAAGCCCTGTCCATTATATCTGCATATCTAGGTTTACACACCCTTGAGACACCTCTTTTCAGACCCCTCCTTCTAAAGCAAGAACATCCTGAAGAAACAACAAAGTCTTAACTATCCTGACTTGCTTTCCTCCACCCTCATGTGATCTTCCTTACTTCCCTCTTTAATTCCAAGTGCAGAAAAGAAGCTGCAAACTGCCATTTCTTTGAGGTGTTTTATCGCAAGTCTGTTGAGATCTGGCCTCTGGGCATACCCTCTGTTTGACTCAAATTTTTATAAAAATTCTCTACAGGTTTAGTTGTTCTTGTTCTTATGTTGACTTATAAAAATATTCTCTAACTTTTGTAAAGGTTTAGGAGAGAGCCTTCAGGTTATGTATGACACGAAGAGGCAGACAATTCTGTATTCAGCAATCTGCTAGATCTTTGCACATCCTTGCCTGGGATGCTGTCACCATCACTGCCCAACCACTTCTCTTCCCTACTTTCCTGGCCTGGCCCAGCTCAGTCTGCAAAACTGGTAGTTTTACCCTACAATCAATCCAGCATTAAAACCAGCAGAAAGAAGCCAGAAGGGACAGACAAAGAATTGAAGGTAGTGGGTGGGGGGTAGGGAGTGAACTCCTTAGATAACAAACAAGGAAAACCCACTGCTTTGCCAGCCTAAAATTACAAGCTAGTTAGGGGTCCAACAGTGGACCAGACAGAAATTTAATCAGAGATCCTGTAAGCAAGGGGGCCATAAGCCTTGGCTGGCCAGAAAACGACGCATATATGCAGGGAAATCCAGAGAAACCCCACGGAAAGAAAAAAACCAAAGCCAACTTCAGTCAGACCTGGATGAATATTCAATATGCTCCTCAACCATACACAGATGTATTAACAGAGCAAGAAGCCTCATGAAGTTGACGTGTTTGAGCACAACCTAGTCCCAGAACCCTGGGCTATGCATATCCAAGGGTGACCCTTAGGAAAAAGAGGAAAAAAAAAAAAACCTGAGCAGATTTATCAACGGCCACATTCCACAGGGGACACATATTCTGCAGTTTAATAACTCCAAGAAAGTTATTAAAATAACAATGTCAAAACACACAACAGAACCTTAACCTAGATAGGAATTGGGAGAGCTTGTGGGAGGAGCTCTTACATCTTGGGTCAGCACAGAAAACCCGACCAGAGAACTTTATGGTTACAGAGCTCCATGGTTGTGGCAGCTCCTCCACTTAACTTCCTGTGTCCCTCTGTAAGAGGGGCTTCCTGCTTATTCTTGGCCTCCTCTGTGCATGTGGCTCGCCATGTCTGCACTTACCTGATTGCAATTTGTTCCTTTTCCTGAATCAATCGTTTGGTAAGGTAATATAAGTCACCTTTGTTTATGGTAGATAACAAAAACTCAGAAACAAAGATAAGAATGGACAATTACAATCACGTATTATTTAAAATGTTCAATTTTCAACAAAAAATATTAGAAGACATATAAAGCATCAAAAAATTATGACTTAGAACTAAAAGCACTCAGTAGACACTGACTCTTAGGAGGCCCAGATACTGAATTTAGCAGGCAAAGACTTCAATGCAGTTATTCAAAACATTCAAATACTTAAAAGAAACTATGTTCAGAGAATAAAAGAAAATGTAATGATTCAACAGATCACATATCTCAATAGATAAATGGAGGCCATATACAAAAATGGAACTGCAGCATTCATTATTATTTAAGACAAAATGCCATTGATACTCTATTTATTTTGCTTTCTTGCTTACCTTATTTTTGTGACTATAAAGTAGTATTTACAAAAGGTCCCCTGAAACTTATTTTCCCAATAATTGGTTTGTTTTAACCACAAAGTTTTTGGCCACAAAGACTTTCAGGAGCATATAATTCTTGTGGTTGAGGTGGGAAGGCAAGATTCTAAAGTTTCATTTGAAAATTTAAGCTGTTTTCCAAGGAAGCAATTCACAGGCTAGTAAAAACTTTTAACTCATAACATCACTAATATATTTATAGTACACGTCAGCAAAAGTAGAAATACAGTCTGAAAACCAACCCAGGATACGAAGGATAGCTCCCAAAAGGAAGTAGGTACCCACTCCTTTACTTTATAAATGACACCAAAGTCCAGCAAGTGTAGATAACTTGTTCAATTTCATACTAAGAACAGAAAAATCAAAACTAAAAGTTAGAGTTCCTGATTTCTAACCCAGTACCTGTAAGATTATAGAATCCTTGGGATATGATAAACATATTAAAATTATTTACATTGTGATTTTAGATTACTAAGAACCTAATTATATTATGATTAATATTACAATAAATATATGGGCTAGGCACTGTTATTGAGCTAGGCACTGTTCTATAACATTTTATGTATATTATCACATTTAATAGTTTAATGAAGTATTTACCTCACAAATAAAAAAAGAAGGCTCTGAGATGTTAAATAATTAATACAATGGTAGAAATAGTACAAGAGTGGTGTTAATAATATTAACCGCAACTAATTAAATATTTTGAACATTTACTAGATGTCAGGCATTCTTCTAAGCACTTTACACATAGTAGCATATTTTCTCCTAACAAACCTGTGAAATAGTCACTCTCGGTTTCCCCATTTTACAAATGAGAAAATGAATGCACAGGGAGGCTGAAGAATTTTCTCAAGGATACACAAAGCAAAGGTGGAAGGATTTCAACCCACACAGAATTTGAACCCAGCCAATATGGAGTGGGCTACAGAACCATGCTTTCATTTATTAATACTATTCTCACATTACTAAGCCAGGGTTTTAAATCACTGCATTGAAAAGCCTGTCAGACATCAGTATTCTTGTGGTAGTTCCTGGCAGGCTCATGGACCCTAAAAAGCAGTCTACTAATTAAGTAGTTCAGAATAAAATTAATATGTTTTATTATTGAATGGAATGATAAAAGATTTCCTTGCTCTGAATTCCCCTAGCATCGATATCAACTGTATTCTTTTGAAACTGTCATTACTGACTTGTTTGTATAGACAAGTCCGGGATTCATTTCTGTCTCCAGTATGCATGGCCCTGTGCTCAGTCTATATTTGTCAGCCAAATTACTGAAGCACCAATTTGCAATAGTTATATTAAGAGAGAGAGAGAAAAATATTTTCAGGGATGATTTGATTATTTACAAATATATATTAAGTATAAGAATAATGAGATTGCACTTGAAGAAAAAACTCTATTTTCTATGGCTATAATAGTAATATTGAAATACATTTGAGTATAATTTTAAAAATGAAAACATGAAAGGAAACGTGAATCAGGGCAATGTGAGGATTTTATTTATTATATTTCAGGTTACATTTACATAATATCCTTACCTCTAAAATTATTTTGGAGAATTAATAAAAACAACAACTGGTACCAAAGAGAGAGATTGCCATATTGTCAATTAATTTGATTTTGAAGCAAGAGAATAGTTCTCAAGTGTATTTAATATATGTTTCTTAGTAATTTTGTGAATCTCAACCATTTACAACCTATGTCAGACAGTCTTAAAGTATGACATTATTTTCTATTATAACCTTTCATCAAGATGGCAGAGAAGAGGATTTACTTATTTACTTAACATTAACCTAAATGTTTAATGATAATCTATTATGCACTCTGTACTTTAGATACAGTGAGAGACCCAATTATTCAATTTATTGTATTTTGCCATGTATAATGTGCTCTCATGTATAATATGCACCAACTTTTTTAGCCAAAACATTTATATAGATATGAAATTAGTACTATTCATGTTTAATGTGCACCCTTATTTTTCCTCACAAATTTGGGCAAGGAAGTGAGCATTATATAGAGCAAAATACAGTGATGTTTACTGAGAACCTACTAAAAAAAACAGTACAATGCACAGGCATTAGGGCCAAAAGAAAAATTAAGAAATCAAAATCCATACTCTCTATTCTGAGAAGTCACAGACAAAATGGCAAAATCAAATACTCAGATGCATCCATGAAAAGAAAATCAATGCCTGACATTAAATGAAGAATGCCTTTAGATATTAAAGCCAAGGAATTTCAGGGAAGATGAGATCACTTGGAGCTAGGTGGTAGAAGAAAATATAACCCAAGTGGATGGATCTGGATGGACCCTAAATGATGGTGGTTTGCAGAAAAGTAGAAACCAGAGAGAAGACATTCTAAGAAATGGAGTGAATACAAATACAGAAGAAAGTACAGAGGCAAGTAAGGGAGTTCCAATGACCCATGAAAATATAGAAAAATGGTTACTACTGGGATGGGGACATCAAAATATTACTGAATGCAAAGTTATTAGAGGAATTATAGAGCAATATGAAAGAATGCAGATGCAAGATGCACCAACTACCCCAAGCGCATGCAATAGCTAGCCAAATGCAGCAGAACTATTTTTAATAAAACTGAACTTGCACACAAAAAAGAAAAATTATTGGTGTTAAACAAAAAGAAATTTCAAAACTGTAGCAAATTGGCAATTGCAGCATATTTGAGGCTTAGGAGATGGGATGATTAGTAAAATCTTAAAAAGATCTAGGCCACAACCACTGAGCAGGGCAGGGACTTGGAACAGGTCATCTGAATACAGTAGTCCCCCTCTTATCTGCTGTTGCAGTTTTGCCTTCCATGGTTTCAGTTACCCAGTCAACTGCGGACTAAAAATATTAAATGGAAAATTCCAGAAATAAACAATTCATAAGTTTTCAATTGCACACCATTCTGGGTAGTGTGATGAAAGCTCACACCATTGCACTGTGTCCCACCCAGGACGTGAATCATCCCTTTGTTCATAGTAACTGCACTGTATAAGCTTCCCACCCATGAGTCACTTAGTACCATCTTGGTTATCAAATTGACTGTCATGGTATCTCAGTGCTTGTGTTTAAGCAACTCTTATTTTACTTAATAATGACCCAGTGTACAAGAGCAGTTATTTTTGCAATTTGGAAATGCCAAAGAGAAGATGTAAAGTGTTTTCTTTAAGTGCAAATGTATGCATGTATAGGAAAAAACATATATATAGGGTTTGGTGCTATTCATAATTACAGGCATCCACTGAAGATCTTGAAATATACCTCCCACAGATAAGCCAGGACTACTGTAATGCTGAGAAGCAGAGAGCAGCTGTACCATTAACAGGGACCAGAAACACTCCACTACCAGTTTAACAATCTATAAAGAGAGATAGAGTTCCCCAGGAGAAATCGGAGCTCCAAATCTGAGTCACGTGCAGACGTGGAGCCCAAATTCATACCATATACCGTATTTTGCCATGTATTATGTGCACTTCTTTGCCCAAATTTGTGAGAGAAAAATAAGGAGATACGTTATACATAGGTAGTACTAATTCCATATCTATAAAAATGTTTGTAATACTTTTATTGACACTTATGAGTTAAAAGTGTAACTTTAAAAATCAATAAAAATATTTGTATGCAAAATAATACCCGGGAATGATAATCATATTTTCTATTGTTAAATTTATTGGGATGACATTGCTTAATAAAATTATATAGATTTCAAGTGTACAATTCTATAATACATCATCTATATGTTGCATTGTGTGTTCACCACCCAGAGTCAGTTCTCCTTCCATCACCATATATTTGACTTCTCCCCTCCCTCCTCTACCACCCCCTCCCCACTTATTCTCAGGTAACCACGTAACTATTGAGTGTATCGACGTGTTTTTGTTTCTTTGTTACTTTCAGTTTTTTATTCCATAAATGAGTTAGGGTAACAAATAAAAGCTAAAATTTCTTTATAATACAAAAACAAGTACCTAAATATAAACAAATAAAAATTTGAATTGAAAAAATTAAAGTGAAAGATTTTTTTTCCATGTAAGTTTGAGCCAAAAACATGTATGCATATGATACAGACACATAAGACTGAGCCTGTAATATAAAAACTGATCCTGATCTACAAGAGCCCTTCTTGTCTAGGGTGAGAAAGAGTTTGATATAATTGAGGACAAGCAAGAAAGTAAAAGATGGAATAGAATCCATAAAACAAGAATAGGACATGATTTTTCAAAAAGTTGATTTGAAAAAAATTGTATAGAAATGTCCAGGATTTAAGATAGACATGTTCCCTTATCTATAAAAGGCACACTGACACCAGCAGGGTAATAGAAACAAACCTACTCAGAGAGACATCAAGCAATGTCATGTTCTTGAATTCTGGAAAACACTTTGCCATTAGTTCTGTGCTCATTCTCAGTGTTCTCAGCTATTGCAAATCTTATTAGAAATACACTAGAACTAATTCCATATAGAATGTGTTTTAAGTTTTTCTTCACCAACTGTATTCTGGGTGATAGGTTCAGTTTTATTGTCCAATTGACTATCTATTCAGATGTATTTAGTTGACCCTTTAACTGAACTATTTAATGTATTTTTAAAGACTGAATTACTATATATTTTTACAATACTTTTACAATTCAAGAATAAAGAAACACATTTTAAAGTATATAGAGACTTTAAAAGTTTAATGGTAAAGACCCTTGATGAATTAGCTACTAAAGCACGTACCTTAATAGAAAGAAATAGAACCCAGAGGAAGAGTTACAAGAAACAGTAGTGAGTGGGGGAATTAGGAAAATAAAAAGCTGGGTGAGAGCAGGAAATTGTTTCACTGGCCAGTGTGTAACCAGAACCAACAAGTGCTGGGTAATATGTGAGGCACTATAAATATTTGTTGTTAAATTAAACTATTGAATTACACAAATAACTGTATTTTAGGGTTTAAAAGCAAGGTGCAATAAAAATAACACAAAACATGGCAGGTTTAGGGGGAAGTTAAAGCACTTAGTTTCTAATAGTTGTTAAGTAGAGGACAGAAATATTGATCACCTTTAGCTTTTTTGAAAAACAATGAAGTTGCAGGCATTTAGAGATTTTAAATATTTAGGGAAGGCCATGAAAATGAACAAAATAGTATATATAACTTTACAACCAGAAGAAACAAAGAAAATGAAGAAAATGCCATTAATCTAGTACAAGGAAACTCAAAAAACGGAATTATCTTCTGGAGGGCAGGCCCCTTGTAGTACGGGCTTCCTCTGGTTAGGTGAGTGTTCTAGGAACCGGTCTGCATCAGTGCACCCAGCTGGTGTGCTGTGAGAGGCTGTGTTTGGCTTCAGCTAATTTTTTTGGAGACTCTCAATGTGTTTGCCCATTTCATGATGGGTGATTTACACAAACAGCATGTGGCATGACAACACACCTGTCCACACCATGCTGAGCAGTTTTTGACCAAAAACTGCAGAGCCTCTTGCCCCACGCTCTCTATTCATTTGATCTCACCCCAACTGGCTTGTTTCTTTTGTTTTCCTGGATAAGTCCTCAAAGGGAAATATTTTGCCTGCGTGGAAGAGGTGAAACAAACAAAAAAAAAAAAACAGCAGAAGCACTGAAAAGCATTAAAATCAGTAAGTTCAAAAACTGTTTCGAGCAGTGAAAAAAGCATCTTGATAGGTATAGTGTATCCAATGGAGAGTATTAATACTTCAAAGGTGAATGAAGCTTAAACATGTAAAAATAAATACACAATTAAGAAAAAATAAACTCCAGGGGTTTCTGGGTCCCCCCTCATATCCTTACAGAAAGGAGAAAAGTTAAATTATCAAAATTGGTCTAAATATATATTAATATTTATAATAAACAGAAAATAGGTCAATGTGTGGGTAAGAGAAATGTCTGAGGAGAAATTCCTTGGAAAAGTAGTGCTGAGATTCCCAATTCCTCCTCCTCCTCCGTGTGTGTGTGTGTGTGTGTGTGTGTGTGTGTGTGTGTGTGTGTAGGTGAAATGGGGAATACTTACCTTCATTTGCTTATTTCTAGAGAAAGTTAGCTTTAACAAGACACCAAGAAGGTCTCTTTTCCCCTGGACTGAGGAATTACTCCTGCCTGAGATACTGCCAAGTCACAATGAGGACTATCTGTGGTGATGAAGGCAGGGATACACTGCTGTCTCAGGACTGTACCACCCTCCCAGCATTTTGACAGGTCTAGATTTTATAAAGACTTCTCTTGGACCAGATATGGACCTCATGGACAGAGAGCAGGGCTAAGGTCATTTTAAATCATACCCCAGAAAAGTGCCTTGAGAGGGTTCAACAGTATGAGCTGTGTGGTGTAGACCCCTCAGTGAAGTAGAGGCTGTGGGAGGACCCCTAAGCCTGAGGAAAGAAATGCAGTCTGATGTTTGAGAGCTACAGGTGAGAGATCCAGAATCTCAGGTCTCACGGAGTGTCAGCTTTAACCATCTGCCAGATGCAGAGAGCAAAAAGACACCCAAGTAAGGAAGATCTAAATCAAATCAAATTAATAGCATTACAAGGACAATTTGAAAAATAATCTCCTTAAATTTCCCTTTGTAAGTAAAGCAACAAATAAGTACAAAGATGGATTAAATAATATATTCATCTATCAATCTAATAGTTGTATGTGGAATTTTGTGTCCTAAAAAATAAAGAACATATATTCTTTTTAAAGAATTGATTATTTATTTAAAAATGATGAAATGCCAGCATAAAGGAAGTTTTCACAAAACCAAAGATAATTTCATGCAAATCATATATTAATATGTAAAAGAGTACCCTTTTAGTACCCTTAAAAATTCCAAATGAATTATAGGTTAAAAAGTGAAAGGGTTCAGAGTCTCCTCAAGATGTTACTTTGGCATGTGGATTTTGAGTTGAGACCCTGTGGGCCCAAGAGAAACTTTTGCTTCTCTCATGGAGAATTTAAATTGGGGCTTTCCCATAAGAAGAGTTATTACTAGAACTCACTATCTGTAAGGCACTGCACACTTACTGAGCATCTGCTCTTCCTATCATCCTGCACATAAATTTCCTCCCTTTCTGAAGCCCTGAGGCAACTTACCTTGGCATTAGCTCAGAATAACATCTATGCCTCATTTTAACTTTCTGTCTCTGAATCTCTAATGTACGTGGGGTTCCCATACATATGTATTTGGTTATTTTCTCATTAATCTGTCTCCTCTTGATTTAATTATTAGACCAGCTAGAAGAACCTAAAAGGGTAGAAAAAATTTCTTCCTCCCCCAACGAAGGTTATTAAGTAAAAAATTGTCAAATATCTAGAGATAAAAATACTGGAAATACTACAAATTAAAGCTAATGGAATGCTTCTAAACAATTATTCAAAAGTCAGACAGACTTAAATACATACATTAGGGCATAAGGGAAAAATGAGCCAGCATTCAATTCAATAGGCTAGAATAAAACTCAATACATTCAATGAAAATAGTAGCAAGAAAACAGAGCAGAAATCAATAAAGTAGAAAGTAAAGTAACTAGAGATAATTTTTTATGCTTAATCTTTGAAAATACTAATAAAATAAATCTCTGGAAAGATTGATTTAAGGGAAAAAAGAATAAGAGCAAATAAATATTACAAAGAAAAAAGAATAACCACATAAAGACATGATTTAAAAATATAAGAGAATTCTACAATCTACAGCAATAATTTTGAATTCTTAGATTTAAAAAAAAAAAACAGGAAAGGCCATTCATTCCATTTATTTTTGAGCCTAGTATAAACCTGATATCCAAATAAGAATTAAATGTCAACTTTACTTAGGTATAAAAATTCTAAATAAAATGTTTCAAATAAAATTCAAAAAAATGTGAATAAAAAATCATGACCAAGTGTGTTTTCCAAATAGCAAGGACGATTCTAAATTAGGAAACCCATTATTCTAACATACTACATGAGTGAATTAAAATGGGAAAATCTCATGACCTTGTAAATGTTCGCTATATAGCATTCAATAAAATTACTCGTTTGTGAATAAAAAAAATAAAAAATCTTAATCAACTAAGAACAGAAACACTCAGAGTAAACATTTCATTTAATGGTGAAAGTTTAAAAGCACTTCCAATAAAGTCAGGAAGAATTCTTTGAGGGACTAATTAGACCAAAAAAAAAAAAAAAAGTTAAAACTGGACTTAAGGATGAAATAAAGGGGCATTTCCTTTCCTCAGTAACTCTGAATGAGTAGCCCACACTCAATCCATATACAAACTTTCTATTGATGGCAATGGGATTAGTGTGAGGTTTAAGTACAAAACAAGCAATTGAGATCTATCCTTTGTTTAAAAGATTTCCTATACAAGATGTTAAGGAGGGGCAGGAGCTCTGTCATCCTGTTTGAGAGTCAAGCCCTCCTGTTTAGAACCTTATGAACTCTTTGGGTGATCAAACTTGTCGCACTAATAAGTTAGGCAGGGTAACATAAGTCCTAAACATAAAAGTTTTTCAATTTTAAAAGCTTTCTTATGGCCATTAAACATTTCAGACAAATACTCATTATGAACTAATTGGTAGCAAATGTTAATTTGAAAACTTAAACTGGCTTTGAGTGGTTTGGTTTTGAGTCTTAAAAACTAAAATAATGAGAAAAACTGTGTGAGCATCTTTTCATACTTAACTTAAAAATTTTAATCAGCAAAACCTATTGTCCTTTAGATGCTAACTCTGAAATAAAGTAAGCCTTCTCATCTTAGAGTTAGAAAAGCCTCTCTAAAATCTTTATATCATTAAGAGAATTTCTTCTGATGTGTCTCCCTTCTTTTTTCCATTGCCATTCTCTAGATCCGCTGAGACAAGTTTGTGAAATTCTCTTTTAGTTTTGAAATCTTGTGGATTAAAAACAGACATTTTTGAAAGACATACCTATGCATTCTTAGGATTCCTTTACCTTTTCCTGTTATTCTATAATAATAATAATAAAAAATTATGGATGGAGCATTATGGTACAGACAAATCTTAGCACCTCAGTAATTAATTTTTTTCTTACTTAGTAATACCAGATAATTCAGGCTGCATAATTTTTCCTCCTTGTATTGACTCTACATAATATTGTTCTTGTATAGTAATGATCTCACCTTTTGGCAGGTGGGGGGATGGGAGGGATACCAGGTCCAAATCTGTCTGCTCGGACACGTTTTGTTGCCCAAAGTGTCCTACTTGCCACTTCCCACAGCCTTTTATCTGCTACTCTATTCTTGTCACTTAAAGTCTTCACTTAAAATACTTCTTCACAAAGGTGATTTTTTATTAGCTTACTACTCTATATTCTTCAATTTAAAATCTAATTTGCAGATTTTTGATTTTGAAATCATTGTCTTATATATTGGTTGAATATATATATTTTTTTCTTCTGTATATTCTATTATATCTCATGCTTGATCCCTTTTATTCATCTCTTTTCTTAACTTTCTCTCTCCTTCCTGCCCCCTTTCCCTTTCTTTCCTTCTTTTCTTTCTTATTCTTTCTCTTTTTCTTTCTATGCCCCTTCTTTTTTTTTTTTTCTTTTCTAAATTTACTTTATTTCTAGAACTACAGGTCTTACAGAAACAATTGCCCAACTACAAATCAAAGTTTCATTTAAGGCCATCATAAAATTTATTTAGAGGAAAAAGAAAAGAGAGTCTATCTATTCTGTGTCATGATTTAACTTGTTGCGGGAAGGCTCTACCTTCCGAATGTGGCGGGAGGCTCTACCCGGTCTCCTGTCGGGGAGACCAAGCGCACTGGGAGCACTTGCGAGTTCAGGTTGTTTCTCTCACACGGGCGGGCCGAGAGGCGTCGTTTCCACAGCCTGAGCCCCGAACAAAGGCGGGGCGGGGAAACTCACAGCGGAGCACTTCCACAGTAACAGCCGTTCCCTGCGCGCGGGCTGGGGTTGGCGGGAACCGGGGTTCAGGGAGAAGAACCAGGAAGTGACTCAGGGCGGGGTCCTGGACTAGGCCATCCGCCATGTTATGTTGGGCGGCAGTTATTTCTCTGCAAGCTGTTCTTGTGTATACGTTTGTGTTTGTAGCTAGGTGAGCAGTACAGCATACTGGGTAAGCAAGAGTCTCACGCCATACCGTAGTGTTAAGATCCCAACACAGCCACTCACTCGATGAGTCTGGCTAAGCTGCATGACTTTTCTCAACTCAGTTTTTCTATCTGTAAAATGGGAATAATCATAGCATCCATCTCATAATATTGCTGTGAGGATTTTAAAAATAATCTATGTAGAGTCTGATATAAATGCCACACAAGTTTCAGCTGTCCACACATCCAAACTTCAAACAATTCTGAAACAAAATTATCTTTCATGATTAATTTGCAAGCACTGTACTTAACGATCTTGAGACTATAATCTTTCTTTATCCATCTGAGTGCAACTATACTTACATTACTATGCAGAAATATTAATGTATTTGTTTCAGATCCTGCAAGGGATACAATGTTAAACTCAATATATAAAACATGTTACCTTTTGAAATTCAAAAAAAAATTTTTTTGGATAAAGAATTACATGTTATCATTTCCTCTATATTTCTTCCCTGATATAATATCAGTTCAAATTATGAACTTGTTCTTTGTATACTGCATCTGATGTATGAGTTTGACATGAAGGATTGTTTCTATTTCTGAAAGTGTGTCACTCCAGAGGATCCATCTTACCTTTTTACCCATTGTTTCTCTATTCCCTTTCCTCTTTTTCTTTTTATATCCTCTCCTATTTATATCCTCCCATCATCTTATTTCAGGTAGGCATTGCATTCAGAGGTGAGTGACAGAGAACTGGACTATAGAATCTTGGATATGAGTTTATCTTTGTGCTACACTAAGACGTCCAGGGATTGGAAGTACAGTGGCCCCATTATGACAGTCTCCTAACGGCATCAGTGCCCCAAGGGAAGAGGCAACCTCAGCAGACATCCACTTACTTTTCATTAGTCTGAATTATGTTATAAGCTCACTTGTAGCTGCAAGGAAGGTCAGAAAATCTAGTTACATTTATTATAAATTTTAAAGCAGAGGCAATAAAGAATAATTGCATCAAAATGGACATTAAGTCATCCAACCTGCAGCATCTGCTCCTCTGTCCAGGCCCACAATGACAGATGGTGGTGGAACTGGGTTAGAAGACACTGTCATCACCAGTGCTTCAACATGAAGGAAAATATTTCCATTTCTTTATGTTCCCCACATCCTAATGTGATCAAATTTACATATCTCGTTGCTTCATTGAATGAATAATTGAATATTTTAACCTCCTCCCCCAATCAAATCTCCACGTTATTAGCCTGCGGCCTCTCACTTTACCTTCCTCCAGATACAAAGCCATATACAGAACTCTCTTTGGTCTTTAACATGAACTTTAAAATGTATATGAATACCCATGATTCTGTGAGAGTTCATCCGTGGAAATATTTGTATACAAGCATGAAGAAGGAAAGTAAGGTCATTGATATGCATATAAGCCCATGTTTGTTTGTAATCAGTTTTTCAGTAAGTCTCAAAATGAAGGGAAGCACATTCTCACCAAGGAAAAGTAAAAGCAATATTTCATCACTCCATGATCTCGTCTCCCTTTTTATACATCTTTCTCTGAGACACTTTCACTTCTCACCAGTTAGTCCTTTTTCATCTCTGATCCTTTCTTGGTGCTGATTTCTCTTCAGCCACAAATAAAAGATTTACAGGAGCAATCATTGAGTTTGAAAAGGCTGCGAATCAGTGAAATATTTCCTCCAAAACTTTTCCTTACACTAGGAATCCACAAATAGTTTTAGCATATTACCAAATCCCATTCTGGCTTCTCTATCCCACTTACTTTATAAACAAATATTTCGTCTATTTGTCCAACAAGTCTACTTTCAAGACTTGCTGCTTTCATTGATTGACCACGAAAAGTCATAAATGTTTATATTGAGAGGTTACAGTACATTATAAAACTATCAGCATATATAAACTATGTGATTTTCTTCCTGTGATTATTTTCCCATGGTACTTGCCTGTGTTGAATTCAACTATTATTGTGTGGATCAACTATTCTTTTTTATTTCGCTCTGTGATTTTTTTCTCTTTTCTCTTTATTAACCTATATTAACCTTCATCAACAAATTCCTCCCCTCACTACTCTTGTTGTTAATATATTTGGCTTATCTGATTTCAATTATCCTTACAGAAACACCATTGTATATTCGTCCTATACTCAGAGTTAGCCACTCATTCTCTTCACTTCTTATTTTGTAATAAGTACAAAATTCATAATTTGACCTCTATTTTTTTCCCTCTGTGGCTACCAATTTCCATTAAAATGTCTCCTCTAAGGAAATTAATTTAAACCACCTTTTCACACTACAATAACTTCTATTAGTGAATATTTAGTAGTCATTGTTACTTATTTTTCTTAGAAAATTCTAACACCTCATAAAATCATGAAAGCAAAAACAATTCCTCTGAGGTCACCTAGTCTGTGTTCTTACCTCTGGGATTAGACTATCTTAGAATGATTAACATTTATATGCTATTAATATTTTTTAAAAAACTTAGTTTCAGTTGCTATTTTTGTCTTTGGATTCTAAGATTCTGGAGCATGTGGCAGTGAGAAGTACTATGTACCACCGCACAACTTTTGGTGTTAAGGTGAGGTTAGAACACCAGACAATACATTCATAGACATGATTCTGACATAATATAAAAAGCCTACTATGTTTCCTAAAAATGAATGCTATCGGTGATAACATCGCTTCCCTGCTGTAAATAATATCACCAATAATAGTTGAAAGCTAGGTTATTTTATTGAGTCAATCAACCAACCCAATTAATTTAAACAAACTAATTATTGTACTTGTTTTATTACATTTTTACCTTTTCCATCAGTTTTATTCTCATTTTGTTCTTGCAATGTCCCAAGTTGGTTAATTTTGCCTCCTCTGACACCACCAGTTGGTAAACACTACCATTTGTAGATAAAATTGAGTTACATGAGCACATTGACATTAAGTTCTAAAGTCATCCCATAATGCAAAAACCTGAGAGAGGTAAATTTTTCTGCAAACCCGTTATGAGAGTACCACATGGAAGACTTCTCTACTATCTCGTAATAAATCCATCTCGTTCTGTTTTTCTCCCAATACTGAAAGAATGGCTAGTTTTATTTTGGCTGAATATCTGTATTTGAAGGCCAAGGGCGATGATGTACAAACGTTATAAAAATAATACAACACTGGAATTATATTGCATGCATGGCAAAATTCTCAGTTTATAGAATCATATAAAACCCAAAACTGGGAGGCTGGTTAAGCTATATATGTCCTATGTTTATTGCTGGATGTTTATACATATTCTTATTGAGTGGAATGTCAGGCAGAATTGCCCATACTATTTAAATAATAATAATGAATATTTTGGTTGAGGGAATACTACTAGGTTAAATACACAGGTACTATATTCTCACCATACTTCACTGAAATTGCCCATGCTTAAGTCACCAATGGATTATTTTCGGTTACTGGAATGTTCTGATACAGTTGACACTGCTGACCACTTTCCATTAACACCATTCTTCCTTGCTCTTTCCCGATTCTTCTGCTACCACTGTGTTACTTATACTGAGTCATTCTGGGTTTCTATTTCTGAAACCAACTTCTAAATACTACTGTTTAATTTTTTTTCTCTTCTACTTCTTGTATTTGCTCACAGTGTTAGTTACCATTTTGGTTATTATAATTTCCAAGTATATAACCTCTAACCTGAGCTTCTGACTCACATGTCTTTTTGTCCAGTTGGCATGTCGTCCTGGACATCCCATAGGCATCTTAAAACTAAGCTCATGATATTTGTTCAAACCATCTGCTACAACCTTCCTTCTCCTATTAATAATCTTATGTTTGTTCTATTTCTGAATTTACAAAACTCAGTAATTACAGCTCCCATTTATGCCATCAAACATTATATAAAATTAGTCTCTATATTCTGTGAATACAGAATATTTCTAAAACCTGTCCTTCTCTCTGTGGCTTCTGCCTTAGTGCAAGCCAGAGATATTGTTCTCTTAATTTCTGACAAGAGATTCCTCACTGGTCTTTCCAAAACCAGTTGTGTTCCTGGCATGCCAGCTGTAGTAATGCCACCAGGATAATCTTTTGAAAATGTTTAATATAATACAATTGCTATGGATTGATTTGTGTCTCCCTGAGAATTGTATATGGAAATCTAACCCCTTAGTACCTCAGGATGTGAACTTATTTGAAAACAGGGTCATTGCAGATGTAATTAGTTAAGATGAGGTCATACTGGAGCAGGGTGGGCCACTAATGTATTATGACTGGTGTTCTAATAAAAAGAGGGAATTTGGACACAGATGCACACAAGCAGAACTCCATGTGAACATGAAAGCAGAGATTGGAATGACACTTCTAGAGCCAAGGAAAGCCCAAAGTCTCTATCAAATCACCAGAAACTAGGGGAAGGCATGGGACAGATTGTCCTTCAAAGTCCTTGGAAGGAACCAACTCCATCAACACCTAGGTTTCAGATTTTTAGCCTCCAGAACTGTGAGGCAATAAATTTCTGTTGTTTAGTCCACCCAGTTTGTGGTACTTTGTAAGAGCAGCTCTGGAAATGAATACAATAATCACATTATACTTCTATACTCCACATCTTCAAACTATTGAATGGTACCCATTGTTTATGTATCAAACACAAATATCTTAACAGCATATATATAACCTAATCTGTTCTCAGTTGCATTTACCCCTTCACTTTTGTTTCTTGCTGTGCTTCTATTTATTATACCTCATCATTTCTCCCATTGTGAGGTATAATAAATAGAAGCACAGCAAGAAACAAAAGTGAAGGGGTAAATGCAATATCTTATAGATATTTTTGTGTTTGCTGGCCTCTGTTTAATGTTTTCCCACCATCACTCCCTGGGTAATTTCAAGCTATTCAATAAAGCACATCTACGGCATCTCCTTCTCTATGAATTACTTCAAGGCAGAGTTAGATTTCCACTGTCTGTTCCTTGGAATTCTCTCCCTATCCTGTTTACCGGGATAATTTTCAACCTTCATCAATTCTCTATGCCCACTCATTCATCTGCCAAACTCTCAATTCTTCCAGGGAAGATATTTTCACATGCTCATCTGGCACGGTGGAAGCGATACAAGGATTTTTAATAGATAAATGAGCCTAGAATTTCTCTCGTTAAAAAATCCTTTCTCTCTCTCATCAGAGTGTCTAGATACTCTATGGATCTATTTCTAGTTATTCTATTTTATAGTTAAAAGGCTAAATTTTTTATTTTGTTTTAAACATGATAACAAGGATGTGTTCTTCAAAGTTTATATTTATTTAAAAGCTTGGGAAAGGACATATTATAAACATAGTTTTAAGATCCTGTTGGCCAGAATTCATATATTCTTTTAACATTCAATGTGGAAAATCACTAGGCAAGGAACAAAGTAAAGTGGTTTTATCCTATTAAATGTCTTTCCAACTCAGACCTTTGGTTTAGAGGCTAACACCAAACTGTACCTCACAGTTGTAGGAAAAACTTGCAATTTAAAATGAGATTCACTAACCACACAATGTTCTGGGCTAGAAATGTACTGCTGTAGAAGAAATATTGTCACATCTGAGGAGAGACAAATTGTCACATTTGAGAATGAGAAACAAATCATGCAACACGGCATCATATTTAATATTTGTTTAGTAAATATTTGTTTTAGAAAAACACGTGTGACAGTTAATAAGCACAATTCTGGACCTAGGTAATAATATTTTTTCCTTAGAAAGAATTTCAATATAATTATAATTTCACCTGCCAAAGTTTTCTGCATTGACTACCTCAACTGATTGTATTGTATTTTAATATCCTACTCAGTGTTTAGTAAGGATCATAGAATTTTAAGTCAGAAAGGAGAACACAGGTTATCTAGCTAAAATTCTAGGTTTGAGTTTAGATTGCTAAGACCAAGGTAGGCTACATAACTTGTCCAAGTTTATATAGGTATTTGGTGGATGAAGAAAGATTGTAATGGGCCCAGGTTTTCTGCCTTCTTGTGAAGTATTCTTTCTATTCTACTATATTGCCTCTACTGAAAGGAAAATCCAGTAACAACACAATTTAAGGATAAATATACTCTATCCTTGTATCACACAAAGGACACCAGTGTGCCATAAGCTACTTACTTTACTTAAAAATGTAAGTTTCATATTACACATTTTACTAATCTAAAATTATATGAGCTGTAACAAACAGTGAACATGAATTTGAAAAGTATGTGTTGGTTGGTTCATGTATCTTTAAAAAAGTTATTTAAAGTACTTAGAACTATAGTATTTTCCTTTCAATTAATGTTCATATAGAAAGTAGATGCTGCAAAGCCATTTCACTGACTGTCCTTTTATAAAACTACCATTGTGGAATATAAATATAAATATGTAAAGGCATTATTGCAATTTTATGTGTGAGAGTTCAAAGACCCACGTTACTGTGAGATCTAAAGGTTGTTGCCATTTTCTGAATTTCTATAGTTTATACTCTCAAATATGAACTTCTTTATTCTCAACATTTTGGGAAGGACAGGACTATTTGTATCCCCTGTATCTGGAAGAGTGCTTCACATATAATAGATGATCAATACATATTTATGTGCTTGAAAAGGTTAACACTTAAGAAAACACATCAGATCCTTTTTAGATTCAGGCAAGGAATAAATTATACACACAATATTAAAGAAAAGCTGTTGGCAATCACTACACAGACCTCTCTGCCAGTGATTGTACACTTCGGCTCCATAGAATAATAATGCATGCCAAATATTATATTTGGATATAAGTTCTAAGCAAGATGTGTTACAATTTTGCCCACTATAGTGCTTCACACTATGCCCTGCTGAATAATGCACCACTCAAAGTTGAGTTTGCCTTTTATTATTTGATTAATTCCCACAGACAATATCTTTTAAGAAATTTATGGTCAAACAGTAGTACAGTTGGAGTTAGAATTCCTGCATTCTGGTCCCAAATCTATATGACAAACTATATGAATAAACTATATGCCCAATAAACTATTGGGTACCATTAATAAATTTTTTCCAACCTCTGCCTAGATCTCTATTGCACATTGGTTAATGATATTTTGATGAAATCTGTTACCTCCCAGGTTTTTATGTGATATAAAGTGTCTCATTTTGCTTGTTAAGACTCGTTTTTCTATTACAAAAATTTAGTCTGATCCACTTTAAATGTCAGGTTCTCATCTCACTTCCGAATAGAAGTCTCTAGTTGCTTTCCAAGTTCAGGCCTAAACCACACTGCAGAGGAGAGAAGCCAGGTATCCTCTCTGCTCTTTTTTTTTTTTTTCTAGATTTTGTATTCTTTGCTTCTAACTCATTTTCCTGTCTTAAGATATCCCCTT
Organism: Lyroderma lyra; assembly: GCA_004026885.1. Lineage (NCBI taxonomy): Eukaryota > Metazoa > Chordata > Mammalia > Chiroptera > Megadermatidae > Lyroderma > Lyroderma lyra. The sequence continues at coordinate 137,947 of PVJL010000529.1, read as the reverse complement.
TTTCACTAGTATTCTGGGGAAGAAAAAAATGCTGGAGAAAAAGTCTTAATATATTTTTCTTCTTCACAAGCAGTCATAGGTAATCCTATGGGCAGGCACCCAAATTTATGCTCTTTTGTGGGACACACTTGTGGACTTTCTAGAGGCCTGAATAGAAAATGTTCATGTTATTCATCCACTGATGCCCTTTCTGGGTGACTGTATGTGTCATATTTTACTAGGTTGTGCTGTGGCAACAAAGAATCCCAAAATTTAGTGGTTTACAAACAAAAGCTTATATCTAATTTACACTATATGTTTGCTGCTGATTAATGTCCTCTTTTCTCTCAGTGCCTTCATTCTGGGACTCATAAGGAATAAATAGCCCTTACCTTGGACCTTTTGCTGCCATTACAAAAGAAACATAAGATGGCTGTTAAAGTTTTAATTGAGCAATATTACATGCCCCTTCTGCTCAAATTCCAGTAGCAAAGTGAGTCACACAGAGAAGCCTGGAGAAGACAGAGTAGGATCCTCCCACAGGCAGAAAAAAACATTTTAAACTAGCTTCCACCATTACCCCTTGCACCTGATTCTACTGATCTTTTAGCTCCAGGAAACACACTGTATAACCTCCAACTGTTGATTGAGGTAACTTTACACAGTCATGTCATGCTCTTGGGTGAAATGTTTTCAAGATGGCTTCCACATGGCCACCTTTACTACAACTACTTACCCACTAATATCTGTTCACAACATCTACTTGGCCCTTGAAATCTGTTCATAACATCTACTTGGTCCTAGAGTTACACATTATTTTGATGGCAAACCATGGGAAGGCATACTGTTTATCTGCTGCCATTTCTTCCACCTTGTTAGTGGAAGTTTTTTTTAAAACCTTATTCACACAATAAAAATTATCCAGGAATAAGCAGGAACCACAATATATGTTTTGTCTGCTCTTGTACTCCAAGTATTAGTTTCTCCAAAGTGCTTTCTTATCAGGATCTACCCTGGTACACACGGAGGCAGACTTAAAAGTCTCTGATGCTTAGCAAACATTCAATGAGCAAATGAGATGCCATTGTTGCCTTGTTAAGGAAATCCTCAGTTTACTGCTAGAGATTGTCTTGAATTATTTCTTGTGTGAGCAGGGAAGCAGCCACTATCCTTAAAGGGGAGAAAAGGTGAAATGGTAGTATATTCTCTACTAGGCTAAAAACTCATAAAATACATGAATCTACTTTCATTAAGCTTTAGTCTTCTGTTTATATAGCCTGAGAGTCATCTTGAGGATGAGAGTTGAAGGGCTTGTATAGGGCATCCCTTTATTAACCCTTAAGGTGGTGTCTGACAGCTCCTTGAAACTTCTTAGAATATGAAGATTCCCAAAGCCCACTATTCATAAATTTGGGAATTTAGTTGAAATTCTAAGATAAATACACAATCACACACACACACCTTTCAATATCCTTTTTTCACAACCATGGGCAAATAAATTAACCTATACAGGACTTTATCTTCTCATGTGGGAAAGAACACTGTTAACTGTAGAGCACTGTGGTATTAAAACCAACAGGAAGGGGATTAAAAGGTACAAACTAAGTCAGTCATGGATACACAATCTATAGCATAGGAACTATAGTCGATAATACCATAATAACTCAGTACAGTGACCAATGGTTACTAGACTCATTGTAATAATCATCTCATAAGATACATAGATGTCTAATCACTATGTTGCACACCTGAAACTAATATAATATTGTATGTTACCTATAGTTTTAAAATAAATAAATATATTTTTAAATAGAAAAAGTGGAGAAACATGTTATATAGCAGATGGGACACTTTGATCCTGGACTTATTTATATACTAGTAATTAAGGATAGAACTTGTTTTGTAAAGCACAAAACACATTTTATGACCTGAACTTTTGCCTTCATTTTATAGTAACATTTCTGATTAAATGTAACACGTTTCCAACTGTACCAATTAAACATGTATGTAGGTCCTCATTAGACCAATATTAAAGTACTTGCAATTCTGTGAAAACCATAATGCTTATACTTCAGAATTTTCCATTCTCAACTACTCCTTTCACGTCATAAGAAATCTACTTAATTAATCCTTTATTTTAAATTAAGTCATAAAAGATTCAGAGAACTCTAAATTCAGTCCAGTTTTTTGAAACCACAAATGATGAAAAAAGTTATTTTGCAAACTTCATTTTCTGTTACATTTTTAATTTTATTTAAATGTAGGTATTTTGTAATTTCCATTTCCTTTTATATTAAAAACACTGTCTTAGGAGGATTATGGATAATGCATCCTGCAGAAGTTGGTTTGTGCATCATGTTTACAGTTAATGAACAACACAAGGTACATTTTTATCTGATGCACATAGAGCTTCATCAATCATCAAATTGTACGCACATAACTTAAAGGAATTCATAGCTTACACATTATGAAGGCCATTATAAAGGAAAGAGAAGAATCAACTTCCCACTAGATATTCATATAAAATATTTTAGTGTATTTAATGTATTGGTAATCATGTTTCAGGTTTTATAGGGGATTGTTTTTTTAAACAAAATATTACAGTGAACTAGTCTCTCAGTAAATATTTGTTGATTTTAACATACCCCCATGGCACTTTCTATACCATGTGAAATTCTGTTTAAAGTATCAGTCCCAAATTGGGAATATGTAATGGTAGCTTAAGTGGTTCATAAATGGGCACCATACGCTAGAAAGTAACACTCAAGAGTTGGGTGGAATTTAAGGAGTCAACTAGGAGTTCATGCAACAGATAACAGCAAAGTAGAAAGAAAAGAAGAAAGAAATAATATTTTTAAGTTAATTAACTACCACTATTTGCTTACTGCATTTAATGTGGGATAGTTTAAAAGTTATCATACTAGCAGGAGATACTCATCAAATTCACACAGAAAGTTCAGAAGGCGAGAAGGCAATAGGCCCCCCTAAAAGAGTTCCACATCCTACTCATTTGTTCCTATAACCCTACCAGAGGAAGGGAGAGGTGTAATTGGTATAAAGACTCTGTTAGTCTTCTTTCTAGAAGCAATAACAAATTATGTTAGTAGTTGCAAATGACAAATTAAAGTGAAATTAATTAAATTAAAAGATAAGACTTAATTAATTTTGATTCTTTGCTGTACTGACTAAACATTACTTCCTGCATAACATAAAGAAGCAGACTAAATAAGAGGTGGTAAGGGAAGAGGTCTTGAGAAGGCAGATTAAGTACAGACCAAGTACAATGGAAGAATTACACAAAGGAGCAAGGGAAGGAGGAGAAAATTTGATGCACTGAAGGGATCCTTTGGGCAGAGATGCATAATTTCTGGAAAGAAAGCAATATGCTACATTTCTTTGAAAAGACAGAAGGGTCATCTAGAATTAGGAAATGTGAAGAACTTAGTTACTGAATCTACAAAGAAGAAATAGGAGAATGGAGATAGCCACTTACATAACCTACATGGACAATCAGCAGTTGTTCTTTCCACCTAAAATGAATACTGTCATCCCAATGCCAAATCCACTGGGACTTACCAATTTGCTGGCCAATAATCTACCTGGAATAGAGATGGGTCAATAAATGTAGCTTGAAGATGATTAAAGAAACACATGAATCCTCTGTCTCACCTTCACTTAGAATGTTTAATGGGGATAAATGAAATAAACAGAAGAAATTTGGAAAGTGACTCTAGGAATTAGAGCTCTAAGCAGAAAAGTAAATAATTTATTGATAGCATGGTCTTTCCTATGCTTCCATTTTAGAAGAGCTGAGGATTTTGTAGATTGAAAGAAAATTGAAACAATAATGATTTTTTTTTTTAGTTAAATAAATAGAGGTCCAGAACAAGACCTGGTTGCTGTACCAGGGATTATTCTTCCAGACTGATGAACACCTGGCTTTGGAGTATATTACACAGAATTATCTGCAAGACTGCCAGGTTTATACTCACTTTAAAATCAAAATTTAGAGGGAAGGAAACCTTACCAAATAAAACTATAAAACTGGATATAATGAAGAATATCAGCCACTAAAATAAAACAAGTTATGCAACTGTAACAGAGTGAAATGCTTAGTCTCTCTGACTTCATCTTGTTCAAGCCTACTTTATTCCCATGGCCTTCAGACTAAAAGCTTCCACTTAGTCTTGCATAAAGTCGTGCTGTTTAGAGAAATTCTGCTTGAGGCTTGAGGAGATGGAGAACTGCGTATTATTTACAAAGATTTGCAGCAACCTTGTGACCAAACTCACATCAACTAGCACCATCTTCCTTGGACCCCTAATGTTGCCCAGATATCTGCAGTGGGCAATCTCCTCTTGCCCCTCCCATTTACCCTTTCCTTGAGATAAAAGAAGCCTGAATTCTGTACTTTTAAAAGATGGGTTTGAGGTACAACCAGGCCTCCCATCTTTTTGGTTAGAGCCTTCTCGATTAATAAATCTTTCTTCACTCCAAATTCTGATTTTTTTGAGTTTTGGCCTTTCAAAGTACCAGGCACACATACTTCTGACTGGTAACACAATTGTTACAGACAAAAAAATTCATAGTTAAAATAACTAAAAAGAGGGTTAAGAATTCTACTGTGTATTCAAAGCCCAGAGCATCAACATTTGGAGTTTAATTCAAGATAGTAAATCATTAAGATTTGTTGTTTGACAAAGAGGCAACCAACTGAATGAGACAAAATATTTGCAAACAACACCACCAATAAGGGGCTAATATCCAAAATACATAAAGAACTCATACAATTCAACAACAACAACAAAAACAAAACAAAACAAAATCCAATTTAAAAATGGGCTGAGAACCAGAACAGACACTTCTCTCAAGAAAACATACAAATGGCCAACAGATACATGAAAAGATGCTCAACTTCACTAGCTATTAGGGAAATGCAAATCAAAACCACCATGAGATACCACCTCACACCTGTTAGAATGGCCATTATAAACAAGACAAATTATAAGTGTTGGAGAGATTGTGAAGAAAAAGGAACCCTCATACACTGCTGGTGGAAATGTAAATTTGTGTAGCCAATATGGGAAACAGCATAGAGGTTTGTCAAAATTTTACAAAAAGAATTACCATACAACCCAGCCATCCCTCTTCTGGGTATCTACCAAAAAATCTGAAAACATTTATCTGTAAAGATATATATATATATACACCCATGTTCACTGCAGCATTATTCACCATGGTCAAGACATGGAAACAACCAAAATGTCCTTCAATAGATGACTGGATAAAAAAAAATGCGGTACATATAGAGGGTGCCAAAAAAATGTACACACATTTTAAGAAAGGAAAAAACTATTAAAATTATAATACTCAATATATACTGATAACAAAAGATGAACACGAGTCACATTTGACTTCTGTAATTACAAGAGGTACTCAAAGTGGTTACCATCACTATTTATTTAATACATAGAGAACATCCCTTAAACATCTTACACATTCTTTCGGTACCTCACTATATACAATGGAATATTAGTTGGTTATAAGAAGATGAAATACTGCCATTTGCAACAACATAGATGGATCTTGAGATTATCCGGCTAAGCCAATTAAATCAGACAGAAAAAGTTGAAACCCCATGATTTTACTCATAGGTAGCATATAAAACTGGAAGCAACAAATGAACAAGACAAACAAATAAACAAAAAATCACAGACACAGACAACAATTTAGTGGTTATTAGAGGATAAGCGGGGAGGGGGTGGTAGAAGAGGGTAAAGGAGGTCAAATATATGGTGTTGGAAGAAGAACTGACTCTGGGCAATGAACACACAATAAAATATATAGATTATGTATTACAGAATTGTACACTTGAAACCTATGTAATTGTACTAGCCAATGTCACCCCCAAAATTTAATAAAGAATAAAAATATAAAAAGTAAAAATAAAAAAATGTGTTGTTTGAAAACATGATTATAACAATTAAAATTTGTACTTTGTTCAGCAAAATCCTAAAAGAAGATATAGAGAAACTCTACATGTCACGAAGATACAAGCTTCTGGAGAACTCTTCAGGTCTGCTTCTGATAGCATGAAAAAGTCTCAGTGAAGGTGAAAGGAGACAGAGAACAAGGTAAAATGTTAGAGAATGTGCAGTCTAGTTACTGAAAGGAGATCTTGTTCCTACCCTTAGAATTAGGGTGACTTTGGACTGTGGAACTGGGCTTAGGGATGGCCCCAAGGCAGGAATCCAGGGCTGGTCCCATCAGGAACAGTGTTCACCTAGGGAGTTTAAAGGCCTTGTAACAGGAGGGAAAAACTGGATCTTAGTTGCAAGAAAAACAGTATTGAGTGGCAGATTTAAAGATCAAGACAGGCAAAAAACAGGAGTGGTCAGAAGCCAGAAGGATTAAGGGGTGAGCTAGTACGTTATGGAAAAGTTTGAGACAAGCGATTTACAAATAAAGCAATAGAGAGCAAGACAGTGTTTGGATTGCCATCACAGAGGATGTTTAGTGCATGAGAGGTGGGTGTGGGCAGGAATATTAGCAGGTGGCAGAGGCAGCAGCTTGAAGGAATCAGAGAACATGAACTTGGAAAGGAAGACAAATATAATTATAGGGGGAATCTTCAGGTATTCTGTAATCTGTCAAAAGTGTTTTTCTATCAAGAGAAAAGGCAGTTTGACATTATCATATACAGCATAGATTTTATAATAAACTAAACTTAATTTGAAACCTAGATTTGCAGGCCTCGGTGATACTGGGCAAGAAATTTATCTCAACTTTGGGCTCAAATTCCTCATCTGTAATATGTGTATTATAATAATGGTACCTACATCACCATGACATCAGAAAGATTAAATAAAATTTTAAATTTAAACATTTGTACCTTATACATAGTAATTCCCATCTAGATGTTAGTCTACTCTGATTAATATGTAGCTAAAAGTAAACTATCTGATAAATTCTTTATTTACCTTGAAATAAAGTTTTTCCTACCAGAAGCCCACCAGCCTAATCGTTAAAGAAGATTTGGTCAGAGGGGTGGAAATGAGAAAACAATTGGAGGAAATGATCTTGCCCTGTCACCAACAGTAATTCTTTAATTCAATGTATTTATAAGGCATCTGAATTCTGTTTTTAATATACCCATTCTTATTCAACTGGCCTAGCGTGGAGGCCTGAGAGTCTGCACTTTTAACAAGCTTTCGAGTGATGCTGATGGTGCTAGTCCACGTATCACGCTTTGAAGGGCCATGGAACACCTAAAGGTAAGTAAAGAAAACATGGCAGCAAGTCAGACACGTAACATGGATTTCAGGAAGGCAAATTTCCAAGGCAGCAAGAAATACTGGTAAGATTTCTTGAATCGAGATCTAAAAAGAAGATGGCTCAAACCAACGAAATAAGATGTAGTTTTCAAAAATGATATTCTGACTCTATAATTTCAAATAATCCTAAAGGGAATTTCTATATAGTCACAAGCATAATGTAAAAAATAACATATACAGAAAATGAAAGAAAGAAAAATATTAATAACTAATGAATAAGTCTAGACCTGCAAAAACAATATGAGTAAATTGATGAAGTCTAGAATTTAATGAGCTTTCTAAAGCCATCTAAGATTAAAGATATTTTTATAATAAGAAGAACACAACAAAATAGGCCCTCTGTAACAAGCTTAATCTTCCAACAAATTACGAAGAGAACATAAAACTCCTCAGTTTTTAGTTATGATCATGATCTAAACTCTAGAAAGTAGAGATTAAAATTAGTACAAAGGACAAGAAGCTAGTTAGCGGTGGGACTACCACTATAGCCACAATTTCACTACGTGAGTTCAAATGTTTATTTGAGCAGATTACATTTCATACTAATTAGAGTTTGCTAAACAGAATCTTTGTGAATCCATGAGGAACATAAAAATTCCAGAAGACCCTAAATGATCAAACATTGTCCTATTTGTTTTAATAGTGGTTCCTGTGAAGCACTGTCTAATAAACAAGATGCTGATATTTGGCTGGACTTGAGACATAGTTTAAAATGAAAATTAATAAAGCAGTATTATTAATTTTATATATTTTCATTTCTGTCCAAATGTAACTTCCTTGATGAAGTAATTTCTCATTCTCCTAGATTGACTTAGCTGCATTCTCTGTGTTCTCATTAATTTTAAAATAAACTTACTTTACTTAACTGTACTTAGTATTGTATTTTGGCATCTTATTTGCATGTCTATTTTCCAACTTGACAGAGGACGGCTTATTTTTATCCTTGAAATCTTTATGTTCTGCTGAGTGCATGATATATAGTAGATATATCTGTTTAATAGAAGTTTCCACTGTAGAATTGTATGCCTGAAACCTATGTAATCCTTGCTAACAGATGTCACCCCAATAAGTCTAACAATAAAAATGAATTGAAAAATAAATAAATAAATAAATAAATAGATATTCTAGAAAGATAAAAAAAAAACAAGTTTCAAAATTGGAATCTGCATACATAAAATATATACATCTAATTCAATCTTAGCTGTACTCACAGAAATATAGAATAAGGGAGATGTAAGTCCCAGTTAACTGAAGGGTGCATAAACTGTGTCTCAAATATAAATATCAGAAAATGCAGCTTCCCCCAGTTATTGAGAGCATGGACTCTGCAGCCCAGATGACCTGAAATCATGGCATCACCAGCTACGTCATGGACTTGGGCAAGTTGCTTAACTTCTCCTGCTCAATATTCATGTAGATAATAACACTACTACAGCATAATACTGCTAGAGTGATTACATAAAATATATAAAACACTTAAAAGAGTGGATAGTACATCACAAGCACCGGATGTTTGTTGCTGTTGTCATCTGTTCTGGGTGCTACACTTTAAGAGCACCATCGGTAAGTAACCCAGTACAGAGACAAGTGACCAAGACAGCAAGAGTTATAATTATTTCCTAAGGAAGGTTAAAATATCTCAAGCTGTTAGTCTGGTACTGAGGTTTGAGAAGGGTGGAAGGGACCAGAGACAGAACAGCTCTGTGCAGAAATGAGAGAATGAGTACCTTGGATCTAGGACACTAAAGAAAAAGTCACTGAAGCTTAGATTCATACTGCCTGGGGCATCTCTGGCCACTTTTTGTATGCTGTTCCCAGACATGAGTTTATTTGTATGCACAGGTATATCTGATCACAGACGATTCTAAAATGTGACATTTAATGAATAAAACTATATAAACCTGAGAATGTGTGCCAATTTTGCATCATACATTCCCAATTTTCATTTGAAATAAATGTATGCTAGGCTTCAGTTCAAATGATTTCTGTTTATCTATATATATGTAAAATTTAAGCTTTACAGGAAAAAACATTTTAATTAAAAAATATGAACTTTAATACAGAGAGGATAGGTCCTGATGACTGATGGCTAGCAACTGTGGAGTTCAACCTCCTCCATTCAGTTCCTGAGTTTAGAAAAATGGCTTAACATCTAAAATCTCAGCTTCCACCTCTGTAAAATGGAGATAACAATTGTACCTATGTCACAAAATTGTGAGGATTAGTTAAAATGATTCATGCTGGAGTACTACTTAATTTTGAGTGTTGTTTTATTCAATTTTCTTGTTCAAATTTCATGTGGAAAATAATTCAAAGATATGAATAAGCAACTACGAAACATTGGCTTAAGCTAGAAAGGAACATGTAATGAATTTAATACTATCCTGATGAAGTTTGTTGGTGTTGGGTCCAAGGGAATTATGCTCACAGACGGTCTGTACAAAAGAGGTTCTCTCTGTGTATTACAGAAACACATGGCCATTCAGGCCACTCGCCAATCTGACTCTCTAACCGCTTCCATAGTTCTTCCACCAGGGCATCACCAAAACCATGCTTGAATATCTCAAGAGATATCACCTCATTTTAACTGTATTTAACAATAATAACAAAACAGAGGGAGAAAAAGAAGAGGAATTTTCTTTACATGAAACCCAGTTGCTTTACAGAACAGTTTATTCTACTTTTTCAGGCACCTATCACGTGAAGAATAAAAGATTGATTAATGTGTTGATAAAATATATTAGATATTCCAAGTTTATTAGTGATAAAATAATTTACAAATTTTAACTGGGCAATAAACCATCTATTCCAAATAGGTTTTGTAATCAGAGATATTCTTTTCAGTGTGGGAAAGATGAGAATGTTTTAGAAATAATTCTTGTCTTCTAACTTCTTAAAATGTTCAGTATTATGAATTCCCTCCTTGATCTTCCCTTTCATAAGAGTATATGCCTTATGAGAGCAAAGTCTCTATTTGTTAACAGATACACCTCCATGTATCTAGAATACCTAGCTATATAATTAGTACTTGATAAATATAGTTAATACATGAATAAAAGGTGAAGGAATTAACAAATGGGAGTGGAAAGATAGCTCATGAAAGCTGTTTTAAGTTTGCCAGATTTTACAAATAAAAAGGAATTTCTTATGGTAATAAAAATAAATCATTATTTGAAATTCAAATTTGACTGACAATCCCATGTTTTATCTAGCAAGTCTACACTTGGAAAAAAAAAAAAAAACTAAGGACAAACATATGTGAAATAATATTTACTCATAATAAAGGAAGAAATAAGTTTCTTTCAAGACTATTGATAAATAAAAGAAAACAATACATATGTTTACAAAAATTTTTTTAACTTTAAAAGAATCAAAAAGGATAAAGGCAAAACCTCTTTCAATGCAGTTTGTTTTATTTTAAAGCTTATCAGGCTCACAGAGATGTTATAGGTTATCCTATCATGTGTATGTGGGTGTGTTTTGGGATAAACCTCCAAACAGCTTTTAAGTGTTTGCTGTGCTTTGTCCTTCTCTACTTGGAGGTCATTAGGGATGAGGCGTTGCTATTGGTTGTAAGCACAGTCTCACACTTTGGGTTTCATAGTGGAGTCTTAACAGAATTATTACATTAAAAGTAAAATAAATATCGATTACAGTGCCAAAACCTCAATCAGGATTTTTTTATTCATTGGCACTAAGAACTATATACTTGACAATTTTTTAAAATATTAAGCAAAACCCTGATCTCCTAGGATGGTGACCATTACTGTTTTTCCAAGACTCAACTTAGCAGTTAACAAAGTGAAAAAAATATTATTTGTGAAATTACATGTCTCTCTCATAATATCATAAATTCCAGGAATATTATTAGAAACTACATCTGAATTGTTCACCTTTTGTGTACCTGGAGTTTAGCATGGGTCCTGGTATATAACAGGTACTCAATTATTCAGTGATTGAACCCAATTTTAGGACAAAATGAAATGTAAATAGAAGCGTTACCATCTTTTCTATCTTTTTTTAGTTGACATATCAATACACTTTCTTAGTATTTATTGAATAAAATAATGAAATAATGTCTCCATATTTTATTCTGTAAAATGGAGAAAATAATGTACCTATCCCATAGTGTTCGTATGCAGACTACATTAGTTAATATACATAAAGGGCTTGAATAGCGCCCAGGGATAGTAATTGTTATCCTTCATCATTATCACTTTCAGCAGCAGCAGCCTTTAAAGTTGAACTTTTTCCAGTGAACATTTCAGACTCTAAGTTCTTTTGTCTTTACAGTCTGGTTAGAAGCCTGGTTTTGAGCTGGATAGACTCCTTGAGAGTTTCAAAAGAAACATAGTCCCTTCTGGAAGAGCCTAGCCTAAAAGTTTCTTCGAAAAGCAGTGTCTCCCCTCTAAGTTTGATCGTTTACCCTCCCTCCAACCACCACCTTTAGAATCCTCCCCTGAAAGTTCACTTTGTTTAGGTGTGTTGACCAGTCCCTCTAATTTTTCTTTTAGTCTAAGTTGATTGTTATGTTACTGCCTCAGCTGCTTTTAATCAGACAACATCAATTTTAAATGGAGAAAGATCTTACAAATTGTCTTTTACAGTCCAGATCTGTTTAATACAGAATAGCATGTTTTATACTATGTTGACTATTTAAAAGTTGTATTAGAACTTTCTGTCATCTATTGCTTGCGTAGACCCAGGTTAACACACTCAAAGTAAATGTTTAGTATATGTTATGGCTTGAAATATCTAGTACACTAAGCTAATGTTCTTCCTGTATACAAGTATATAATATCTACCAAGCTGTCTTGGAACAGTTATATTAATACATGTAATTAACATAAAACTCTGCATAGCAACTCTAATTTGTGGTTGTTATATGAAGTTTTAAAATCTCCTTCCTCCATACTGCCGAAGTCACCCTTCAGTGGTTAGAGACATAAGACTATTTCTATTGGGCTTTCTTGCTATAGGAGCACAAGAGTCTGATGAGATTGTATCCAAATCTGGCAGAAACCAGAGTTCCATTCCCTCCACGCTGCCTCCTGAAATGCAGGGACGGTGAGGCACCCTCAATTAGCCAATTTCACTTAATTAATTTACCTTTGAATCTGTTTCACATGGGATTAGCTCTTGCAATGAATATGTAAACATGTATAATTAACTTTTAAAAAATATTTTTCAGTGCTAATAAAATTTTCATTTTTACAAAATTATGTAACTATCTCTTACCTCTTTTTAATTGTCTGTACTCTAGATAATCTAATTCAGTAGTTCTCACCCTTGGCTGTGCAGCATTGTAAAAATGCAGAGGATCTATGTTACTCCCAGAAAAGTGAATAAAAACTTTTATGAATGAAAAACAGGCATTATATTTTAATATAAGCTTTAATAACATCCTGATCATTATGCATGAGATTCTTCTCATTTGTCCTAATTCAACAAATTCCCAATATGATTATTGCTTTATTTCAAACTGAAAATAATAATAAAGATATTAATATGATAATAAAGCTGAAATCTAGAAATAAAAAAACAGCACACACCAGCCTTATTCCTTTATAGCCTAGCAGATCACCATATAATTGGGAATACCTTGTTCTTGGAAAGTCTTGGTCTCTGGTGAGAAATGGTGGAATGGTAATGTTGAAAGATTGTCTGTGAGGCTTTTTAAAATACTCTCTGTATGAATGACATTAGAATTCTTTGCTCTTCCAATGCCTTTCTATTTTCTTTTGGCATAAGTATTCCACTTAATGAAAAGAAACCTATGTACAGTCACATTATGTTGTTATTTGAGTTAATTATTGGTAATAATTTGCGATGTGATGAAAAGATGTATTAATTTATACTTTAATGATCAGTTTTTATTTATACACTTAAAATAATTTGCAGCTTAAAGGAAAATAGAATAAATAACTGTACTTTAGAATCTTTTCCTTAATCCCAAACATATTGCATACATTTTGAAACTGCCAGACAAAGAATACCATATCATGATGCTTCAATTATCCATTTTAATCTTACTAAAGATTCAGAGAAATTATTGATCAATTTGCATCATGATTAAACAGACAAATACCTAGTAGTTTTAGAGCCAAACTTTCAGGAGAATCTTAGTAGGGGGGAAATATCTTTTCTTGGAAAGGTTGTACTCCTAAGTTTAAATAGCTGTGACTTAGTCTCTGAGTCATATAATGTACATTAATATCTGTGTACCTTAATGAGAACTTAAAAAATTAAATGTGGTTTGTTGAATCCTAATATCTATTCAAATATGAGTTATTAACCCAATTATTCAGGGGCCTATTTTTCAGTTTATGAATTATTTATTTCCTTTGTTTTGAAAAAGTTATTACAGCTGTCGGGGCCAGGACAATATTAAAGATCCAGAATTTGATGAGAATGCTCAAGAGATGTTTAAGCGTGGAAGGGAGGTACTGATTACAAGAGCAAATAATTTTTAATTGAATGAAGAGCCTAAGCAAAATGTTTTATAATTTTGAAGACTCATTCTGCATGGATTACTGAACAACAGCATAAGATGAACAGTCCAAGGATCCCCATGTGCTCTTAGTTTGAAGTGAAATACAACAGATAGAATTTTTGCTAACATTATATCTAGGAAAGGAGCTGCTATCAAGAAATACAGCCACAACTTTTACTTGATACCACTAACAAACCAGACCAAACTTCTGGTCATTCATTGGGCTTAGCTGCCCTGAGTCCACCAAATTCCAGGGTGATTTAAATTTTTCAAAAGAATACTCCATTTGGCTCTTCCCCAGGGATTAAAATGGGGAATAATCAATAGATGTAATAAGATTTAATTTATTATAGAATAAATAATTTTGAACTTGGTGTCAAAATAGGTTTCTAAAATTTGAGAAACTCATCTTATATCATTATGAATAATGATCAATCACTAACTATAGCCATTACTATTATTAAAATTGAATTTGTTGCTTTATTGATATAAAGCAATGCTATGGGTAGATGTTATTAATGACAGGTACCAACATGATTCAGGAAAATTCTATATAACTAAAATTTCTGTGAACAATGTTGAGCTTAAGCTATCATTAATTCAGCTTTGAAATTTTTAAGGTTAGTAGATAAAATTTGTTGCCAAAACGGCAAGGAATGGTCAAATGACTAACTGTCAGATCTGTAGCTACCCAGATTTTACATCATTTTTTATAAAACCATTTCATAAATGTCACTCCTGGTTCTCTTTAAACATAAAGAAGAGCAATTGAAAACCACACATTCCTAATGAAAATGTATTTTCTATTAGACAATAGAAGTGATACATTATTTTTTGCAATACCGTTCCATCAGACTTAACTTACATAGCAGATGGGGAGTAAACTAATAGCCGACAACATGCCTTTTAAAACACTCAACACCTCCTCCTTCATCATCATCAGAAAACTAAGATGTTTATGGCATTAATTTAAGTATACTAAATAGTTACTTTAAATTATCTTTCTTGCAATGCCTGATATTTCAGTAAATTTAAACTGAGATATTCAATTGTGAATAATATAATGCTATTTTCCTTCATACAAAAAGCACTCTTTCATGAAAAATAGCATAATGACAATAACAATAGATTGCTCATGAGATGAAAGAAAAAGCTCAAAAATAGGTCACATACCAGCTATCTATAACAAATTTTATTGCTGGACCAACTTAAACCTAGGAAACATCTGTGAAGATTGTCCAATGCAGTTTAGACTACTCATAAAGAGCTTGATTTTTTAAAATTCTTATTCTGTCATTACTCCTTTTAAAGTTCATAGGCTGAAATTAGAGATGGGTTTTACTTCTTTTATGGTTCTATTATCCCAACAAAAGTAGATACTTAAAGTCAAAGTTAGCTATTATTAAAAAAATATAACTTCAGCAATAAAATGTCAATGACATCATTGTCCAATCAAACAATTACCAAAGTTCTCTGCACATTATATTGTGACTATAAAACCAGAAGTATTCTTTCTTTCTCTCAAACTTCAAAAACAGTGAACATAGACATATTTTGGAGGAGGAATTACAGATCCTTATGATAATAAAAGAAATAAAAAAATTAAGACAGTCTAAACTAATTAAGATACTTAAATATTAAAATGAATCTACTAGCTTATATGTGCATTTCAAGACACATAAACCATTTCAATATTATCTGTCTGCTCTCCCGACTGTGGAAGAGTAGAACTTTATTTTAATCAATTGGATGTTTTGCCTTCTAGAATGATCAAAATCAATGCTTTCCTAAGTGCCACCCTACCTGGATGTGAACATGGTCCTCATGAACTTCTACTGCAAATGCACTTAAACCTAGGAAACATCTGTGAAGATTGTTCTTAGTCCCTCCATCTAGAGTCTATTTGATGCTAATATTTTATGGTCTAGAATTCAGGGATCATGAACTCAAAAGCCATCAGAGATACAGAAGGTAATGATAATTTGTAAAACAGTCAGGAGTAAGGTAACAGAAAGGAATAGGACTTATGAATGGTGAACCGCAGAACAGATACTTCAAAACATTCAAATTCAAATTATTTTTTAAATAAACACAAAACTAGCCCAGGAAGACAGGTTAAGAGGCTGGCTGGCTGTACATTAGACTCACTGCATGAATTAAAACCAAACAGAACTATACATGCCTAGGCCCTCCTCCAGGAATCTGAATCGGCTGATGTGGGGTAGGGCTCAGAGCATGGTATCTGAACAAGGTCCCTAGATGATACTAATATCTGCCAAAGTTAAGAACTTCTGGTCTATGTAATAGATTTTAGATCTAATAAATAGATTTTATTGTGTCGACTGAAGAATATTTATATTTTTCTGCTGAGATGTTATTTCCTACAGGACCAGGCTGATAATTTACGTATTTACAACAAAGGGAATTCACTGAACTGTTTTTCAAATGCCACTGAGAAGATCCCCTACGCAAGACCTGGGCAGATTTTTTCAGGGCAAGGGCTACTTCTAATTTTCTCCAAGTATCAGGTCCACTAGCTATTTGTTTTCACTTGCTTAAGTACATCCTGCCACCTTGATTGTGAAGAGCTGATTCAGGCCTCTAGTAGTAGTATGTGTGCATGTGAAGAACGTGTTTCTTTTATGTTTAGCTGCCTAACCACTAGGCTCTGGCGTAAGGTGGCATCCACTATGACGCTTTTGTTCTTAATTCAGGTCACCCAATGTTGCTTGGTGGTCCACTGGTGCACCACAGACAACATCTTGTCCAGCCCTGCCCTATACCTTCTTCAGTCACATATTAATATGTAATCCTAGACTTCCCCTTTCCTTCAACCTGCACAATACATCCTGTTGAGTCCCCCTCTAAAATATTCTTTAAATCCATCCACTTCTCTGCATCTCTACCATCATCACCCCAGGTGACCATCATTTTCTGTTTGGTTTAATGGTAGAAACCTCCTAACTGGTAACTTCACTTTGTCTCAGATCATTTCACTGCTCTGCTTAACACTTTTGATTTCTTCTTTAGAATAAAACTCGTAAAACAAACAAAAAACAGTACCCTCACCATGACCTATAAGGTTTTGATTGACCTGTCACCAGCAACATTTGCAATCTTATCCAAAGAAGCTCCATAGTTTACACAGTCTGTTCCAGCCACACCAGCTTTCCCCAAGTTCCTTAACTTCCCAAACCCTTTCCTGCCATGGTGTTTTTGTGCTTGCTGTTCCCTTTGCCTAGCAGGGGTCTTCATGTCTGACTCCTCCTCATTTTCATGTTCACTGATTTTCTCTATTGACTGGGGTATTTTTATTTGTCACAATGCTAAGTATAATATCTCACTTATTAATTTTTCTGCTATTTTTCCCACTGCCAAATAAACCCTAGGCAGAGACAGAGATCCTGTCTGTTTTAATCTGCCATGCATTTTTAGTGCCTAGCACCAGGCCATACACAGAATAAATGATTGATGAAAATTTCTGAATACCTAAGTGATTGAATGTGTACTTCAAGTTCTGACACTTGACTACATCTGTAAATAACAGAATGATCTGTATGCCTAGATTTTACTATGAGCATGATTCTATTGCAGAGTGCTGATCTACTTAACTGAGCACTCTCAAATGTTTTCAGTTGTCATCAACACAGCTCTCATTCATCTACTGATTCAAGCCTTTTTTTTTTTTAGCTTTTCATATATTTTATTTATTTATTTATTTATTTATTTATTTATTTTATTTTATTTTTTTATTTTTATTTATTTTTTATTTTTTTTATTTAATTCATTTTCAAGCATTTCTTAAATGTCTGCTTTGTTCAATATACATTTTAAAAATCATTTGTAGTTTTCCACAAATAAGTCTGCTAAGATTATGATTGGGATTGCATTGAAACTATAGATCAATCTGGGGAGAATTAACATCTTAAAAATACTGAGCTTTCCAATTCATAAACATAGTGTATCTTCCCATTTATATAGCTGTTTTAAATTTCTTTCAAGAATGTTCTGTTGTTTTCAGTGCAGAGATCTCATATATCTACTGTTTAATTTATCCTTAAGTATTATATGCATTGTGATATGACTGCAAATGGAATTTATGGACTTATTTTGCAATTGCTTACTGCTAGTATGTGAAGGTACAATGGGTTTTTCATATTAGTCTAATACCCTGCATCATTGCCAAATGTAGTATTATTTCTGGTATTTTGTAGATTCTTTAGGATATTCTTTATAACACTCATATCATCTGTGAATTAAAGGTAATTTTATTTTTTTCTTTCGGATTTTTATATAATTTTTACAATTTCTTGTCTTACTCAAATGTAAAGTCTTACTCAGACCTTCTATTAGTCTCATATAATAATGAAGGAGCAATTTGTCTTCTTTTTCATAAAATGTTTAGTGTAACATTGAGGTTATTTCTTTATTAATATTTCTTACAATTTATCAGTGAAACCATCCATGCCTATACTTTACTTTGTCATAATAATTTCTACAACATTTCAACTTACTTAAAGAGATCCAGTACTATTCATTCAGATAAGTTTGGAAGTTACTAAACAATTGTGAATCTATAAATTCGTGTCTTTCACAATTTTGACCATTCTTTTTTATTCTCCTTCTCCTCTTCCTCCTCTGCTTTCTTCTCCTTGCCATATTTTTTTGTCTTTTGGTACACCAATTACACATATACTAGAACTTATAATATTATGCTGTAAGTCCCAGAGTCTCTTTTTGTTTTTAAACTCTTTTCCTCTCTATTCTTCAGATAGTTGCCATTGATCTAGTTAAGTTTCACTGAACATTTTCCTTGAAATCTTCATTCTATTTTCAAGTGTGACATTTTTCTTGAGGATGTTGTATTTTTCAGGTCCAGACTTTTTGCTTTTACTTTTGAATCTTTATCTTTCTGCTTTGATTTTCTACCTTTGTAGTTATTGTGAGCACATTTTTCTTTACCTTAATTTACCTCATTTTGACACAATTCTTTAAAGTTTTTCTATGCTAATTTTAACATTTGGGTAACCTTGGTATTGATATTTGCTGATTGTCCTTTCTCTTGAGAAAGGGTCACATTTTCCTGACTTTTCATATGTTGAGTGAATTAGGTTTATTAACTAGAGATTTTGAATGATTTCTTGTGGATTCTGTTACATTCCTGTGACTTTAATTTGACTGGATTCCATGTGCAACTTCTTCAGTAACTCAGATCTCAGCTATTTTCTCCTTAACTAGTGTCAGATCCATATATGCATGTTCCAATGGCTAGCCAGATAATTATGTAAGGCTTACACAGAGAATTTGGGGTTCCCATTCTCTGGCTCTCCACTTTTCAGAATTACTCCTCAGTTTCCAATGGTCAAGATCACCACTCTGTGTTTTTGTGTTTCAGATCAGAAAGCCTGTGGTTTTCTATCAGCATTTTAGTCACCTCATATGGATGCTCACTACAGTTTTCTCCATCCTTCATAAACATAAACTCTGCCACAGTTCCAGTGACCACATCTATTATACATATGACAATGGCTGGCATAAGAAAAGAGTCCTCTTCTTTCATTTATTAGTAGAGTTGCCAGAAGGCTTCCCCTATGCCAGAACTATGTCATATGCCCATCCTAAAACCAATCACCAGCACAGACAATGGTATATTATGTTTGGTGCAGGGAGGCCTATGGCCAGGAGGGTGGGTTTACTAAAAATATTAGAAACTATATTACAAAGGGATAGGCTGGTAATTGTTCTTGGATAGGCAGCCAATAGTGTATGCTACATAAAAGTCTGCATTGCAAAATAGTAAGAGATGTTTTTCACATATACTAACACAGAAATAATGGGTCCCAGAATTGTGCAATGTGAAATTTTTAAAATTAATTACTAGATAATTTTACAAAAACAGAATTGGTAAATTTACAAAGTGAAATCAGTTATATTTCCATCTAACTGCAGAGCTACTTAAATGGGAGTGAGATTCGTGTTGTTTAAGAATTCAGGTATCTTGCAACACTGTACACAGTGACCAAGTCATGGAAACAACCAAAGTGTCCTGCAACAGATGACACAATGGAATATTACTCAGCAATAAGAAAAGATGAAATAGGGCCATTTACAACAAAATGGATGGACCTTCAGATCATTATGCTAAGTGAAATAAGCCAGACAGAAAAAAATAAGAGCCATATGACTTCAGTCATATGTGGAATAAAAACTGCAAGCAACAAAAAAACAAAAACTCATGGATATAATCAATAGTTTAGTGGTTTCCTGGGGGCAATGAGGGAGAAGATGGGGGAGAGGGATGAGAGAGGCAGGACAGGGAGTCAAATACATGGTGATGGAAAGAGAGTTGACTCTGGGTGGTGAACACATAATGCAATACATAGATGATGTATTATAGAATTGTACACGTGGAACCTATATAATATTTGCTAACCAATGTCACCCCAATAAGTTTAAACATAAAAAATAATTCATGCATGGACATCCTAAGCATGGAATATAAGAAACAAAGAGAGCATTCTAGAAGCATATAGAGTGATATATAATCATACTGAGAAAGTCTATGGACAAAGAGAAATTATTAGACTAAAATTTTCTAGAAAGTCTATGGTAAGCTTTCTTAAAAAAAAAAAAAGCAAAGAAAGTGTACTAAAAATGAGAAGAACCAAGAGATGATAAAGGTAAACTTCTTTGTTTAAAGAAATATCCCTATAAGAAGACAGGACCAAAATAGGCTGAGAGATAGTTCAGTTAGTTCAAGAGTGAGATTGTTATTAAAATTAAGTCATTTTTTTCATACAGAAGAAGGCAAAGCAAAAGATTACTTTCTTAGGATAAATTCCTAGACATTACCTGACAAAAAATATTATTTTTGTGCTTACTCATACAGTTTTTTGATAATTCCTAGTCAATTCATTCCTATTGGTTGAGAATTTCCAACTACCCATCCTTTCAGTGTCACTGAGGACACTCAATATTACAAATATAAATAAATAAAAAGAATGGTTTCATCCCATCAGGACTGTCTCTTGATTTATCTTTAATCAAGTACTGTACACTTGACTTTCAACCTCTTCCCTTCCTAATGTACCCAGGTTTATGCCAAAGTTTCTGTAGGAACTCACATAAGATTCTTTAAAAATCCATTAATCAGAGTTTCCTTTATCTGCATTTGTATTTACTCATTATATAGTATTTCTCACTCTTACTATCTTTCTAAAACAACAGCAATTTTACATTTGTTTGCCGCAAAAGATTGGTATAGAGAAAAACAATATTGGAAAGATGTGCACAGAGCTCCTATAGGTTCTGTAACTCATTAGCCGTATCATCCTGAGCAAGTGATTTCCCCCTTAATGAGCCATAGTTGCTTCAGCTGCAACTGTAGGGGTAAAAATGAAAATAAAGTTTGATATTAGATCAACCTTTCAATTCTGCCTTCCACAAGTCCACAATTATCTCATGAAATAATTCAAGTGATAAGATCAGACTTTCCATGTTAAATACAGTAGAAACAATACCATGTTTCTACTACTGCCATAGTGCAATACTAATAAAATATATCTTTCATTATTCTGGGTCTCATAGTTAGAGAATTTTAGAGCCAAAGTATCTATCCTCTTGCCTAAATATTAGCCTTAGGCCACATAATTATCAGAATCAGAACCAGAAATGTAATGTAGATTTTCTAACGTCCAGGTTTAGTGCTCTTCCCTCTTTTCCTATTCATTTGAAATGTAATAATTACAAGCTACACAAGCCTGGTAAATACTTTGAATTACTCCTTCCTCCCCACATGAACATGGTAGAAGACACTATCAGTGGAGATCGTTAGAACACAAGCTATCAAGCACTTGCCATTCTGCATCTCACTGGCATCCTGAACAGACTCAGCATTCTTCATCAATAAGCTGAGAAACTGTCTATTTTTCTGTAAGAAACAAGTTTAGAAAATATTCCAGGAAATACACTTTTGTCAGAAAATTAACCCAAAATAATGTTCAACAGCACACAGCACACACACACACCTGCTGAGGCCAAGACTGATTTGAGTTTCAAAATATTGCTCAATTTAAAACACATTACCTTCACATTCTATAGATTTGAAGACCTTTTAAAATGAAAAACATTAAAAATGGTTAAAGCTTCTCTCACTTCCCAAACAAAAGCATGTTATTTTTACCAATAACACCCATACAATAGCCTCGAAAGTAAAGTATTACAAGAAAATGAAGTGATTCATGTAAGTGGCCTCACTGATATCACTTTTGGAACACGTGCTCAAGAGGGCAACCATTCTTTTCGGCCGTGCTCCTACCCAAGCTTCTAGCCCCTTCCACGGGAACCTCACACACTCTTAGATGAAGAGAGTGCCTCATCCACTTCTCCCCACTAAAGAGGAAAGCCTGGGGTTGCAGCCCTTGCTCCTGCAGCAGTTTTGATGAAAGGCAGGGAGGGGTCTCTCATCAAAGCCCCACCCCACCCCACCCCACCCCACCCCCACCGCTTGCAAGTCAGCAGACCTGTTCTCTTCCTCCTGGCTTCACGGGGTCCTAGTAGGAAGCCTACGTGACAAAATTGTCAGCTCCTCATCCCCTCTCGACTGTAATTTACTTTGAGCTTCTACCCTTTCCTGATGGGAGTTGGAACACACAGAGCTTTCTCTTTCCCCTCCACCAACATAGCGTTGCCACAAATTTGCAGTTTCACCCAGAGGTCTTTCAGTGGAGTAGCTTTGGAAAACTTACTTGGGAATAAAGACAATTCAAACAGGAAAAAAAAAGGATTCCCTCCAAATGACAGAAGCAAATATTTTTAAGACAAAAAATGATGTAAATGAAACTGGCTCCCCAAACTTTATACAACAATTAATTTCTTCCTCAAACATTTATCTACTGTCATGTGGATACAGCCTTGTGTATTTTCAGTAGGCCTAAAAGGGTAGTGTTTATCAATAAAACGTTCCTAAGTACTAAAACTAATTATACTTTATATTGCTAAATCTGGAAGTTGCTTTATTTTAAAAAATCTGAGGTTTCTATCTTTACCAAATATGTGGCTTCCTTGCTGTCTGTATTTCATTTGCCTTGCTTATTTACCAAAAGATAAACTAGTCACTTTTTCCCCCTTGGTTTTGCTAGTTATAATTTTTTTTTAACCTCAGTACAATTTTATTTTAGACTTGGATAATGGGAGATCCTGCTCTTGGCTTTACTGTGTTTGTTCACATTTAAAATTACTTAATTTAGAAATACATTAACAAAAATTCAACTGACAATCTTAAAATATAAAGACAGAGTTGAAAATGGCAGCAGAGTTTGCTGCCTAAATTCTAATTCTTAAGCAAGGAGTAAATCGGATTTTTTTTTTCCTTACGGCCCTCTTTGTTCTCTTTTTTTAAAAAAAGAATGATTTGGCATCACGCCTCAGGTTTTCAGTGGTCAAATTGGGATCTTGCATTAAGAATCCTCATGAAGAAAGCTCCAGAGGCTCTGAAAATGTCCTCAAGGAGCTTGAAAAGTTTTTTCCCCACTAATTATGTAGAACCTATGTGCAGCCATCCAGCCTTCTGTTTCTAAGCAAAATAACCAAATTATTTTTTTATCTTGGCACAAAACTAGCTAAGGAATCAGGTCTCCGCCCCAAGGGAAAGACGGAGAAGGGTAACCTGACACACAGAGCACAGCCCCCAAGTTAGAAAAAAAGGGCTCTCTCTTTACTGTTACTGTTAAAGTATCGATAATCAAGCAGAAAAGGCAGTTTTGCAGAACAAATGTCTGCATTTAGGAAAGGCATAAAGAGGCAGAGAGCATGCTTTTATTTGAGTATGCATTCAGAACCCAGAATCTCTCAAAGAAATAATAAAATCAGCCACCCGAAAAAGTAAACTACAAAAAGACATCATTGACAAGGACCACTGTCCTTATTCCTTATATTCCTAAACTCAGATACCCCCAAACTTTGCCAACTGGCATTTCCAAACTTTGAAGTACTCACTTCGAGTGCCCAGTGCTTTTCTATCCACAGGACTGTGTCAGAAGATGAACATGAGTGCTGGCTCTGACACGTGGTCAAGTTACTTTACCTGCCTGGACTTCAATGTATGTAGTTAAGGTTAATATTTCTCTTCTACCTTGTTTGCTGATGACAAAGAATGCACATGTCTATTCTAGCAACACTTAAATTTTTTTTTTGATAAATCAAAGATTCATAGTTGCTTTCCAATGACAATGCGCTAAGTTTCCTGTTCTACTAAACAATTCTTTTACTAGCTACTTCTGTCAGTCTAGAAGTTGACCTCTAAAACAGACAGAATCTAGCACTAATTCAGGTAAGTAAATGCTGAATTAGTGCAAAAGTTGTTTATGTATTTGGAGGAAGGTGCTCAAAAGTGCAAATTTGCAGTTATAAGATAAATAAGTACTAGGGCTAAAATGTACGCTATGTTAACACTGCTATGTGATATATAGGAGAGTTTTTAAGAGAGTAATCCTAAGAGTTCTCATTACAAAAATAAAATTTTTAAAAAATTTTCTTTTTATTTTATCTAGATGAAATGATGGATGTTAATTAAACCTATTGTAACCGTATCAATAATATATGTATTAATAAATCAAACCATCGTTCCGTAGACCTTAACCTTATACAGTGATGTGTGTCAGTTATTTCCCAGTAAAAGTGGAAAAAAAAGAAAATGAAAATGGGCCGCTTTAGCTCTTGGCCATCTTCCTAATATATGCTTTAGAGTTAAAATAAATTTTTTTCAATCAATTCCAAATGATCTAACAGACTTTACTTTGCAATAATTCAAGACGTTTCGCAAGAGGCGCTTGAAGGTGTTTGTGCGTGTGTGCGTGCGCGCACGTGTGGGTGTTGTATGACAGGCATGAGAACTGTATTCCCACAATTACATTCCCACAATTAAGTTTCTAATGGCAGAAAATATACAATGTTATTACTTCTCACATATAGTTCTCTATTTTTAACCACAACAAATATAGATAAAACAGTAAAAACAGTATCAGCTAAATAAATCCAGAAAATGTTAGCTGGCATTGGTGGCATAGTGGTGAGCATAGCTGCCTTCCAGAAAATGTTGCTGTCTTGTGCTATAATGTAGGAATAATGTACCCTAATCCTCCCATAAATGAGCATGACTTTGGTTAAAGGCAAACAGTATTTCTTTCTCACAAGCTAGTCAATGAAATCCTTCTAAGTCCTTTCTTCCTCTGTCTATAAAATATGAATATATTGAGCCAAAATATCCAAACCTCCACTGATAACTGAAATAGGAATGTGAACGGTATAGACAAGGAGGAGCCATGACTGATAGTTGAACAGACATTAATTTTAAAATGATGGAATTTTTAAACTGCTATCCTGAGAGCAGTCTCCTTGTCTCTTAGCTAGGATTCAGGTGATTTATCAAGGTGCTCTCCTAATTTAGGGATAGCCTCATGTGTTCTCAAACACAAGGACATGCTCGTCTAAATGCACAGGTTGAAATAAACCCTGAGAAATTTTTCCAGACCATATGCTGAAGGCCCCAGAGATTCTGAAATATTCCTTTCTCCCTTCCTGCTCCACAGCCTCAGAGGGGCCGCTATTGTTTTTGCAAGTATATTACCTCCTTTAAGCATGTGAACACTGAAATTCCTGTGTTTTGCTTAACTCATATATAAGTCAATCACCTCCACTAGCCCTGTCATCCTGGGCAGTTTGCTTCACCTTCCCAGGCCTTCTTTCTTTTGGTTTTTCCTCTTTTTTTAAATTTATTTTTTATTTCCACCAATAAAGTAAGGGCAGTAGGACTAAGGAACTTAAATTCTTCCTAACAGTGATCAGGTGAGAGCACAAAAGAGAAATCCTTGATTTGAACTCCATAAATTCTAGGCTACATTGATTTCTGTAAGAAGTTATTTGTCTGTGAAATTTGTGGAACTGTCTGGACAGTGATCAACTCACAAAATTATCTGTATATGGATTTCATCTCAGTAGTTTTGGTACTATACCCAGCTTTTATGCCTAACTGTACAATTTAAGGCTGTCTGCATCTCTATTTTTAAAGAAATGTCTTTAAATACAAATGAAGTAGGCTAGAAAATAATATTAATTTTCCTCCTTTTTACACTAAGTATAAATGAAGGTCAACTACAACAAATTTACTCACAAAAATTAATGATTTTTAAAGATTAGTAAAGATTTCTATTAGGAAACATTTAAATTTTTTACAGTAAACTGAAAAGAAATCTAACTTTACAGCTTTTACTACAGCTTTCTACAAATGTATGTAAGAACATAATTTCTACTTTACTGAATGTTTTTTCTAAAATTATTTATGTAAAAGTATTTTCTTGCACATTAGGAGTCAAAATGTTTTACATTTTGATTTTTTACCTCAAAATTGTTCAGTAAATTTTAAAAATCTGCAATAATCAATGAAAACTCAATACTAGATTACATACTTTTGAGGGCAAATGCCACATGTCATATTCTTTGCACAGTTCAAAAAAATATAGCACATGAAGCAAGCACTTGATGCTCCATGTGCGATGAATTCAATTACACTCCCCTAACACCTTGCGTATACATACAGAACCCATATTATTATGCACTGGTTACTTACTGCGGAAGATGTATACTGTAGTTGGTGTCCTGACTAGGACACAGAATTTACCCCAACCGATTCAGCTGAAAAGACTTGAACAAAGTTACCAGTTACAGAGGTGTAAGTAAGTGAAAGGAACAAGCAAGGGAGAGATGTTGACAGCTGACCAGCAATAGAGAGGAAATATTACCACTCCTAGAGCTTAAGGGGCAAGGAGAGGAAATATTATTGCAGGGGCTCCAGTGATAGCTGGCGCTTTGGAGGAGGGGTAACCCAGGGGGAAGTGTTGATCTGGAGAAAGACAGCCACTGTCAGAAAAGTGACACTGAACAAAGAGGAGGGGGTGAGGAAGGAATACCCAGAGTTCTCTCCTTCTGTGCTCTGATTTTCTCATGCTCTCGTTTTCCCACTGACAAAACCAACTGCAAAGTCACCTGTCCAGGGGACACTGGTGATGCAGAGATGTGAGCACAGAGGTGAGCAGAGAAGGGCAGAAAATGGATCGAGGGAGCAAGTTAAGGAAAACCAGCACTGCAAATATTGCATTCCTCCAACACAGCAATATTTCTGTTAATAGAAATTCATAGATAATATATCTTCTTTGTGAAAGTCTATTAATTAGCAGCAAAACTTGTCAAGTAGGGAGAATGAGTCTCAGGTCAAATTATATTTGATCATATGTATGTTTTCATAGGAAGTATAGGGGATAGCAGGTGGATTAGGGAACAAATTGGGAAGTAATTAAATAAGCTGGAAAGCATAAAACATGCCTCCAGAAGTCTGACAGCAGAAAGAAAGAAGAGCAAGTCAGGTTGAGTTGGCAGAAAGGATGCAGCCAAACTCCCCAGATTGTAAGAGAAACTGTAAGGAACTGTGCCAGGGACACAAAACAAGAAAAGATCTCGTCTTGATCATTTATGAAGCAGAGAATAGAGGTTGGTTTCCTTCAGCTCATTTTGTAGAGAGTAGGACAACCAGGAAAAAATATCTTCTTTCTCCTCCCAAACCTCTCCATTTGCTTTCTGAGTCCTACGATAACCCTATTTTGTTCCTCATTAAAAATAAAGTGTCTAAAATCATTCATTCACTCACTCATTCATGTTCTTATAGAAAATCATGCATCATACACAATGCCTAGCTGGCACATAATAGGTGTCAATAAACATGAGTTGACTAAAAACCAATTAAGTGAATGAAGAAATGAACACACTCTAAATGCGTGTTGTTGTAAGACACTGCAACTTTAAATAAAACATTATGACCTGACAATTACACGGCAAACATAAATATTGTGACTGACAGAACGTTTACAGTTTTGCTCTAGTATACAGGACTAAGAGATGTAGAAGGCTGAAAGGGGAAGAAGGCAGAGCTCTACAAAGGGACAGCTGAGAACACAGAAAACAAACAGAACCCTTCAGTAACTTCACAACTTTGTCAAAGGGAGGTTCTGTTTATCACCAGTTGGGAGGAGACAAACAGCAGCTTTTGGAAATGTGTTGTGTTTGGTGCCAAGATGCAGAGTTCAGTTTCCAGGAATTTTTGGTGATTTACTGTATCATTTAAACACGATACCGAATATTTTCCCCATCAAATGATTCTTTTCACCATCTTGGCCATTTTTCTTTCTCAATAATAGATTATTAAGTCTGTTTGAATGCTAGAGAATGGAAAATTTACCTTAACTTCAAACTTTGAAAAACAAATTGTTTAAGTCAATCTACGAGGGCTCTCCAGAAAAAAACCCCAGCCATAAATGCCTCTATTCTTCATATTACAATACATAGCTGGATACTTTCCGGCTTGTATATGATTTGAAGTATTACACTGCTTTATGGAAGTTTAATATTACAATACAGAAAGCAGAATCAAATTATAAATCTACTTTGCTAGAAGATGTCATAAATTTTCTGTAGAAGGGCTTATAAATTCAAATTATATAGAAAAAAATCCTTCAATATTCTGAAATATTCTAATTGTGTTTATTTCCCAAGCTTTGATAAAATAGCCTCCTTCACCAAATACATATCAATATTTATTTAGCTAATCAACTAGTACTTAATAGTTCAACACTCAACTACTTTTTACTATTCTATGGCTAATTTATCATAAGAAAGACATATTGGTTTTCCACAAGTAAAGCCTTCTAACCCTTTTTATCGCTTCCACCATGGCCTCTAAGATGTATTAGAGTGATGAGTGGTCAGTGACAAGAAGAGGAGCAGGGAGGGAGAAAAGAGAACATAGACAGGACAGGTGTTAAAGAAAGTTAAGACAACAGCCTATATAGTCTGGCCCCTGAGTTCTAAACTCTGTTCTACCACTACATCAGTTTATTGATCTATAAAACGAATGAGCTGGACTGAATTATTGCTAAGATTCCCAGTGGCTCTGAAATACTGCACTAGTGTCTGTGAGGTTAGGACCTCTTTTCCTTTTCCTTGAAATCCCTTGTTAAAAAAAAAATAAAATAAAATAAAGGTATCACTATTTTATTTGCCACAAATGTCACTGGCTATAAGCGTTATCCTGGGAAGACCACAAGCCCCAACAATGCCTCAATGCCTTAGAACTGGCATCTTCTGCATCCAAAGGGGATAACGGGCTACATACTCGGACTCACACACTCCTAAGTGCTGCACTGCAGATTTCAAAAATGAGGCCTGCACATGTCGACTCTGTAGAACAGCCTGGCTGACTTTTGACCTGACTTAGTTATTATGTGAAGCAGCTTACTGACACCACCAGTAACATCACACATAATAGAACACACATCTTATAACTGAACCTCAGGTAGTGCCAGTAACATAAAGAGTCCAGGAAATAGGTACTTAAAATGTAAACTGCTCCAACAGAATAGCTACCGCAGGAACTGGAAATACATATGCAAACTGCTTTTCTGAGGTTAAATAGCCACATTTTACAATGCTTGAATGCCTGCTGCCATAGTCTTGCTTTTAAAAGCCTCAATAATTTCTCCAGACATCCCATTTAACAAAAGACCACATCTATTTTCCCCAATCAAGATTTAGCCTAATATTTAGCGTAAGACCTGTTCAGGTCACAGAAATAAAGCATGGCTACTAGAAACTAGAGAAAAGAGAAAAACAGCCTTTGAGAAGTAGTAGGTACCACTCTAACCTGAAGCTCGTACTGTCCTTTTCAATTGCTGCAGAGAAACAATTAATAAAGGAACCCATTAAGACCTGATTATTGCTGCGAAAAAAGGGAGGTAGAATTTCAGTCCTTTGAAGTAACTGAGAATGATTCAGGCCTCATTACAGAGATATAATCTACATTCATACATTTATGTTAGTGATTCAAATCTATTGGGAGAGATTGAATTCCGTTAAATAGTGCATCTTTCCTGCAGAACTTTTCTCAGGCTTTCTCGGGCTAACCTAAGAGGTGACCTAACAATGCAAAGCAGTGGAGTATTTAGGGATTCAACTGCGCTATAAAAGAAAGGCTGTGCAGAAAAGAAAAAGAATGAGATATAATCTAAAAAGCTATGTCAGCTTTTCCTTTGGGCTGTTTTGTAAATGCCCTTCCTGTCATCACGCTGTACAGAAAAGCAGAGAAAGGGCTCTAGAACTTCTAAACACTGCACCTGCTGCAAACAGATTTTAATATGGAACTTTTGAAGATGTGTTTTTCCCCATTTCAGACAGACTACACAGAAAACTTATAACTTAAAGATCTGAATAGCTTTTTCCACTGGAGCATAAAGTTAGGAGAAGTGTGTGTGTGTGTGTGTGTGTGTGTGTGTGACTCTGACACTCTGACTCCTTTGGGGTAGGGGTGGGGTGTCTCTTATGAATTAAGGAAAAATAAAAGGATCTCAGCTGGCATCAGTAGTGCTGATGCCCAGTGTAGAGAAACCTCAAAATTAAAACTTCCTGTGTTTTGTAATTTTTCACGACAGAATTTTTATTGTATGGTTTCATCAAACATAATTAAAAAAAAACACATGTAGTTTTAATTAGTTGTCAATTCAAACACTTGGATTCTGCTGAACAATTGGTCTGAAACTCTAGTCCCTTAGAAACACTACACTCTTTCAGGCATTTGCCAGCTCAAGTATAAAACTGTGAGCTAGAAAATAGAAATTAGCACTGTGAGTTCATTTTTAAATACCCATGCTGTAATAAAAGAACAAGATTTGTTTGACGTATGCTTTTTATTTACTTAAGTCTCCAATTCATAGCTACAGAAATCAGAGCTAATTCTATTATATTTAAAATTTTTAAATGTGGTATTCTCCACATTGTGGAAATCTTCTGAATGAGCACTGCAATGAGTTATAAATGACACAATTAACATCCCTGATTCTAGTATTAAATGGTTCTATTTCAAAGGCACTGAATACACGAGAAAATGTAAGAGCATGCGTGTAAAGTCATTTTTCAGGTCACTAAACAACATGATTGGGCAATTATTCCTGATGCTTGTCTCAAAAGCTGGATTTCTAACGTCATTGTATTTTACCCTGTTCACAATGAAGACTGAGGGCAAATGCACATTATTGGAATTCTGGCTTGTTGTATACACACAAGCTCTTGAGATTAGTTCCCTCCAAATTACAGTTGCAGAGGTCAAAGTCCCAAGTGTGCCTTGAAGTGATCCTCCTTCTCAGAACAGCAGCCTAAATATTGGGTTAAACCATATGAAATTGCCACTTTTGAAGACAAAAACCATAAAATATTGGCAATTTTATATGTTTAAACATAACACAAATGTCCAACAACTTTGCAGAACATAAATATTTTATACCAAGACATCTTCAGGCACTCCTTCCAGACAAGCTTTCCCTAAAGTATCCCTTAAATTAATTCTTAAAGAAGTGATCCTGTAGGAAGTGTCTCCTACTCAGACTGGAACGGATTATCACAGTATTTCTTCTCAGCGCCTCTGAATTCTCGCCAAAGGCTTCCCAGCTAGAGACTTGGTTCTGCCTACACCTGGGTTTGGTGCCGGTTTCCGTGAGTGATGAGGCTTTTGCAGGGTGGTGAGTTCGCGAAAGAGAGAGAGACTGGTAATGCAGTTACATTGTAAGATAGAGCTCTTTAAACGTTAAATTTGAAGATGGGGGGAGGGGGAGAAAACGCTCCTTCATGGCAAAGTGCGAAGGAAACTGTATAGAAAAGGATAGCAGAGTATTAGCCAAATTGTGGGGTTACATCTTCGCCATCTCAGTAAAAAGTGCGTTCGCTTTGAAGTGCACGCGTGACTCCGTAAACGACTCATGTTAACAATTAGAAATCCGTCATTTGGGTCCCCGATTTCATTTGCGCCCAGAGAGACGACTTTTCAGGGTGACGATCAGTCTCCCCGAGCTTAAAAGGCAGAGAGAGCTCAAGTGTGAACTTTCTACTTCAGGAAGGGAGAGATCAGTGATTCGTGGAAGCCCAGACCTCCTTGGAAGCTGGCAGAAGCGGAGGGGAGGAAGCTAATTATGTCTCCCGGTCCCGTGCTTGCTCGGACCAGGGTATCGTTCGCCGGTTTGGAGGGTTTGTCCTCAGCATCTTCGGCTTCCTCCTGCGGCTCTCCCCGCCTTCTGTGAGACAGAGGGAGAAGAAAAGAAGTCAGCTAAGCACCAGGCTCCAGGTGGCTCTC
Source organism: Lyroderma lyra (assembly GCA_004026885.1). Classification (NCBI taxonomy): domain Eukaryota; kingdom Metazoa; phylum Chordata; class Mammalia; order Chiroptera; family Megadermatidae; genus Lyroderma; species Lyroderma lyra. Next base: position 105,918 of record PVJL010000529.1, on the reverse strand, counting down.
AAGTACTCCACTGCCAAAAAGGAAAAAAAAAAAAAAAAAAAAATCCTGCGCTGGAAAACAAGTGAGAAAGGGGCTCCCCGGAGGGGGCTGGTTCAGGCTGGCAGACGGCGAAACTCCGAGAGCCGGAGGGTCCGCTCTCGCCGGTGGCCTGCGCGGCGAGCTCCGGCGCCTCTCCAGCGGGGCGCAGGCTGCCGGTGCGGTGGCGCGGGGAAGGGACCGGCGGCCCCCGGCTCCGCACGGAGGCACCGCGCGCCGCTCTCCCCATTCCCTCGCTCTCCCCACTCTCGGCCCCCTCCCTCCTCCCTCTCGCTGGCGTTCCCGGCAGCCCGGGGTTTCAGATGTCCCACCGCAGTTTGACCCCCCTCCCCCCGCTTCTCCACCCCTGCAAATGAGGTTTGACCAGCAGAGGCAGAGCCCACCTCTGGCTTAGAATCACTGACATTTAGACTCCAGGCTTCAACCTGTTTACAAGCGGGCTTTCCAAAGGAAGAAGGGGGGGAGGGAAATAGGGCCAAACAAAACACCAACCGCCGTCCCCCCAAACAAGAAGTGACTTTGTGCAGGCTTCAAATCAACAGGCACCACCAAAAGAGGAAGCGAGAGAAGGAAACAGCGGGACCCGGCAGCCGCCTCCAGTTCTGACAACTCCAACGGGACGCGCTTTCGGAACTGGCCGGCGGGCCGGGGCTCCGCGCAGAGGGGCCAGCGGTGCCACGCACGGGCGGGCGCGCTCTCGCCCCGGCCTCCCTCCGCGACCCTCCGCGTTTTGTTCACCGCGCTGTCATCTGTTCCTCAGACCTTTGTTGTTGTTGTTGTTGTTTTTTTCTGTTTTCTTTTGCATCTAACATGTTGAAGAAAGGAGTGAAGAAGAGAACAAAGTAACTCCTGGGGGAGTGAGGATCGCTGGTGACCCCCGCCGCCGCCACCTCCACCGACCGGCCCCGGCTCGCGCGGCCACCCACGTCCACGCCTCCCCGGGAGCCGGCAGCGGCGCGGGCGGCAGCCCCGAGCGCGCAGCGGGAGAGGCGGCCGCCCTTCCGAGGAGTTATGGATGTTGGTGCCTTCCCTTCTGGCCAGACCCGCACCCAGAGGGAGCTAACCAGCGGCCACCACCTCCAGCTGCCTCCTTGCCGCGCACCAGGTCTCACCCTTCCAGTATGTTCCTTCTGATAAGACACTTTCCAGTGCCGAGAGCTTCAGTACAATGTGGAAATGGATACTGACACATGGTGCCTCAGCCTCCCCCCACCTGCCCGGCTGCTGCGGCTGCTTCCTGCTGCTGTTCCTGGTGTCCTCCGTCCCTGTCACCTGCCAAGCGCTCGGTCAGGACGCGGTGTCACCAGTGGCCACCAACTCCTCTTCCTCGTCGTCGTCGTCGTCGTCGTCCTCTTCCAGTGCGGGGCGGCACGTGCGGAGCTACAATCACCTCCAAGGGGACGTCCGCTGGAGAAAGCTGTTCTCTTTCACAAAGTACTTTCTCAAGATTGAGAAGAACGGGAAGGTCAGCGGCACCAAGAAGGAGAACTGCCCGTACAGTAAGTAACGAACGCCGCTCCCCTCCTTCCCACTACCCACCCCACCCCCACGGGGGAAATCTGTTCCAGATGTGGCCAGCTAAATATTTACGTCCCCAACCCCTGTAAAATGATTAAGTGGAATACGTTCACACTAAATCACCCCCCAGTCCCGCGCACACACCGTGCCGCCGCGCCCTCCCCGCGCCCCCTCCCCGGCACGCCGACTCCTGGCCGCCCTGCCCGCCCTCTCTGGCTTGTCACTCGCTGACCACGCAGGGCGCCCGAGAGTTGCTGCAACGCCCTGATGCCCCTGTCTGTCTTCATCACCCTTCCCTCCCTCATCCCCAGGTCTCCTTTCCCACCTTTCTAGAAACGCCCCAAGTAAACACATTTTGTTTCTTTTTGTCAGCAATCTTATTAAGCCTTTGGGGACAGTTTCTTCAAGCTGAAAATAATTACCCACTGCCAATTATAGGGGCTTTATGGGAACTTTATTTAAGAAAGCAATGTCAGTTCCACTCACATTCTACCCCTGTCCCTTTACCCTACCACCTCTCTAGATAGGAGCGAAAGCATTTTTCTGGTTTTAATTTTTTTGGGGGGTAGGGTGGGGGGGATCCCTCACTTAGGCTTGAGTGATTGCAGTCCATGAAGTTAGCTTTTCCGGCATCACTGCTGCTATTAGTCTTCCGCCTGCCTTCTCTCTCGGTAATACGATGCTCATTTCTGCATTGTCAATAGCATATGCGCTGCTTTGTGGTGTCCTGTTGTACTGGTTTCTCCTGAAACCTCTCATATTGCAGAGCCGTACTACTACGGCATTGTAAACATCTGGGACTGGATTCACACAGACCTCACACAAATTTCATTGTCATTCTTTTATTTTCAAAGTAAAAGTCATAACTCTGTTTCCATGGCGATAGTTCATCCCATAGGGTGAGGTTTCCATCAGCACAAATTATGCCCCGATTTCTGGATGTCTTCCCTTTTTTTCCTTTCTCTCTCTCTTTCTTTCTTTCTTTAGCTCTTTTTCTTCTTTCTTTCTTGCAGGGGTTTGGGTTGGGTAGGAGGAGGGAGAACTAGAAGAGGAAGAGTGGATACTGTGCCTCCTCTTGAGTCTGTCCAGCAAAGCCAAATTACTCCGTTGGCTTCCTTTGCTAACTACTTTCAAGTGGTGAGACTGATTCACCCTCCATTGATTGCTATTTGGAAGGACGCTGAGGCTCTGTAATGGCACACTGAAGACAGTGGACAATGACATTTAAATATCTTTAATGACCATTTAGCATTACCTCAATGGTACTTTTCGTGTCAGTTGTTTGGGAATTCAAAACACGTATTTGCGAACTAACTTAAAAACATGAGTCATACATTTGAAGATTCCTTGGTGCAGAAAGTATCTGGTCATGAGAAAGACCGTTAACAGGACTTTAGCGTTTTCTTTTTAAGTGAAGATTGGCAAGAATTGAGACTTAGTTTCCTATCTGTGGACTCACATACATTCACCATTAACTTCTGTGTCTCTTCAGCTGCAGCTACCATTTACTAAATTTAGCAACATGTTTACAGGTAATAATATTTATAGAAAGACTTTAAGTATTTCATTTTATGTTTAATGTTAAAAATGTGAAATAATCAATTATGTTTTTTTTCCATTCTGATTCATTGAAAGTGGCTAAAATAATGTCATTTATGATAAAGATTTTTTTCAATAGTTACCTGAATTCATTAGATACTTTGTAGAGACGTTATGGTGGTTGATTAAAACTTCACTACCTTTGTTCACTTCTGAAACACAACAGTCGTGGTGTCACCTAAGTAGGGTGATGGGGAAGAAGTGGTCCAAACACTTACTGAAGAGTGAGCTGAGAGTTTTTTTAAAAATAATTCTCATGGACTAAAATTCCTGGTATCATGGTATCATTTGTATTTTTAGTTCATGGAGATCACTCAAAGAAATATAATAAAATTTTAGTGTGTCAACCTTGAGTAAACTTTATTCTTTTTGACACTGATTTGATTTTGCTATTGCTATATTTTAAGTGTCTTTATGGTGTGATGCAATGACTAATCTACACCAGTTTATTTATGTAATGTAAATTACTATTTTCTAAAATAATGACCACTGTGTGATTAATGATTTAGTAAAGTGATTTCTAGGGTACACACTGAATTACAGTTTTACAGTAAGAATTATCTGCAAAGAGAAAAGTATATAACTTTTATTGCATAAATACAAGTGTGGAAAATGTCCATTCTAACTGTCAAAAATATACTAATATCTCTTCCATATGATAAAGTATACCAATATTTCTTGTTAAAATTACCATATCTTACCCTGCAATGCAATCGTAATGAGTGGCTGAAAATGAAAGGGGGCGGGTCTTACCCTGCTAAGTAATGTCAAGCCATAAATAATTTAACTTTCCAAGAACATCTGTATGAAGACATAGCAAGTGAAAAGCAGAGGTTGAAACAGCCTTAATTTCACATGTGGTGGGGTAATCAGAACATTGCTAAAATTTCCAGCTGGACTGATTCAGCTGAACTACATGGTATCGTTAAGATACTGTGTAAATGTTGCATAATTACATGTGAACAACCTACTGCCATGCCTACAGGGTAACCTGCCAGCCAGCCAGCCCACCAAATGGTAGCCTGTTAAATATTAGGGTATCTAACCTCTGAAGAGTGTCAGTTCCTTGTCCAAAAACCACATTTCAGGAATATTTTCCTAAACAAGTTATTAATTATTCTCAATACACAAAGCTGTTCTTTTGAGGTTGGCTTATTTGAAGCTTCATTTTCTTTGTTACTTTTGACCCTAGTATTATTGCTGCTAAAATACAGTAACAGCTTATCTAAGAGGTTACATGTTTGTGATGTCCTGGGTAATTAAACAACTGTTTTACTGGCTTTCTGCTACCAAAATGCTAACAAAAGGGAAGTAAGGAAATCACTCCTAAGTATTCCAAAATTATTTTTAACTTCTCCCGCCAAAGGTGGTTCCCAGAAATTGGATGGTTCTAAAAATATTACATGTGCTAAAAAAACAAAACAAACAAAAAAAACTCTTTTCAATTTGGGTGATTATTATGATTTCTATTTTTTGGTAGGGAAGGGGTACTTTTTTGTTTTCTTTTTTCGCCGTTATGGAAGAGTACAATAAAGGGGGCAGAGATAAATTATGTTTCTCCTGCTAGAAGTCTGAGAAAGCTTGAATAATTTAGAATAGCTGTGGTGTATCTGTCACTAGATATGCTCAGGTTCATTTAGGTTTGTTTTATCATTCTTTACATCTAGAGCTTTGCCCTTGAAACATTACCACTCAGCTCCAGTTCTGGCCTCCTGGAAAGGCTGGATACAGCTGTTAGGGGCCTTTGCAACTGGGACTGCTGGACTTACTTCTGAACAGGAGTGAAACAGCTGTGGGCTTCACCCATGGTGGTCACTTACAGAAAAGGGGAGTGCAGGAAAAAGAAAATGTATCGCTAAACTTAGACAGCCAAGGATGGATATTCCCAAATGGAAAAGCCACTGTGCTTATGAGTCTTTCCTAGAAAACAGTATGAAAGACAATAGAGAAATTAGTAGGTTCTGAATATGTAGTATGTTCCCTATTTCTGTAAATATATATCTCATTTAACACTCATAGTCATCCTGTGATTTTGATACAACTATCCACTTTTTTTTAAATATGAAAACTAAGCCTGAAAAAAGTAAATTACCCAAGGTCATCAATTGGACATTGGCAAGACCTGGAATTCAAGCCTGAGTCTATTGGGTTATATCGCTCATTTTTTCTACCTCTTCACACTACCAACACTGATGCAAACATATTGGAATTAGACACCCCCAATCTCTCAAAAACAAATTATCCAAAAACATAATTGCTTCTTGGTATGAATACTAACAGTTCAGAATGAAAATGAAACAGTAGTACGCTAGCAGTGAACAGAAACAGAACTACCACTGCAGGTGGCTACGTGGTATCAGACTCTGTTAGTGCGTTCTCCAGGTGTAAGACCGCTTCTGATATTATGATTGGGAATGTAATTGCTTACGGATACACAACCTACACATACATTGGTCTCATTTTAAAAGAGGGCATTAAAAATACATGACTGCTTAAGGAAAGTCCATGAAGGGCACTGTATATAGTAATTGTTTACAGCTGAGGGCCAAATGTTTAATTGTTCCCACCAATGATAAAATAATTTGATTGGAAACACCAGTGTGATATTGGGCTGTTGCAGATACTTCTGACATATGACTCTAAAAGGGGCAAAAACTTGGAGATCTAAAGGTAGATAGATGATAGACAGATATAAAAAGCTTTACCATGAGTCTGCAAATCAAAAAGGTATGTCACCACATAAAAATGAAAGATTATTGACTGGATTAAAGGTTTGCATTATTACTTTTTAACCAGAACTAGAGCTTATTGTAGGAAGTTACATTAAGTGAGAAAGTAATTGTTGAGGAAAATAGGGACTCCAATATTATCTCCCAAAAAATAACACAACAGTTTCCTGGGAAGAAAATCAATATACAACTTATGGCTTTCACTGGTGGCTTATTTAAGTTGTGGTTATTTCTAGAGTTTGGTTGCATAATTTATAACCGGCAGCATTTAATCATGAGCCTCGAGGATTTATGAAGGTAGAAGGCACTGTATTTAATGTTTACGTGACACTGTGCCTGTTACCTTTACTGCATTCCTACCACAGGGACCCTCCACTTTGATGGCTTTATCATAAATCCACTAAAAATGCACAATTACAGAGAGTTTCCTCTTCATAAACCTGATTTATAACCCTCTACTAGAAGAAACCCAAGAGAACAGTTGGCAGCAATCACATGCCAATACTTAAGTATGACAATTCAGAAACACCAATCGCTAGGTCTTGGGTATTTCTGTAATCTATTACCCAAAAATATAGACCACTCTTTCAAGACATTTTTCAAAATGATGTTTAAGCACCGAATTTAAAAGAAGAATCATGTCTTATAGAATAAAGAAAACCCCATTGTATGCCTATTTGTTCTACATTTTTACTCTCCAGATTATAGTGAAAAGCTTTAATTACAGATTTTTTTTAGTGTTTAATGAATTTAAAGTAGAATATGAATGAGCACTTTAAATTCCTATACAATTACCTTAATGTTCAGAGGCAAACCCCATTTATTATCCGAACGTCTGACTGTCCACAAGCCAAAATGTTGGAAAAAAGTTGACAGCTCATTTGAAATGAAGCTGATGTTCCTCACATTTATGAGCTGCCCATGAATATCTACATCTTTCCTAAGCCTTAAATGTCTGTATGCTTACCAAAATTGTAGTACAAATGAGATTTCTTTATTATGCTTCAGAAGGAAGAGTAATGCATGTGTATTAGTTCAAAGTGATTTTAATCTATTTTAACATTAATTTTGTGAACTTTGCAATGAAGATTAATTCAGATGACATTTTTGGTATTACTGTTCCAACATTTGTCAACATTAATAGTTGATGTTTGCTTAATGTAAGTCAGTCGATTATTAGCATTTCTCTCCCAGAAATGAAAGTTCTCTTAATTCTACAGTAAGATGGCATATAAGATTTATGTTTATGTAAATTTTAATACAGTTTTATCAGTTTAGAAAAGTAAAAAACCTCATTTTGTCTCAAGCTCTTTATACAGAAGTATTTTAGTTTTTCATGGTATATTGCAGTGATTTAAGATCACTTATGTTTGCCATTTGACCAATGGTGCTTGTTACTTGGTTTTGCAGATTAAAGATGTTTACTTTTCATAATTGACCTCCTTTTTTTTCTGTGCCTGTTATCTTTACCTATGCCTGTCAGTCCGTATAACAAATGGAAATCTAGTAATGGGCAAACATTCACAAATATTACTAGTAATATTAGTGAAAGAAAATATAGCTACATTTGGGAAGCCACCAGCTATACTCTGATCCTGAATTAATGAATCTATAATGGTGATGTTTTACATAACCAGTGTAAAAGCAAGTGTTTAATTAGTACAGATTTTATACAAATGGAAAGTTTCAAGATATCTAAAAGGGAGCTAGGTCACCCAGAAAATAATGGCCTTAAAGGCTCCCTTGCTTTTAAATCAGGTCAGTTGTGTTCTTTCTTTGAACACTGTGTTCTAATTGGAACAATAAATCACAGACGACACTCGGAGTAGATTCCCATGTAAGGTGGACAACTGGACAGTGACTTTTTACTGCTGCTAACACGTGCATCCAATTACTATTTGATAGATTCATAGTGCTGGCAGTAAAGCATTGCCTCATTTTATAATTCACCTAATAATTCTCCAACCTAACTGGCCAACTTTACCTATATCTAATCTGTCAGTACGTGTGTTATCATTAATGAGGAATTTTCAAATGTTTGGCATGCTTCTTAGAATGAATAATGACATTGAGATACTAATGAATCATTTAATCACTCATAATAGAAGAGGTAAAATATTGATCAAATCAATGTCTCCCCAATTTCAAGTAATTGTCAATTAAATATAACCTAATAATTAAACTACAACTATCTCTTATAAATTATGATCAGTGTAGGTTAACAGCAATTTAATTCTAAACAGCAACAGTTAACTGCAAAATTATGAACTTTTTTTAAAAGGCCTTTTTCTATAATCATTACATTTATTTTTTCAATGACCTTGTGTTAACAAGCTTTACTGAAAAACATACATGTTCATTCTTAACCTTTTTTGAGGCACCGTTCTGTTTGAGGATAACTTGACGTATTCATAGAGTCTCTATTATTCAAAGCCCATACTTCCTTCTAATAGTTCTAATTTGAGACCATTACACATGTGAATATTGGCCATCTGTGACAACCCTGCCTCTGAAGCAGTGTGAATCCCTGATACTTCGCCATGCCTTCACCACTCTATTATTTCCTCCTCCTTTTCTTTTCTTTTTCCTTTTCCCTGGCTTCTGAACCCCTTATATACCATCGAGGCCAGGGGAAACCATCTATTATCATTGCGTAGCATCCCACGTTACAGTTAATGCCAGTGGCCTAGACCTTTCTGGATTTGTAGCATCCAAATAGATAGACAATACCCTCTGCATAAAAGATGTAAATTCAACAGACTTCAGCAGGAGCCTTTTCTCATTTGAATCTCTAGTGCCTTCTTCCTCACCCCAAGCACTCAGGCCAGTTTCTTACAGCTTTGCCTTTAATGAAGTCGGCAAAACAGGTAAGTACCTTCTGAGAACAGACACTGACTATCTGGTTGCTCAGTGTTGCCTTTATCCTCCAGGTTAAGTACTCTGTTCCCCAAAACTCTCCCTGCAGGTTCATTGTCCCTTTCTTTCCAATTGTTGTAGTACATGCAGCACTTATCAGCTACTTTTTCAATTCTTTGTCTTTCTGCCTTTGTCGGGACTAGAAAGAAAGTGGAAATGGTTTAGGAAATTGAATAATTATTTCTCTTCCAATTTAGTCATTTATTTTAAAGAAGATGGATGCTAATTTGGAAGTTATTAACATTTCTAACTTCCAGAATTTCACTTAGATGATGAAGCTTCACTGTACGCCTTTGCCAAATGTAGCTCTTTAAAATGAAACCAATGTTCTCATTGATAGTGGTTGTCCAACCCCTACGTGAAAGATACGTGCATGTCTGTGCCAGGCTGCCAAATATAGAAATACACATATCTTTATTAGAAAGATGTTCAGACACTGACAGAAGTTAGAATTTGAATTAACAGCGTACCTGTGTCCACATCATTTGCCATTGATTGCTAAATAATTTTTATCACATACAGAGCCTATTTACGTATGTTAAACTGATGTTACTGTAACAATAATTAAAAGCTAAGCTTCCTTTTATAATTCATTTCAAATTATAGATATGCAGATATAGATATACTTTCAAAGCCTTAATAGCGTTATTAATAGACTTATTAGAAGAAAAATTAATATTCTGCAACATGGGAAAAATGGTAACATGGATGCTAATTTACATACTATTTATGACCTATATAGCAAGATACATTTATGTTATTAATAACAGTAGTTACAATTGTAGTGAACCAGATTTCTAGGGCACTTTTGGGAACATCTCTGTAGAAGGATACAATTCCACAAATATGAAAAATAAAAATGTTAAGAATGTTAGTCAGATTATGGTATTAAAAGTTGATTAACAAAACTACAGAATTGTCTTAAAGCTGAAGCCAGAGAGATGGTAAAGAACATATAATTAGAATGTTAGAAGCTGGAGGAAAAGCAGAAGAGGCCATAGAGCATCTGGACAGATAGACTGTAAAACGAGGAGGAGATGTTTTGCTGGAGTGATGAAGACAAGGGTTTTGAACTCCCAGGAAAGAAATCAAGCTAATGAGTAGCGCTGCAAAAGGGCTGACATGACAAGAAAGGTGTGCGGGAAATATAACCCATGCCCTGGCATTTGACTGGTTGTTAAATTAACTAAAATGAGAACCTGTGATCTAAAAGGAATCCCACAGAAGTAATCGCAGCCACGGTATCAAAGTAAGAAAAGCTAAGTCCAAGTTTCTTCTGAACAGGCAGCAGGATAAAGGGATTAAAAGTGGAGACTTTAATCAAAAGTGATTACAAGTATGGTCCTAGAATGAAAGTGAGCTTTGAAGATACAAAAGTGGGTGCATTTGAGGTGCCGAACTACCAGACAATAGTGTATGACTTGGGCAAGTTGTCATTCGTAAAATAAAGACATTAACAATGCCTACCTCACTCCTCCATGATAAAGATTTAATGAGATCATTCATTCATTCATTCAACAGAAATTTATTGAGTGCCTGCTTTATGTCTGCTACTGTGTGACACTTAAATACAGCGGTGAAAAAAAATGATACCGGTTTTGCTCTCACAGAGCTTCATTCTACACAATGTCAAAAAAAGAAGTAAACAAAGACATATGTATGGTGAAAACTGGGGTAATGCTATGGAGGAAACAAGGTCCTCTAACAGAAAACCACTGAGGATTCTTCCAACCTCCATGGTTGGAAGCCTTTTGAAGGTGGGAGGAAGGAAAGAGCGTGAAGTACAGAAGAGGCACACTGAGATTGGGTCTGGTGTCTGCAGAAAGTGGAGTTAACGCATGTAACAGCTTAAAGTGCCTGGCACACAATAAGCCCTCGTCAAGGGGGTGCCACACAAGGATAATCAGCTAGCAGATTATTTAAGAAAGGGGGAATTAAAAATACTGGAATTGAAGAAAGAGGCAGGAATGAGGAACACCTAGCATTTTTTAAAAAGGGAAATTTTAGAACATCTGAAATTATTGAAGATTTGGAATGGTAGTGTTCAGTGTGTTCTGATGTTGGGGGAAAAGAGTACAAATCTGGTTCATTAAGAGACTAGTAGCAGATATTTGAAAATTTGAGGTTACTTGGTTAGAGAGTGAAGAGCTAAGAACAGGAGGTGACATACATGTTCAAGGACACAGCTATAAATGAGAACAAAAGTAAGGAAAAGATAGGGACAAAACAGGTAGAAGACAGATTATGGGAGAAGACAGATTATGGGAGAAGACAGATTATGGCATAAAAGGCAAAAGGAAAAGTAACTCAATTTTCAAATATTTCAAAAACAGATCTTGTATTTCAAGTTGCCATATGGTTTTGAACCAGGATTATCACAGATACTCAGCTTTTAGTAAATTCTGCAGTTAAGTGTTTTGTTTCTCATCCCATGACTGTGACCCTTTTGGCCCCTACCCTCAGAGAGTTTGCAATCTAGAGATAGAGAGAGGAGATCTTCCCAGGGAGCTGGAAGATAATATAAGGCAGTTTGTACTAAATGCCAAAAAAGAAAGGAAAAAATTTTTAAAAAGCTGGGCAGAGCAACAGCAACCTGTAACTGAGAGAGGGATGAAGGACTTGGTGAGGGTCACCCTGAGGATACAGGACTGCAGCTAGACAGACAGATACAAACAGGACTGAGAGTATCCTAAAAGAAAGCACAGGAGCCATGTGGGTCCAGAAGTGACCAGGAAGTTTACAGGAACCAACAGGAAGTGCAGCAGGGTGGAGCACAGTTTACAAACTGGCGGGCATCTTAGAAAATACAAAGCAAAACCCACGGAAATGTGCAATCACGTGACAGGGAAGTATGTAAATATCCTTCGATGTGAGGGCTTCAATTTTTTGCTAAAATATTACGCTAAAATGTTTTTTTAAACTGATCTTTATTTTACTTTTTGAAGAAAAAGAAACAAAGAGAAAGCAGAGGAATATTTGAAAAGAGTATAAACTATAGTATAATTGACATTAAAATTGTAGTTTGATTGGCAAAAACAAACAAAAACGCAGAACTAATTTTATAGTAGGGGCGTGAAAAAGTTTTTTTGATCCATTGCAAATGTCATCATCTTTAGCATTCCTGATGTACTAAATGATCATTAGTTCAACCTTTAAAATAGTCCCGACTGCAGAAGTTCTTAACATATGCACTGGGAAGGGCTTTGTCATTTCACAGCCGATTCCCAGAGAAAATTACTGAGGCATCAGGAGTATTTGCTCCAGTTGTGTATTTTTTCTTGTCATTCTTGTTCTGAATTGCCTTAAATTTACACGGTTTAGGTGAGTAGAAAAAGAAACAAAGTAGACTACAGCTGCTTATCTTGCAAAAGGGTAGACTTAAGTATTTTTAAAACAAACTAGGAGCAGGATACAGTCAGCATGTACACATCTGCGCCCACTATTATAACAATGAGCTTTGGAGAAAAACGGCTAGATGTGGAATCTGGCTTCTAAAATTGTGTGGTGTGTGGCCTTAGCCAAATTACTACCTGGGTCTTGATCTCTGCAACTATAAAGTGAGGACAGTAATATCACTGACCTCATCACTGTTGGAAGGATGGGTTTGTAAATTTACAAATAAAATTATAAATGTAAAGGTTTCAGTAGGAGGGGGGTCTGCACATTTTAAGAGCTCAAAAGTTTAGCTCACAGTGCTGTTTTATGCTATGACTACTGTGTTTTGTCATTTTGTTTAATTATCCCATTTGCTGAAAAGAACCCTAAGTCGTGAGATAATAAAAGTTAGAAAATTGGTATTATCCTTTTATTTTAGCTTATATAGCATTTCATCAATTGACTGTCAGGAAAAAAAAATCTGGGAAATGGGTAATATAAGCATTGTTACCTTCATCATCTATTTAGATGAATAAAACTGAATCTAAAAGTTGGGGCGTCAGCCCGAAGTTGGTAGTTGACATGAGTGAGTCAGGATTCAAACTGCTGCCAGCCTGAGCTAGTGTGACCTTCTGTCGTGGTTTGCTTGGGATAGGCTCTTGTTCTAGCATATTATTGATAGCACCCTGTTCACTCTCCAAGTATCCCGTCACAAAGCCACCCTGGTCTTAGTCTGGTCTGTGGAAGGCTCAACTACAAAAGCCAATTTCCTATTAAATACTTAAATTTCTTTGCAATGTCCTCAAAATAATATCCACATTTTTTGCATGTCATGTACGCCCTTCATGATTTATTCCCTACTGACCCCCCTGCCACCTCATTTCTAACTATACTCTTCATCATAGACATACTGAGTTGATATTAGTTCCAGAACATTCCTGGCCCCTCATGTATAGCACTTGGGCACACTACTAAGTCCGGCTGGAATGATGTTCCTGCCCTCGTCATCCCCGGGTTTCAGTCAGACGCTATCTCTAGGAAGCCTTCCTGACCGTGCTTTTATTCCCACAAAATCTGCGCGTCCAAACACCTGGCATCTAATATTTTAACATAATGTCACTTTGATTAATTTACCCACCTAGTTTCCTCACACACAGAAAGCAACCGGTTTGAGGCCGAGGACTGTAAGAGACACCGACCTCTGCCTGCAAGCCCTTACAATGGTGCCGGGCATGTCACGGGCTTTCTCTCTTTATTTATTAGGTAACTTGCTCTTTTTAATTACATGTCCTTGATACAAGTCATCTAGACTCTCTGGTTTAGTCACCTGGTCTGGAAAGTGGGATTCATAACCTACCTACCTGAAAAACTGTGGTTGAAGTAAATTGTCTCTTAAAAATTCCATTCAGTTCTAAGTTCTACAATTCTGAGAACTCAGAACGTTAAGTTAGGACCATCATTACTTAAATGAATGTTAAGTACTTAACCTTATACAAACTTCTGAATGGAAATATTGTGTAATCCTTCAAATGGATTGTTTCCCATGTTTTTCCAACTTGCCTAAGGTTACTATTAACTATGTTCATTGGAGATAAATGATGGCTTGACTCCTTTTTAAGACTGATGCTGGGTGGGATATATTTATGGTTTCAGAGCTGTATTTGGGTTCTGGGGTAATTTATTAATAATTAAGAAATGAGAAATTCCCGGTAATTTAGAGCATAAAGTACTACAAAGAATGGGAGTAAAGGGATATGGTTCATCGCCTTGGCTGTGTCGAAACATTTGCTGTGTGGTCCTTTATCTTGCCCTCGGAAACTTAATTTATGAAATGAGTGTACTAAATTATAATTAATATTTTTGTTCAATACACTTACGTTATAGATCAAGGACCAGATTCCTGGCGCATACCTATATTAGGAGAATATATAGTATTCTGGGTAACAGTCACCCGAAGAGAGCAGAGCTTAATCCCTGCAGGTTGTAAATGTTACTCTGTGTGATACATTTTTCTGGATGTTACTAAGGATCTTGAGATGAGGAGATCATTCTGTGCTATCCAGGTGGGCCCTGAATACTATCACTTGCTCTTACTAAGAGAGACAAAGAAAGACTAGACACACACAGGAAGCAGAAAGGGATGTGACAACGGAAGCAGAGAAAGAGAGCTTTAAAGATGCAGTGCTTTGGCTTTTAAGATGAAGGAGCCATTAGCCGAGGAATGCAGCTGTAGAAGCTGCTGGAAGAGAGAAACAGGTTCTTCTCCTAGAGCCAATGGAAGGAGCTCGGACCTCCTGAGGCCTTGATTTGGGATCAATGAAACAGATATTGTGCTACTGGCCTCCAGGTCTGTGAGAGAATAAATTTCCATTATTTTTAAGACACCACCTTTGTGGTAATTTACTACAGCAGCCACAGGACCTAATACAGATTTTGATACTCAGATACTCAGAGTGGGGTGCTGTTGTAACAAATACCTAAAAATGTGGAAGTGGCTTGGAATTGGATCATGAGCATAGGCTGCAACACTTGTGAGTCACGAAAGCCTGCCTTGCCTTCAAGAGACTTCTAGTAGAAACAGAAACATTTAAAGGCACTCTGGTGACAGCTCAGAAGGAAGTGAGGAGCAGAGCAGAGAAAGCCTCTGAACACCGTCTCAGAGAATACATGTATCTTCGTAAGCAGAATACTGGTAGAAGTATTACAAATGCTCCTACTGAGAGTGAGAGGAAATAGGAAGCATGTTCATGAAAACCGGAGGAAAGGCAATCTGTTATAACGTGGCAGACACTTAGCTGAACTGTGCCCGTAGTTGCTTGGAAAGCACAACTTGGAAGTGGTGAACTTGGAAATTTAGCTGATGAGATTTCCAAGAAAAGTGTTGAAGGTGCAGCCTGGTTTCCTCTTGTTGCTTATAGTAAAATGTGAGGGGAAAGATAAAGTGAAGAACTGTTAAGCAAAATAGAAGCAGCATTGGATGATTTGGGGAATTCTCAGCCTACACAGAATGCAAAAGATACCAAATTTGGAGATTTGCTGTTCGGAAAGTGCTCTAATAAAAAGGCCCAGAGTGTGGCTGGACAGCCTTACGCTGGTGCTGGAGAAATGAGGGATGCTCCCGCAGCTATCTCTGCAGGCGCTAGGAAGAGAGATTGCCAAAGACAGACCCGAGGAGGACCCCCGTTACCTACTGACATGAATGCCTGTGACATACACAGGAGACTCACAAAGTGTTTGAGAATGTTATATCAACAGAAACATTGCCAGCTTGGACTGAAAGAGACAGAGATAAGACAAAATGAAGGAAAGCTGTCAGACTTCCAAAATTCTACAGATAGGAAACAGGCTAATAAAACTATTCAGCTGCAAACACATGCTAGCTTTCAAGCAAACGAAAGGATCACGGGGAGGGCAGCGCCTTGGGGTCAGAGAGCAGAACCACGGAGACAGAGGCAAAGACCCTAACCTTGGTTCCACAGGCAGGACCCTCGAACCTCGGAGGACCAGTCCCAGGCCTTGGGGCGTAATGGAATCCGCCCTGCTGGATTTGAAAATTGGTTGTGACCAGTGATGCTTTTCTTCCTTCCACTTTTCCCTGTCTGTAATGGGAATGTCTATAATTGTATTGTGCCTATCCCACCGTCGCATTTTGTAACAGATAACTTATTTTCTAATTTTACAGATCCAAAGATAGAGAGGAATTTTGCCTCAAGATACTCAAGGTCTCACCCATCCCTGATTTAGATTATTTAGATGATGAGATTTAGGATTTCTGAGCTGGTAACATTTAAATAGGATTTGGGGCTGGAAGATTTTACGCTATAATGTGTGGTAGCTTTGGGGGATGTTGGGATGGGGTGAATGTAGTGTACCTGGAGATGGATGTGAATTCTGGGGTCCATAAATTGGACTCTAGTATGATGAATAATGGCCATCCAAAGATACCAGGTTCAAATCCCAGGAACCTGCGAACATTATATAGTAAATGTATACTACATAAAATCTAATAAAGTTTCACAGATGTGATTCAATTAAGAAGATTATCCTGGATTATCCAAGCAGGCCCAAAATACTACCGCAAATGCCCTTATGAAATAGAGGCAGTGGAAGATTAGACATACACACAGCAGGCACAGCGTGAGTTGATGATGGAAGCAGAGGGGTGTGAAGATGCTCTATGTTGGCTTTGAAGATGGAGGAGTCAAGTCAAGGAATGTGGCTCAGGAGGCTGGAAGAGGCAAGGAATGGTTTCTCTGCTAGACAGGCCTCAGAGGGGGTGTGGCCCTGCCAACAACGTCTTGGTTTCAGTCCCGTGAAATTGATATTGGACTCTGGCCTCCACAACTGTGAAAAAATACATTTCTGTTGTTTTAAACCACCAATTCCATGGTAATGTGTTACAGCAGCCCTGGGAAACCAATACTGTAACCTATAACAGCTTTATGGGGTCCCAATTAAAGATAATTTGACAAAAAGAGTATCTTCTTGTAGAAAGAAGTTTAAGTGCTGAGACAGAGCTCTGGGCTTCTGATTCGTCGTCTGATCAGTGAAGACTGAAAAAAATTACATAAAAATACATAGCAAAGTATCAGGCTCCTAATGGGACCTCCAATTTTAGTTGAATTTAAATTGATAAGTTCAAATGACTATTGGTAAAGCATTGTTTAAAAATATAGTTTATTTGCACACAGTATCGCGACTGCTGGGTACATTCCTCACTATAAGAATGAAGGAATGGCTTTGATTATTTAATGCAGAACCTGGCTATCAAGTTGGTCAGTTTTGTCATTGTGTTATAAATTAATCTGGATTAAAGGGTAGTTGTTGTCTTTGTTCTCACTGGTCCAAGAATCACTCTCCTGAAGAAGCATGCTAAACACATGGGAACCTTTCCAACTTAAAGAGGATCCTTCGTAGTTAAGGGTGATAGGAGACCTAGTTAATAAATGGACAATTAGTATAATTAAAATAGAAGTACACTTTCTGAAGTGTTTCAGTGTTTATGTTGACGTTAGTGTACATTTGTTGTTTTCTTTGAAACTATACCCTGCATCGTCTATCCTCTTTCACTATGGACAGAATTCATTTAACATCCTATGTTTAAGCTTCTCAATTCTCAAAATGTTTCCATAATAGTGCAACTCACTTAAAATTTATTGTCATGACTATTTATGTCACTTGAATTTTTAAGGCACAGAAAAAAGCATGAGTCTAGAATTGGCATTTCCTCTTAGTTGTACGATAATGGGGGCTATGAAATTGTAGACAGGAGATAAATGTTTCGTCATGGCTTAGGGTAATGGGGCTTTTTTCCAAGCTGAGGATGACTATGACATCTTCTAATTTAGAGTGTTATGGAGCTAACTCCTTTTTCTCCTTAACTTCAATTGAGTGCAGGGACTATAATAATTTGAGACGAGAGGTAATGGTGACAATATTGGGAAAGGTGGGTGCAATATGGTGTGAGGCAAGTGGTTAAAAGATCTGACACAAGACTCGCCCGAGCACCGTGAATATGCTGGAGGCGAGGATCGATCCTACCCACCATGATGGCATTTAAAGATTTTTACTTAGTCTCCAAGGTGATAGCAGAGGTCCAGCCAAATCTGCAGGAGGCCTTTGAAATTTCTTAGCAATAGAATGGCTACAGAGACAGTTGTGAGTTACGGTTTGAGATCCAGCCTCTATCCATTTCTCTTAATAAAAAATAAGATTTCTTCTAACAAGTACTTAGAAAAGAGGCTTGAAGCAAAAGGAGAGAGAGACCAGATTTGAAATAGCTGGTAATAGACAAGGATAGGTATTTTTCAAATTTGAGCCTATGGACCACATGATCAGGATAGCTAGGGTGCTTGCTCAAAACACAAATTATAAGAGTCCTACTCCACAAGTATTGCACAGGGAAAGAAGGGCAGATAAGAGGTGCATGCACAGAAACTTGAACTTTCATAAACCTCTGAGAAACAATAAAGTAATTCTTAATCCCAACAAAACCTCTGAGAAACAATAAAATTAAGGGTGATGCTAAATAAAGTGTAGCTGTGATGGGAATGAAAGCCCAAAGGCATTTTGAGCTTGGGATAACATGAAGAATTTCGTAGAACGAATTCCTTGCACATAGTCCATGTTTGCAGATGTTCCATGTTTACACATATTCTGGCAAAGGTGAAAGTGCCAGTATATTCTGTAAAAAGGAAGTAATTTTAAAAGTTAAAACATATGCTAATGTTTAAATACTCCTTGGTTAGTGGAAGATTTTCCAGTAAATCTGAGAGATTAAATCAGTTTTCAACTCACTATTGTAAGTGTGAGTTGTGTGTGTGCTAAATCCGGGCTGAGGAGCGAGAAGCGGCGATGCCCACTGGGAGCTGGCTGTCTCTGGCCGAGTCAGTGTGTCTTCCGCTGCTCTGTGTGAGGAAGAGCGCGGATGCTACACCAAATGACAATGGTGTAAACAAACTTTTAGAGATTCAGGACTCCTCCCTACTTTTTAAAATTTTTTAAGCCACAGGAATTTGTGCATAAACAAGAGTGTTGGCCCTAAAAGTGATCACTTGAGTTTGTAGCACAGCTTCCAAAGCTGGAAATGTGAAAAAAAAAAAAAAGGAATACTCATCAGATTCTATACTTTCCTTGGGAATAATCTTTTCAACTCAAGCAGTTCCTTAATGTCTTTATTTAGAGGAATTCCTCTTAATTGTGATAAATTATTCCTTTCAGCTGTGGAAATTATTTTTGTTTAGGTTCCTGTCCATATTCATATATGACCCTTTTTCCAGATGATTGAGACTGGGACTACAGTAAAGTCTGTGACGATGTCCACCTTGGGTGTCCCATGAGTATGCAAATTAATAGGCTCCTTCCTGGTGTCAGCGACATTTCTTTATACCTATAAAAGACACCAAAGACCAGATTTATAGCTCATATAACTCAGGGACTGTCTCCTGCAAAGTCACAGGGACTACAAATCTGGAAATAGATGAGTCGACAACACTTAGCACATCCTTTGATGTATCTTTTTCCTCTGTTTTTTTTTCCTTTCCATATATTCCTTCTTTGTATTAAAGGCTTCAAAGTCATTTAATATGATTAATCAGAATATGTTCAGCTGAGCTTACCAGTATGTAACCACTGACATAGATCATAATTTTTTAGTCTGAGATAGTTATTGCACCTACCACCCTAAAGTACTGTGATTGGGGTTTTCACAGTTCAAAAAAATTTTATGGAGTGTGAAATTATTTGTTATATCCTGTTGTGCCACATGAAGGCACTTGGCCAGAGGCGTTTTGCTCTAATGTTCTGTGTTCCAAAGAAGGTATCAAATTATTTTGATTATTAAAGAATCTAAAATTGAACAGTGCTAATTTTAGCCACCAGAAAAATGTCAGCCATCAATTGTCATATTATTTTCCCTTCTGGTGACAATGATTATAGAAGAAAAGGATGTTCTTCTAGACCTTCCTACTATCCCATGTCCTTATGTAATGACTGACACTTTAATTGAATTAACAAAGTTTTCAACTAGTAATAGTGACATTTTGTGATGCAGTAGAACTGAATACTAGACAGACAAAAATTAGAACTTGGAATAAGTTAGATTATTAAATTCATTCTTATTTTATATTAAAATAAATTAAGGGAGTTCCCTGATGGTGTAGTGGCTTAAGGCTTCAGCGCTGGCGCTGTCAGTGCTGCGGCCTGGGTTCGATTCCCAGTCAGGGAGCTACCCACATACCAAAAAGCAAAAAAAAAAATAAATAAATAAATAAATTAATAAAATAAAATAAATTAAGCACTCAGTAATATTCCTACACTCTCTTAAGATCAACTACATAAAAAATTCTTGTTTTCCTATGTTGATCATAGAAAATGTTCTGAGACATTTCAGTTTTAATCAACATATGGATTCTTCATGTGATACTGTTTGTCATTTTGGATACTGGCATAATCCACTAAATAAGCTGAAAGAAGTTAAGGAAAAAAATATGACAAAGAGCTTATGAGGCAACACTGAATGATCAATGTAAACTGGGTGAATAGTCTCAACTGATATCTAGCTCCATGATTTTAGATAATGATGCAGTGTTTTTAGAATAGGATAAAATAATAATAACAGCTAATGGTATTAAATGCTTAGTTAGTTCTAAATACTTCAAATGTGTACTCATTTAATCTTTGAACAACCCTAGGGTGTGGATACTAGCATCATCCCAATTTATGGATGGAAAAATCCGAAGCCACTAAAAGATTGAGTAACTTTACAGAAGTCTTACAGTTACGAAGTGGTGGAGCTAGGGTTTGAACCCAGGTGGAGTAGCTTCCATGCACATGCATTTAAGTCACTTAAATATTGCACCCTTCCATAAGATAAAACATACCCCAAGTCTGATTTGAAATTCTTTAGTCAGGTAAATGGGGTACCATGGCATGTCAGCAACCAGCCGGAAGAGCCTAACATAGTATTTTATGTTTTCCTCCTTGAACTTTGCTACATAAAGACCAAAGAACATCCCTTCTTGCCATGTATAAATTCGTAGCTGAAGCTGTAAAAATCTGGCTTCTGATCACTTTTGTCTTGATACACTGGCTAAAAAAACAAACACAAAAAAACAGATTAAAAAACATATATTTCCATATTTTTCTAGTAGTAACCTTTTTAAAGAGTGATAAACTGGACATGTTTTAAAAATAAAAGTTTTATATCAATTCTTTCAGTATGTAATTCTTCGTCATTTATTTAATATAAAAGATGATTATTTTTTACCTAATCACATATGAGGAGAAAATATTTTTTCTGTTTTCTTACAGTTTGGGAAATATTTGTCCTGATGCCAAAATGCCCCAAGACATACATACCTTTTCATTAAAAAAAAAAAAAAAAAAAAAGCAAAGTTTTAAGAGTTTACTTAGACTTGCTGATCTTTTACCTTTTATGTAATGTCCCCATCATTTTCAAACCTGAAGTATTCTCTTACTGAAGTCATTCATATTAAACTCCTACATCTACATGTAGCAATTTTTAAGTCCAGAGGAGAACTTACAAATGTTCCAAATAGTCAAGCAAATAGAAGATTTATTTCATCTTAGCAAATGTCTCTCCTAATGAATTGCAACTAAACTAACCTAGAATCAGCTTTTTGGCATCCCTCATGCTAATGGTAGATTTGCTTTCTGCTTTTGAAGGTGAATTGATGTTCACAAATCATATGTCACAAGCCACTAAAAGTGTCAGAATCCCACAGCAGTCCCATGGTGGCTTGTTAATCTCTCCTGCTTAAAGGAAACAGACTAATTCACTTAGATATAATGAAAGCCATGCCTACTCTGGCCCAGTCCCTCAAACAGTGTCAGCCCAGGCAAGTCCTGCCTTCTTTCTTCACCTCCTTTCCTGGCTCTGACAATTCAACATGAAACTAAGAAGCAATGATTTCCTTAATGTTGTCATGTTTGAGTTATTTCAGATATCACATATGTACAAAATGTAAAAAGCTTTTTTTTTCTTGCATTGAAAATATATACATGCCCACCTCTCACTAGTTTCCAACAAAGCATAAAAGATAAACCAGGATGTTAAATGGAGGGATCAGATGTATATATAACCTTTTGCCCTCATTATTTTAATTGGCTTTCATTAAGGGGAGGGAAAGGAGAATCAAATATTATAAAATAGGAAATAATTGATACAGAGGTGTGAAAGTGAAGTTTTACAGTGAATTGGATAAAATCTGGACTAACTGATCAGAATGACAGCAGAGCAATTTTCAAACAGATCAAATCAAAGATGATTGGTATAATATTAACAGGAGGGAGGAAAACATTCATCTTAATTCTAGGTACCCAGAAATTGTCCAGCCATGATAAATTGTTGCCAAGTTACATTATTTTTAAAACTTCTCATATTGACATTTATTTTTATACTTAGGGGAAAGAGATGTTCTCTGATTTTTGCACAATATCCACAATCTACACACTTTCAGCTAATTATATTTGTAGTTAGTTTTTTTCTTTCTAACCTTGTGTATTTTTCTTCTTTAACAACATTATCTAATTGTGGGTCTTCGTGCCGAGACTAACTGCAACATATAGTGAAGTAGATCTTTCTGTCGAAACCTTAGTGACAAAAGAAGGAACCCAAGACTGGGATGAAAACTTCCTAGGATGAAACAGACTATTACTTTTAACATATGTCTTAATCAAGGCTTAGAGTCCTAAGAGTGAAAACCCAGAGTTAGGATATTTGCGGGGGGAAACAATTTTCATTGTAAGCATACTGTACATGTTAGTCATGGCTCAGTGGAATAGAAATCTTACGGAGCAAGAAGGGGGAGGTGCGAGGAGAAGGTTCTGTTTCCTTCCAAATGCATTTTTAAAATAGCATTACAGAATCAGGATTTATGAAGAAAGAAAGACAATAAAAAAAAAGAAAGATTTTCCTCCAGCAAATTATTTGAGAACTGAATTGACCACCAGTAAAAGGTGAAGAGACTACAATGAAATGATTGATTCAAGAGCTCCCAAATGTGGCAATGTCTGGAATCCTACAAGACAACCTGCTGCAGTGATTCTCAACCTGTGGGTTGCGATCCCTTTGGGGGTCAAAAGACCCTTTCACAGGGGTCGCCTAAGACCATCGGAAAACACATATCAGATATTTACATTACGATTCATAACAGTAGCAACATGACAGTTATGAAGTAGCAACGAAAATAATTTTATGGGGGTCACCACCACATGAGGAGCTGTATTACAGGGTTGCGGCATCAGGAAGGTTGAGAACCACTGTGCTAGAGCCTGTTGACAGCTAATCTTGGGATATAAAGTCTGAGTGGAGATTGTAGGTACGGAAAGAGCTTTCCAAGGTCATTTAGCTCACCTCCATTCTTTCTTCACAAACCACACACTTTGTCATTTTAGATAACTCACATCCACACTGATAATTTGACAATAATTATCATAATTAGAGAATTTATAGTACTCATTAATAGCCAATTCTAGTGTTTGGATATAATATCTAAATGTGTGTGTGTGTGTGTGTGTGTGTGTGTGTGTGTATGTGTGTGTATGTGTGTATGTGTGTGTGTGTGTGTGTGTATGTGTGTGTGTGTGTGTGTGTGTGTGTATTAAAAATTTTACTTAAACCTTTGGTTATTTAATTTTAGCTAATTTTGTCTTGGTTTTTCCTCACGAGAAATAAGTGGGTCTAAATAACCTACTTAAAACCTTTACATTTTTCATTTATTTCTGTCAATTCTTTTGTTATGCCTTAGAGGTTTTGTACAGGTTGTTCATCTCCTTGGTCACATTTATTCCTAAGTATTTTATTGGTTTTGATGTTTGTTTGTTTGTTTTTTTAATTTTTTTTAATTCATTTTTATTGTTAGACTTATTGGGGTGACATCTGTTAGCAAGGATTACATAGGTTTCAGGCATACAGTCCTACAGTGTATTGTCAACTTGTTGTATAAGGTTTTGATGTTAATGTTAATGGGATTATTTTCTTTTTCCGATAATTGGTTGCTAGTGTATACAAATGCAACTGATTTTGTATGTTGGTTTTGTATCCTGCAATTTACATCTTCCACATTAAAACCATCCATAGAAAGTCACTCACAGAGATTATATCGCCATATTTCTACCTCAGTTTCCTTGAATCAAAAGGAATCATTATTATTAAATTTATTTGGATACTTTATTTGGTTTACAGGATGCTTTTACATATGTGATCTTACTTGGTTTTCACAACAGCTCTTACAATTAGGCAGGGTAGGTGGTAATATCTTCATTACATGTGTGATAATACTAATCATGTTACACTTAAACTATAATCCTCTACTTCTGATTTCTGATTAATAATCTTTCTGCTGCAGTACTATATTTCTCCTACATCAAGGTTTCTTAGCTACAGTATTACTGACATTTTAGATTGGATAATTCTTTGCTGTGGGAGGCTGCCCTGTGCACTGTAGGATGGTTAGCAGTATCCCTGGTTGAGATACCAGTAATAACCCTCTCCCAGTTGTGACAACAAAAACATTTTATGGTCAAAGGCCATGGGCTAAGAGACTGACAATCTGTCCACATCTAGAGAATAACTATATTAAATTACTGTTAAGTGAGATGAAATTCCCTAAATGTAAGATGTGTATCATTCTATTAATATACATATGATTGCTGAGTTGTCACCTTTTTGATAACAAGGCTGTTAGTCTACTTATAGAGAATATAATCTAGTACATCCTCTTAATACTTCTCCTTTTGTTTCCCATCATAAAGCAATTTTCTAGCTTTCTTTTGGAAAGAGTCACAGTAAGAAATGTTATTTTTCTTTTTTTTTCCTAAAAGTTTAAATTGCAAAACCAGAAAATGTAACTTAGATGAGTTTTTAAGTCTCTTAGCTACCTAAGCCTTGGTCTATAGCCAAGGTCTAAGCCCTGAGGTCTGTTTTTTTCCCCAGTATTCTCTGCAGCTGTGAGCTTCTACACTATATAGTGAATTCTACAATGTAATTCAAATATAAGGAAGTTGTGTTTATTGCCAGTTGCTAATTTGTTGCCTCATTACCATCTGATCCCAGACTATCTTAATTTGTGTAGTTGGGAGTATATGAAAGAGATGAAGAGGCAAATTAAGAAAGAAAAATTTATGTGGGGAAACCAAGAAGATAACTAATGAGAACAAGAAGCATAATTAAGATTTCCCTTAGAATAAGAGTGTTTACAAAATTATGAGTGATTGCATGTGGATATGTAAACAGTGACACTATATCTTCTAAATTAATAATAAATGTCCTAATGACACAGAATATTAGGTTGCCAAAAATTAATTTTTTGATATTATAGAAAAGGTCTCCTTAATCAGTGAAGAAAGACATTGTCAATGACCTTATCAGAAAGTCACATTTAAAGTGGACAAATTCTTCACTTCGAGTTTCACTTTTCTACAAACTTATTCTTTTTGGTACTTCTTGGGTATATAAGACTATTTTTGTGCAACTCCAAACTTTCTGAAACTTGCTTGGTCCAAATTCTCACAGAAAATTTATAGCAGTCAAGCTTTATTTGAAATGCCTTTATATTTCCCAATTT
This sequence comes from Lyroderma lyra, assembly GCA_004026885.1. Taxonomy (NCBI): domain Eukaryota; kingdom Metazoa; phylum Chordata; class Mammalia; order Chiroptera; family Megadermatidae; genus Lyroderma; species Lyroderma lyra. The sequence continues at coordinate 80,657 of PVJL010000529.1, read as the reverse complement.
GTATATTTTTAATTGCTATTGATTTTAAGAATAATACCTAGTGGCTGAATTTTGCTATTTCCTTATGAAAGGTTAAACAACCATTTCATTTTCTACTGATCTAAGTTTCTTGATGACATTGACATTTAGCTATTAAAAGAAAATTATGTTCAACTGAAATTCACTAGTTATTTTAATGAAGTTTTTACTTGAAAAACCATTGTCTTTTGTATTACAAATTGAAAACTATTAATAGTGCATGATATCATGGATATTTATATGTTGAAGCAAAAGAAATAAAACTTTTTATCACATGTAGTCTTTAGGTAAATTATATTCATCTGTTGGTTTCCCCTAGCATGAACTCCAGGGAAAATGATACCGTTGTGGAATATTGGAGAAGTTATAGGGCATGCTTATTCAGAAATACATTCATTATTTGACAAATATTTATTGAGATCATACTACATTCCATGCCCTATAAAACATTTTGGGGACAGCAAAATTAATCACTGTTGTGTCCCTTAAGAAACTCATAGTCTAGACCCACCTAAATACATAATCATACAGAACAGTAAGTGCAAAAGGACAGTGTAATGGAGGCTCAAAAACAGGGAAGCGTTTTAGGCAGGAACAACACTCAAAGATAGTGATGTTACTGTAGGTTCCTCCAGCGGGGAGTCTCTTCAGTTAAAGGGAAAGTATGTGCAGAGTCTTGCCAGCAGATTGGGGACTAGAAGGAGAAAAGCACATCTAAGAGCAGAGAGGATTGAAACAATTCTCATATTTAGGGAAGCAAAAGACACCTTTCTTAGTATTTGTTCTCCAGCACATAGCGTCCATTGACACTCTAGGATACACAGGATAGAAAATGTGACCAAATGCATAAAGGACCGGCTACTGTGGACATGGAAGTGCTGTCAAATTCGAGGATTTATAAAAAAAAATAGCTGTTATGCTGTATGCTGGGTTCCTTAAGCTTTATATACAAATATGTCTTGGCTAATTCTACAAAAATACTATGAAACGGATGATATTTTTCCGTATTTCAGAAGAATTAAGGAATAACCTATTGAAGTTGACCAAGACAGTTGAGTAGCAGAGCCATGATACCAAGCTAGGTCTTCTTAAATCCAATCATTACAGAATATTGTCCCTCTTCTATGTGTGTTACCTGATTTACTAAGATTTTTTCTTTTTTAAGAAACTAGTCTCCTCAGGGACCTTCAGGAATGGAAGAGGGAGGCATAAAGGCAGGGGATTTGTTTGGGCAAAACCAATACAGTCACCTTTCTTGTAAAAGGAGCAACTGAGAGAATGGTAGAAGGTAGCTTTGTGTGCATGTGTACTTGAGAGAAAGACATCTTTGCAAATACAGATGAAAAGAAATGAGAAATGGTATCCAGGTGCTCAGGAAATGGAAACTACAAAACTGCTGAGCAGACAAACCAAAATCAGTGAAAATTTTCAAGTAAACTTACAGAAACTATCAAATGCAGATTTATTAAGTGCAACATAATAATGAGTTTGCAAGGCACAAACAATCTGTAGACGTCCAACATTTCTAAGTCTTGCCAGACTATGCAAGAGAGGCTTCTCTCTTCTCCTTGGCCCCACTCCTAAACAGAATTATTATCTGGAGAGATAATTCCAGATGCTCTGACCCCTTCCAAATTCTTATTTGATGATCCGTCATTTGGAGTGGAATCTTACTCTCCATTGGGTTTTCAGAATGATACACCAAGCTTAGCTCTCCTAATTAACACTATGGGTCATCTCCATGCACCCAGTAGTTCTTGGAGACTGTCAGGATTCTCAAATCTATGACACTGCCCTTGGGGAGGACAGGGATGGGTGGACCTCTTGAGTGGCCTTCAAATGCCTTAGCATTAAAATAGAAGTCTCTCATGAGTGTCTGAAAAATCTCAGCTGTTATTTCTCCAACTTAAAAATTTTTTGAACTCAGAAAGCAATAAACTACAAGCTAAGAAGGCCCAGAGCGCTTCTGTGGGACAGCAGAAGCTGTTTTTAGCTGAACTAGCAAACTCTCTGATTGTCATCATTCCAGTCAAGATTTCAACACTGAAGAATAATCTTGACAAAAAGTTGCCTCTGCAAGGCAACTCTTTCCATTTTAAAATTTTTATTATTGCTTGTAAGTACATGGAGTACCTTTTAACATAGACATTGCAGGGCACTTTGGTTTGTATTTTATATTGGGTCAATGAGGTAACTAGGATATTTATTTAAAAATAGAGGTTCAAATTAGAAAAATCAGGATTTCACCCATGTTTTCATCAGTGCCAAGCCTCCTTAGAAGATCCAAATCTTGAAATATAATTAAGACAGAATATTTTCTAGATAAAGTTATGCCCTTAATATTCTTTGACAATCAGTCAATTGGGAATGAGGTTGCTAGAGGCATCTTGCTACATTTAGTGGTAGTGATTGTCCTCATGTGCTACAAACATTTAAGTATCTACAGGCATGGCATAAAGAGGCATAAGATTTTAGCCCACAAACTTAAAAGTCTTGACATCTAATTTAGGAGACAAAGTTGGTAGTAAAATCATATAGATGGTACCTATAACAATTTGATCACAAATGGAATGGTACAAGTATATAAAATCAGTAGAGGCAGGCAGAAAGAAGCCATGGAAGTAGACACTTGGGAGATGCTCTTTGAAGGAATTATGCAATCTGGAGAAAAGGCTGAGATGGCAAGGAATTCAAGGTGGTGGTTGTCAACTAAATTAGAAATGTGGCTACTACGTTCAAGGATCAAGGACCAGATTCATGTGGCAGGATGAACAGTTTCCACAGAGAAGGGAGTGTGGGATAGTAGCAGGGAAAGCTAAATGGGCACATTGACAGCTATCAGAAAATCTCAAGTTGACAATGCACTGTGGAATTGTATGCCTGAAACCTATGTAATCCTTGCTAACAGATGTCACCCCAATAAGTCTAACAATAAAAATGAATTAAAAAAAAAAAAAGAAAATCTCAAATGTCAGGCTAAGTAGGAAAGTAACATATTAAATTTCTTACTCTTCAAAACTATTTTTCTTAAAAGAGTATATTTTAAACAATTAAATGGAATCCATTTTAATTAAAGATAATTCTTATGTAGTTAAGATAATGTCATTTTATAGTGGAATTATGAATTGTAACATTTTGACTTCAAAATTCTCCAAATGTGTTTTGACAAATGACATCTGATGAAGTCATGTCATCATGAGCCAAAACATAGAATTAACACTGGTAGATGCACAGCCTTTTTTTGTGGTTTTCAGGACTGTGAAAATTAAAATGATATGAAGAGTAACTCTTAAGGGTTCATAAAAGGATACAGGTATTCCAAGAAGACAATTCAGCTCAGAAAGATGGCATTTTCTCAACAGTTACAGAGCTCAACATAGATCACGTTTTCAAAATGGACTCAGATTTTCCAGTTGAGTCAAATTAGACCACCATTACCTAACCAGTACAAGCTACCTTGGGCTCTAAGGGGCAAACTATTCAACCATTAAAGAGTATCTGCCACATGCAAATAATATACGTGTGTTGTTATACAGGTCCCTATTGAGAAGTTCAATGGATGAACACTCTCCCTGCTGATTCAGTCTGCAGGATTGGCCTAAAAGAGACTTCCATAATTCAGACTTCCCCTCTCCCCAGAAATGTGGAAGGTTTTGTGATTTCCCTGGAAAGCTGACAAAGCTAAGTAGAATAATTAAGGATTATTTTCCCTAGGAGATCCACAATCATGCCCGTGTCTTTGAATATGCATCTGATTTTTGCAAAACTATCTTTCCAAAGCATGTCAATATAATTGTTTTCTTGCAAAATCCCTTACATAAAAATGTGCAGGTTCAGAGCATACCTAATAGCATAAAGAAAGCCCTCAAGACTTAACTAGAATGCATAAACTACTGTATTTTGCCATGTATAATATGTTCTTTTTTGCCCAAATTTGTGAGGAAAAAATAAGGATGTGCATTATACATGAAAAGTATTAAATCCGTATCTATATAAATGTTTTAAATTCATTTATTTATGCTTATGAGTTAAAAGTGTAACTCTAGAAAACTGTATTTAAAAAAATTAAGATTCTTTTCCCTAAAAGTTTGAGCCAAAAACATAGGTGTGCACTACACACAGCAAAATATGGTGAACATAAGCACTCTGTAAGGTATTGTGGATAGTTCAAAAGAAGTGCAAGGTGGTAGCCCAACTTTACAAGACTTCAAATCTTGTTAGGAGATTTTCATTGGGGTATAAGATTGCACATAAGCAACTGCTAAAAGGCTTGAGTCCTTGTGCACATTGAGGTTTGGGGGGTTGGGGCAGTGTGTATTGCATCATACTGAAAACAAACGTGCCACAGAAGTAGAGTTGTCTTTGTTGGAGAGTATCATTCTGAAATCTTCTATTTTGGGAGGCTAATCCTATTAATTATATAATATCTATTTTTCCTTGGCTTTCAACATAGATATATCAATTTAAGATATAATGTACTTTTAGTGTTGTCATGGGTAGAGCATGTACCATTAAAACTGATATGTGGAGATAATATGCACCACATGGTTTCTTACTGTCTATATATCTGGCTTTAATCACAGATTCTTCATGAAATGTTGCAATCCTGGGGTGAGCTAGCTGTGAGACCCTTCTGGGGTACAGGCTGGGCTGTGGATTATAGGTGGACCTGCATTATGAGGCTACTGAGGTTAATTATGTCTGAAAGTTTCCAGTACAATCCACATCAGTTGACACTCTGTGCACACTACATAAACAATCTGGAGGGAGTTCTTTATTAGCAGAGCAAGAAAGCAGCTAGCTGTCCGGGTTCTATAATATCCTTTCATTTTTTAAAGCTTCTGACTCAGCCCTTCTGTTTGCTTAATGTATGCTTAGTCAAATGTGTACTTATAAGCCGAGTAATTAAGAGCTAAGAGGAGCAAAATGTTGAATATAAATTCTCTATTGAATGGAACAGTTCTTATTTTAAGTTTTTGTGTGCTAGGACAGCAGTCCACTGCATCCTCAGTGTTTACCCAGAACTTGAAAGAACGTGGCATAGTGCTGGGAGTCTTCCTAACCTGCAGAAATTTTATAAATTAGCCAACAAGCAGAGGTTGAAGGTCTTCTCCCTTGAGTATGTGGTGCCTTATCTAATGAAACGTCTGCCATGTTGAAGACTACTAATTCTCCATGAGTCACAATCCTCTTATCTGTAACACTCTTTTCAGTCTCAAACAAAGACAGGGTAGAAAAACAGGGGCCCCAATAGACTCAGCTGACCTGGAAATGCCTTTGCCTTGCATCAAGCCTCCTGACTTTGAAGTCACTCAGCCGCTGAAATACACCAGTTCCACTTTTCCTCACATGGGCTCTGCCTCATCATCGTATAATTTAGTGGGTATGCTAACTTCTGAAGGAGACAGAGGGAACTTGTAACTCCTACAGGGCTTCCTAAGTACCTCCACGGCAAAAACAGATTAGGAAGCTTTAGGGTCCTGATAACCTTATTAAGCGAAAAGACACTGTCTTAGCTACATATAAATAGAAAGCTATATTTACCAAGATGTTGAAAAGCAGGAGAATTTTGCCCCAGATTGGCATCTCTGTCATTAAACCACTTAAGCACCTTACAAAGAGAGGCAAAATAGTATCATGATCAAGAGTCAAGACACTTGATCCGATACTGAGTTTGAATGCTGGCTTCACCACTTAGGAGGCTTCAGGCAGGTTACTGAACCCCAGGTCCTTGTTCTCTCTCAGGAAAACAGACACTGACAGTACCTCACTCACTGAGCTATTAGGTTGATATTTGTCTCCTGGTCAGTGTCAAACAAAATTTAAAACAGAAATTCTCAATTGCGTCTATTTCTCTGATACCAAGTTCTTTGTTAGTCATTTACATATAGATCAATTTTTATATCTGTTAACTAATGAGAAAAGAGACACACAAATTACAAGATATCTAAGTTTTTCCCCTCTCCCTGCACTGGTAAGCTATGTAACTGTGCAGTTACTTGATTTGGGGGGCGGGGGGGGGGGTTCAGGTTCCCTCAGCTGTAAAATGAGGAGGGTGAGGTAAATTACTTCTATGGCCCCTTCCAGGTCTAATATCCACTTATTTCAACTCTAGAGTTTTGCTGGTGCCAAGCCAAAATAACTCATTATGTTTCCAAATTACATTAGAATGTTTTTTTTTAAAAAAAATTTTTTATTTTTCAATGACAGTTGACATTTAGTATTATATTAGTTTCAGGTGTAGACCATAGTGGTTAGACATTTATATAACTACTTAGAATGTTTGTTTTTTAATAAAATCGTAGGAAATTGCAGGTAGTGTTAGTGATCTAAATGGCATCCCTCACCTACACACACGTACTTTTTTTGTAACCATCTTTTTTTCTAAAAGTTTTGGCAGTTGGAGCAGGAAGAAGTGAAACATTAGATTTTTGAAAGCAAAGTATATTGCAGGGAAAGGGTTATAAGGTCACCCGGTTAGCCTGAAGTGTGTAATTCTTTTCTCTCTCACCTCATTCTTGCTTCTTCAGAGTAGCAGTTGAGTAATATTGCATCAGTTTGATAAGGCTCTCCTGCGCTTCCTAACAACTAAAACCATCCTGGACACCTTCTCATGGACACTCCCTCCATTAAAGCATCAGAGAACTTCAGAACTGCTTTTAAAAATATCAGATAAATTAATGATTTTCTTGAGAAATACTTTTCACAAGAAGAGTTTGACTGAGAAACAGTTGATAATACCATATAAGCTCCATATTCTCAATAAAGACGTGGAGCATTTCTGCCTTCAGAAAGTATCTCTGGGACGTAGATATTAGAAAAGGAACAGACACAAACTCCACTGCTTTTGGCTGCCAGTAAAGAGCTCTTTTTGTTTACATTATTACTCTCCAAAGAGACAAGATGAGATTGCCATTATCCAAATGTTGTCCAGTGTTTTCCAACTCAGTTCCTGAACTAAAGTAAGAGATTGCCAAAAATCATGTTTACAACATTGAATGCATTGTGTAATAAAGTGTTAGGTAGATCAGCTAATAAAATTACTTATTTTAGCCTTAAATCTAAGTTGAACTTGGGTCTAATACCCTTCCCCAAAGGAGGCAAAGAGAGTTGACTTTTCGATAAACGGAAACATACCCAACTTTTTTTGTTGATCGCAGGGAGTGAGGTTCCCTTATCCAGATATTACCCATGGGAACCACTCCTTTTTAGTGGAAGAAGTTGGCCAATCTCAACTGGACTTTTAATGGTCATCTAGCTAATTGATTTTGATGTTCAAATTTGTTAAAACGAAGTTGGCAAAGAATATTCTTTATCGTCCCTATTGGCTGACCTATGGACTCTGAGTGGGAATTGAGTTGGTGGAAAGTTTAGGAATGAGGCTGAAATGTAATCCTTAGATTCCCATCATTCGTTTCCCAGGGGGATAGTAAGGAGTTCACCTCCCACCCTTTCCTGACACTGAGAGTTGTACGATCAGCATTTCCTCGTTAAAGCATTAGTGGATCAAGCCTCTTGGGAAAGACAGTGATGCGTTTTAAATATTTGGCCCACAGTACCATGTAAGATCATTTATCTCAATTTATTCTACTTGCAAAATGCAGATTAGGAAAACTGAATCATGATGCTTTAAATGTAAATGCACCCTACTCCCAAGATATCCATGCTGAGTCATATATAAGAAGTCTTCTATGCTCTATTGGACTTACTATTTTAGTGTTGCTAAAGTATTGCAGAAAAATATGGGTCCCTGGATTCTCCTTGCTTTTATTATACCTTTGTATACTAAGACCTAATTAGTCATCCTTTGTTTTGAGCTCAGGAATCTGAGACGCTTGTTAGTTCTCTACTCTCTTAGTGAACAGTACCATTTTAATGTACATTGTAAATACATACCAAAATATATCCATACTTTTGAGTTCTCAACAAGCTTCCTGTTCTACTTGAGTCTATTCATATCTCATCCTTATACGTTGTTTGCTCTGTCTGTTCTTTTATCATATCCACAACAAACACACGATTATCCTAAGTAGAAAAGGAATAAATGCACTTTGACTTTTCTATAAAGATCCTCGTTAGAAGGTCATTTGTTATACTAGGTTGGGGCCACATACATCAGAGTGTTTTGGTAAGATGAGGGTTTTGAGGAGTCCAGGAAACAATGGCTATGCTTCTTGAATCAATTGTCTTCTCTCCCATCCCAATTTTTCAACTCTAAATATAAGTAATATGCATGTTCTTGTAAGTCCTATTTTCCTTTTCATGCCAAAGAGGTCATAGCACTACACAATATAGACACATAATTTGGAGAGTAGGTACATGCATAGAGGATGAAGTCACCGCCTTTTCAAGATCTGAGTTCACATCAACACTGCCTAGCCAGACAGAAGGCGCAGCAAATGGAAAAGGGAACCAGTATTACAACGGCAGTGAATCATGAAAGCTAATAAAACCAAGATCTGACCAAAGCCGCATCTGGGAGTGAGGTTTTAAGGAGCAGGCAGGAATGTACACTAATTATCAGATTGTTAATATGTTACATGTGTTTTGGAGAGGAGATAGTGTGACTCAGGGCAGGCAGTAGCCGAACCAGTAGCCCTGGGTTTTATCCATCACAGGTTTAGTATTAAAACAGCAGCTGGATTATAACTTTTCTAATGGAACAAATTCCCATACATGACCTGGTACTACAATCAAACATACTACCACTTTCAGAGATTTTAACATATATATGAAAACCGGCCAGACAGAAAAAACCAAGAACCATATGACTTCACTCATATGGAGAACATAAAACTGAAAGCAACAAAGAGACAAAACTCATGGACACAGTCAATAGTTCAGTGGTTATCTGAGGGCAAGAGGGGAGAGGGTGAGAGAAGAGGTAGAGGGTGTCAAGTATATGGTGATGGAAAGACAACTGACTCTGGGTCAGTGGCTCCCAACCTTCCTAATGCCACGACCCTTTAATATAGTTCCTCATGTGGTGGTGACCCCCATAAAATTATTGTCGTTGCTACTTCATAACTGTCATGTTGCTACTGTTATGAATCGTAATGTAACTATCTGATATGTGTTTTCCGATGGTCTTAGGCAATCCCTGTGAAAGGGTCGTTCGCCCCCCAAAGGGGTCATGACCCACACAGATTGAGAACCGCTGCTCTGGGTGGTGCACACATAATGCAACACATAGACGATGCACTGTAGATTTTTACACCTGGAACCTATGTAATTATTTGCTGACCAATGCCACCCCAATAAATTTAACAATTACAAAAACAGAATTCTAGGCACTATTTGTGCACCTTTTGAACAGGATGGAAAGTTTAGATGCATCCATTAGGTAATGATTATAGCTCTGCCATGACAAGGAACAAAATCTGGGGGCTCCCAGATGCAATTAGATTTAAGAGTAAATTGATTATTTGACTTAAAAAAAGCCAATGTAATTGCCCTTTACTATGAGGTAGTTGGAAAGTCAGGGAAAATATATTAAATATAATGTAGTGTAGATTATATTTATATTTAATAAACTCTTCTAATTAAAAATATACATCCCTCATAGCTGATCTGAGAAATGCCAATAATTACAATATTAAGACAAAATATATGCTAGGCAAAAATATTTTAAGAAGAACTAATATAGATATTTAACATATCGCCCATTCTCTAATTTCTATTTATTTTACTTGAAAAGGAGGTTTAAGTGTTATTAGTGATACAATTTAAGAATCTGTTATACTTCTTCGTTTGCAGTCTTCTAAGATTTCTAATGTTCAAAAAGTAAGATAGATCCAACACACTCTAATTCATCAAAACTAAGAACCCCAGAGAGTGATAGCTTGTTATTCACCATCTTACTCTATGCTCTGCTTTATTACTACTCAGTTCTATTTCTATCAGCATGAGAGACAAAAATAGGAAAAAAGCTTCAAATTATTTATGAAATAAGTACATTTGTCACAATTTCATTTTAGAAATGGAAATGTGAGCTAGCTGGATAAATTAGAAGTGCTCTTTCAAGTTTAGCTTCATTCTTGCAAGAAACAGAGAGCCTTTCTGCATGATAATTACTGAGTCTTCTCTCCCCATTGGTGACTTAGTAGACAGTTCACTTAATCTTAAAGCTAATAGGACAGATTCACAGCCTCTAAAAATCTGCTTACTTCTCAGCTTCTTCTGTTGCAAAAAATTTTCAAGATACATGCCATTTTACAAACAGGATCTTCTAATATAGAAGGCATCTGAGAAACTCTTATAATGATATTTGGAAAGTACCCTACGAAATTTTTTTTATTTCTAACTCATTACTAAAAAATTTGTGATGATTTAAAATAAAATACAAATGCAAAACAAAACCATTAAAGTAAGGAATTATAAGGACTTAGTTGCAATAGTTTTATTAGAAACTAGGCTAGGGGTTGCTATTAAGTATAACATTTACCTTTAAGCTCACTGAAATGTAAAGAAAAAAGAAAAAGCAGAATGAAGCATATAGCTCTCTTCAAGAAAACAAAGCAAAACAAAAACTAACAGCAATAATACAGAGGTCTTCATGTCAATAAAAATAGATGTTGGCACTGAATTCTTTTGTGGATACTAAAGAGGGAAGATAGGTTACAGATAATGGATTACTGTTCTAGGCACTTTACCCACATAATTTAATTCAGAATCATCACAAGATCTCTATGAAATGCATAGCATTATCACCATGAGGAAGAAAAGAACATAAGACTATGTGATTTCATTCTAACTACATATGGCAGGCACTATGTCATATTAAGGGAATTTTAATTTCAAAACATTTTTGCTAAGAAAGTGTCTCTTATCCATTCTTACAACAAGCCTAGGATATAATATTAAGAAGCCTTAAAGATTATTTTTTGATAGTGACAAAATTATTTGCTTTTATTGAGCACATATTGTACATTAACTCATTTAAACTTCAGAAAAATCCTTGTACTATTAATATCCCTATTTAACTGATGAGAAAATAGAGTCACAGAAAGATCAAGTTGCCCTGGTTCTCCTAATTACAGAACCTAGAAATTTCCCAGGGTAATTTCCAAATCATGTACTGGTGATCTAAATTAACATAAGGGTGGGTCTTACAATACTTTGATAGGTATTTTGGGGTTTTAGATGACTGATCTCAAAAATCGGTACCTCAAAATCATAATAGGAGCTACATCAAGAGTCAGGAAGAGTTTCTGAAAGGCACAGTCAATATTTGTTCCCCAGAGCATAAGAGCCTGGCTTGTACACTGACCCAGACAAGGACCATGGCACTGTGCATCGGTAGTGCTTTTTGGATGCATGAAGGGTCAGGCATGAATTCCCTCCATGGGCAGTTTTGGGACTTTATATACAAACAGCTCTTTTACTGAAGTCTTGAATTCAGATAGTGGCTTTTAATGCACCCTGCATCTGTGCATCAAAAGCTTCAAAAAAGCGCCTCATAGCCAGAGTCTTCACCCTGCTGACTGGGTTAGTGGCATGGTGTTACCTTTGTTCATCTGTCCTGATGATGTGGCCAGTGCCGAATGACAGTCACCTGCCCATATGTCAGTGCATCCCCAAATGATCCCCTCCTTCATGGACTATAATTCTAGTTAATTTTTGGACCTCCTTAGCCTGAGATAGAATTGCTAACAATAGAATATGTGATTTATTCTATGAACATCTACTACTTTCTAAGTTTAACACTGAACTCAAATTAAACCTAGTTCTTAGTTATTGGAAAATCCATACTTTAAATCTTACCTACAAAAATAGATATTCACATGTTTGATCCAGTTCCTCCAAATACCAAACTATTAATAGGCGCAAAATATCAATTAAAATGTTAGTATAGAAAGTAGTGATAAC